>JAJUBA010000178.1:0-130422 GCA_029620275.1 Acrossocheilus wenchowensis
CCTGTTCCCAAGATCGGCCCAGAGAGGGCTTCGGTTCCCGAGTTTGGCCCAGAGAGGGCTTCCATTCCCAAGATCGGCCCAGAGAGGGTTTCCATTCCCAAGATTGGCCCAGAGAGAGCTCCTGTTCCTAAGTTTGGCCCAGAGAGGGTTCCTGTTCTTGTGTCCAACCCGAGAGGACTCACGTCCCCGAGTCCAACACAGAGAGGGCTTCCGTTCCCAAGTTCAGCCCAGGGAGGGCTTTTGTTCCTGATAGCAGCCCTGAGGGGCCGGAGGCTCCACCGTTGCCTTCCCGATCCCCGCCTCCGCATCAGTCACCTGAGCCACCTGTTCCGGCATGGTCTTCCAGATCCTCCTCGTCACCCTGACTCATCGGCTCTCTGTCTCCGCCTCAGGCTCCTCCTCCACCATCGGTCGGCCCCCTGGAGTCGTCAGAACTTTTCTCACCACGTGCTCCCCGTGACCCTGGTTCAGACGTGTCTCGTTAACCCTTTAACGTAATTGCATTGTAACTGCACGGTTGACCTTTTTTTGCGATCAAGTTACTGTAATTAAAACTCGCCAAACCCCATTTTTGGCTGTTTGTCTATATACCCCTCATTGAATAGAGTGTGTTATTGCAATTATATCCATTGGGTGGCACTGCAGCAAAAATATATTGTTGCCGAAAAGCCGTGACAAAACCGAGAATGTATTGATGTGACGCCTTCCTTCTAACGCTAGCTGCAAATGGCGTTGAGAAAAAAAAAGAATTGGATTTCATGTTCTAGACCTCCTAATGGTATATTTTGTTAAATGGCAGAAACATGGTGATAAAATGTCTCTCTGTTTTTACTTTAGAAATAGTGCTCAACCGCTCGGTTGAGTTGCCCAGTCAGGGTAAAATGAACTGAACACTAGCTATACTCAGCAACATGATCATAACTCGGTACAGCACTGCACAAGATCATAGATAAAGTTGTTCGTTTGTTTGAACAAAAACCAATGCTTTGTTACATAGAACAAATTATTAAAATGATATGGTGTGATATTATATTTATGTTATATTGACTATACACACATCTATATATATTGACTATATGCCTTTTACCTTACATTTTATCTAGATTGTCATTAATCTATTATTTATTATTTTTATTATTTGTAATGCAATTTAATAATTATTTTATTATGTTTATTGCTTTTATTTTCATTATTTTGTTTTGATATATTTGTTTATTTACTTTAAATTATTAGATTTCTATTACATTTAATGTTGATTTTTTTTTTTACAGTGGATTGTTGTGTTATAATAAGAACAGGGGTTTTATATATATATATATATATATATATATATATATATAGATATATAATCATGGGTATTGTTAACATATTCTACTGTCTGTAATGTTTTTATTTACAAAAACCTTAAACTTCAGTTGCACAAATGAAAAATTCCATTAACGCATTATACTTTTTAGTTCATGCCGAGAATTACCCTAAATGGGCAAGTTAACTGGCTGGTTGACTTGTGTATCCGCTTAGTGAATGGGTCATCTGGAAAAAAAAAAAAAACCCTGAAAGGTTGCTAACTGTGGTGTCAGGAACACAATTTTAACAATAAATAATTTTTGGCAAATGTATTTCTTAGTGTGACTGTTAAAGGGTTAATTGTCTAGTTTAGTCCTGTATTTAAAGTGTTGTCTGCCCTGGGTAATTCTAGAATTGGGGCTACATTTCGCGTCTTCCAGGTAAACCTGTTATTTTTCAAAAACAAAAATTTCACTGAACCAGTTTTGAATAATAACACAATTTATATTAAGCTATCACCAAAAACAATCCTTTTATGTATATTAAGGGACATTTTGTCTTGAAAATAATAACTGAAAGACTGCCACTACACCTATTATTGACTGTCTTCGCCTCCTGATTCATACATTCAGCTTGAATTATCTTGAAATAATTAAGTCTAATTTTCATATTTTTGTTTACTCTATTAAGTTACATAAACAATTGCATAAAATATCAAATTTTTGGAATATTTGTAATTTCATTAATAAAAAAAAAACATTTTGTGTCTGTCCCTACGTTCTTGTCAACTCTGTTACCTCAGTTATAAAAAGGCATAAAAATCTTTAAAGCATTCATAGAAAAAACATGTGACTTGCACCAAGTGATGTCACGTCCTCTGGTAGGAATCTTTGGAAAGCATTGATGTATGTCTTTATTCTTTATTCCCATTAATTTGTACAAAATGTTTAGGATACACCAATAGTAGATTAATTATTTTGTCAAATCTGTTATTGTGATTTTGCAGTGAATCTCTCATTCACTTTTTAAAAACAATAATATGATGGAAATCCATAAAATTCTGTTTTAGACATGCCATGTGGTATCTGGTTTGAAAGTTAGCATCTTGAGCTAAAGCACAAAATGGTGGAAAATGTCAACTCTGTTATTGTCAACTCTGTTAGTTTTTTAAAAATGTTTAATAATAACGGAGTTGACAATGAGTAACAGAGTCAAATGTTCCCAATCACATTTAAGTATTTTGCATTATTATTATGTTTATTTTGGATTCTAGGTCTTTTTACTGTAAATTATACATTTGTTTTACATCATTACAGGCTAAAGAAATTGAATTACAGGTAAATTAAACTTCAGCAGCAGAAAGGCAAGGGCAACAGAGGGCACAGCAACATGCTGACCCTGTAAGGAAGGCAGAACATAGACAGAGATAGACAGCACAAAAGGAAAAAAGTACCACTACTCAAAATTAATGTTTTGCTCTAATGTTTATGAATACTAATGTAAACATATGACTACAAAGTAAATCTAACATTCTTGCAAACTGCTATTCCTTGAATCAAGAGCTCTGTCTTTTATTATGTCTATAAAAAACTTACATAGTGCACATTTAAATACTAAATAAAGACATATCGGCAGAAATTGCCAATAACTGATTTGCATGCCCAGGGTGAGGGAGCAGCTATGTA
Organism: Acrossocheilus wenchowensis; assembly: GCA_029620275.1. Classification (NCBI taxonomy): domain Eukaryota; kingdom Metazoa; phylum Chordata; class Actinopteri; order Cypriniformes; family Cyprinidae; genus Acrossocheilus; species Acrossocheilus wenchowensis. The sequence continues at coordinate 2,973 of JAJUBA010000178.1, forward strand.
ATTTTATTTTCCAGATCTTTGGACACATTAAGTTAACTTTCAATTACATGAAAGATCTGTAATTCACATGTATTTTATAAAATTAAATAGTTGTTACATTTAAATGGTTTCAGTTTCAGAATCTGGCAGAATATGTTGCAACCCCTTTCCTTGGATATTAAAGACCGTGATTCACATTTTCATTGTCTTTGTGTTCCTTGCTCCTCTCTACAGCAATCGTGACATAGCCGAGCCACATATGGCTCTTAGTTTTTTGCTGTCATCTGGACCATATACCTCAATACAAATTGTCATCAAAAAGAAAATTCTCTCCAATTCTAAAGCCATGGTAAAACACATGTGGGGAAAGTTTGGCCCATATGTGTTTACCCATGCCATACCTAGGCCAAATGTGACAGCTATCAGCCACATTTGGCTCAAACATTCTTGCTATCTGGGAAAGCTTTATTGGCATGTTGAGCATTTACAGTAGGCTATTATTTACTCTAAACTATATTATAAACTATTCAGAACATTAAGTAAAGAGATTGAAATGAAGGGGGGGGGGAATCTAAACTAATATAAAAAATACCTATAATATGCTAATAATAATAATAATAATGTACAAATATTACGGGAAAAAGAAGATCAGTTAATGGATTTACAAGACTGTGGGATGGATAAAACTTAAACTTTTTTTTATTTTGTGTACTTTATGTAACATTTATTCATGCTAAACTTAATTCAAATGCTGTTTAAATCACGCACAATACAGTCCTGTAGCCTAGGCATATGGTTAATATAATAATTTAACGGTGGTGGCTCGTCGGGGGAGGCCGATTTAATGTTAATAAAATTCACAATTTATTTCAGTTCATGTCTCAGAATGTGTATTTTTGTTTGTAATTTCACAGATGTAATACCATAAAGTTTTGGCAAAGTTTGTATTATTTTCTCCTTATTTTTAATTTAAAAAAAAAATATATATATACTGTCATTAGAATGTTAATATAAAAAATATATTTAAAAATTCAGAAACAAAACCATTTTAATAAGTAAATATTCTGAAAGTATTGAAGGAGATAATAATAATTGAATATATATTTACAGTAGTAACAACAAATTATATTTTATTATATGATAATATCAATTTTTTTTAAATATGATGGTTTCATTCTAAACATGGTGATTATCTCTAACACCCAACATAATATGATATTTACCATCTGAACCTAACCATGTCATGTCAACAAAAAGAAAAGTCAGCAATCAATTAATTATGTTAATTACTGTGCGCCTTTAGCCGCAACAGCAGGGGCACTTTTTACCCCAAATATCATACTTTTACCTATTCTTTCGTTATTTAAAAACTGTTGCTTTAATTATCTTAAACAAAACTGAAAATCATAAAGAAGACCTTTGTCTCAAAATATATGCATTAATTTCAGCAATTCTCATTTGCTACTTAAATCTACAACCTTTTAAAAAACATAAAATATTAGATCAAGTAAGCACAGAATCATTTTTGCGCTGCTGCGTGTCAAAGATCAGACAAATATACACGTGCATTTTGAAAAGCAAATGTTTTGGAAAGTGCTAAGCCACGTTTTTGTGCCATCTAGTGGTTTAGATGAAAATAATATCAAAGGCGCCTTTTACCTTAGGGTTGTACCCTACTTATGATGAGTAGCGTTATTGAATATTTGATCACCAACAAATTTACCAAGCTGTCACAAAAATTAAAAATAAAGGGAGAACATGCCTAAGGCTGCAGCTCTCTTTTAACACAGACTTTTAAGGAATGGATGTTGGCTTCAAGTGGTAGGCAAGGTCAGTGAAATTATATTATCTTGCTGTATGTGTCGTTTTCTTTATGTTTTCTGACTAAAAGCAACCAAAAAGCCATTTTAAAGTGGTTGAGCAAATAAGAAAAAAGATAATAATAATAATAATAATAATTGGCTGGGATCCCCAGACCAATACAATTAGTGTGCCTCTATTTAAAAACCTACGAACCGCCACTGTAATTTAATAATGTAATAATTTCTATAATAATATTCCTAATAATTTCTTAATTCAAAATAAAATATTAATAAAACCATCTCTGAAAATCACGAGTTACTATGGTCATGCAGGTTTGTTTACTCATTAAACTTGTGATAACTAAAATGTATAATTGCAGAAAAATATATATACTTGTATTGAACATTAATGGAGCAACAAATTTTGTGTGAGAATAAATCGGTCAAGTTGTTTATAATCTCATAAATGTATGGGTGGCAAAGGGGGCCTTTTACCCCCCACACAGGGTAAAACTATATAATTCCCTCAACATAAGAAGTCGTGGCCATGAGAAATGGATGTTGTTCCCTCAACATACGATCTTAAGTCCATGACTTTACATCTAGAGGCCACGACATAAGGATGTCATTACCTCAACAAAATGATCTTGTGGCCATGACATGTTATTACATACCCAAGAGGCAATATGTTGTGGCCACGACAAAACTATATGAACTGAACATGTCCCCTCCTGGTCACCGTACAAAACAAATCAAATTCAAGGTTCAATGTGTAATAGATAAAGTACAAAAATAGATTAATTAATGCCAGAGTAAAGTGTTAGTATACTTGGGATTATTTGTAAAATATATTAGCCTTATTACTTTTTTTTCATAAACTCCTAAAAACGTTTAATCAAACTTGCAGTGAGTAAAACCACTTACTTCTTTTTCTTCTTTTGCCTTGATGCTGAACTCATTGTCTTTCTTTTACAGTCTCCTGTGTTGTGAAAAAATGCTGTTTGAAAAAAAAACAATTAACTTCTAAAGCATTCTTTTAAACAGTTGTTATTATTCCTTTGTCATTGTTAAAATACAGGTTTCCCCCCCCCCATGTAGTAGTTTCCTATCGATACTTCAGTCGTACAGCGTCTGCTTAGTCCTTTTTTCTCCTATCCTGAAGCCTTTTTTTTCAAGCACACAGTATAACTGGCCATTGGTTTGTGCAGTGGTTTAAAGAAACGAACCAATGGCATGGCGGTGGAGCTGCATGAGCCTATGGCGACGAAGCCCGCCAGAAGCCGCACTACAAGGATACATTGTTTTCGTTCAAATCAAAGCATAAATAAACATAGAAAACGTATCCGTGTGGTGCGGCTGACACAGAACAGCATATGTAGTTTGCGTTCAGTGGATACTCTCCAAAATGGGGCTACGGTGACACGGAGGAGACGCATTGTTGAATAAAGTTTTTTTGTTTGTTTTCTTTGTGTACAAAATGTATTCTCGTAGCTATATAAAATTACGGTTGAACCCCTGATGTCACATTGATTATTTTACCGATCTCCTTGCTATGTTTCTGGACATTGATCGTGTTAATCCCATCCCACTCATCTTGGTCATGGTCTAGCAGTGTGTCCATCACAGAGATCTGTGCGGCGGCCGGATGGACCTCGCCGTCCACATTTGCTAGGTTTATAACCTGGACGTTCCGGCCTTAAAGGAACACTCCACTTTTTTTGGAAATAGGCTCATTCTCCAACTCCCCCAGAGTTAATAATGAGTTTTACCATTTTTGAATCCATTCAGCCGATCTCCGGGTCTGGCGATAGCACTTTTAGCATAGCTTAGCATAGATCATTGAATCCAATTAGACCAGTAGCATCGTGTTCAAAAACGATCAAAGAGTTTCAATCGTTTTCCTATTTAAAACTTGACTCTTCTGTAGTTATATCATGTACTAAGATCGTGTACGAAGATCCAGCTACCGGGGACTACTTTCAGGCGCTGCGTAATATCACTACGCCTGCTGCGGCCATGTTACGGCAGCAAAGTTCCTTGATTATTACGCCGGAATGAGAGTAGTTCCTAATCATATATGGCTAGAAAATCGCAACTTTTCATTTTCCGCCGATCTTAGTACACGATATAACTACAGAAGAGTCAAGTTTTAAATAGGAAAACTATCGAAACTCTTTGATCGTTTTTGAACGCGATGATACTGGTCTAATTGGATTCAATGATCTATGCTAAGCTATGCTAAAAGTGCTCTCGCCAGACCCGGAGATCAGCTGAATGGATTCAAAAACGGTAAAACTCAACTTATTAACTCTGGGGGAGTTGGAGAATGAGCCTATTTCCAAAAAAAAGTGGAGTGTTCCTTTAAGGTCATTGCAAACAGACATTTTCGCACATTAAAAAATAAATACGACCTCACGTCATGTCAATCACGTTCACACAATGCCTCCGAAATTTTCATTAAAAAAATTTGGATCGGGTTAGATTTTCCCCCGTTTTTCGCATCCGTAGCAAGCATTTTAAGAGGTGTTTTGACAGTTCAGAGCCACCGTACAAGCAAACGCCAAAATCCAGAATGGCGATTGTCAAGTTCATCCACTTCATCTCACAGCACAAAGCACTTGTCCTTGCACTAGATCCTTGCACTCTGAGTTCACAGAAATTGATGGTCTTCTTTTTAATACGTGGCTCTAATATCACTAGTAAAGCATCAAATTGAGCCACTGACATCCTATATCTATATCTCAGGATTGAATGGACCCAATATTTCCTTTCTTTTTCTTTTTTTTTTTTAAGAAGCGAGAGGACAACAAAATCATCCTCAATGCTTGAAGACTCCATTTAGTAGGTATAAATATTTTTTTCAAATACACGTTGGACGCAATTATTGGCACCCCTAGAAATTCTTATGAGTAAAATATCTCTGAAGTTTATTTCCCATTCATATTCACAATTTTGAGCACTCCAGGGTGATTATGAACATGAAATTATCCAGCCATGGCTTCCTGTTTCACAGAAATATAAATAGGAGGGAAAACAAAGCCCAAATTCCCTTAATCATCCATCACATTGAGAAAAACCAAAGAATATATTTCTGATGTGCAGCAAAAGATAATTGAGCTTCACAAATTAGTGAAGTGGCTTTAAGAAAAGAGCTAGAGCAGTGAAAATTCCCATTTCCACCATCAGGGCAATAATTAAGAATTTCCAGTCAACATAAAATGTTACGAAACTACCTGGAAGAGGACGTGTGTCACAAAACCAAGCTTCTGCTGGCCATTCCAGTCCTCTGACCTGAACCCTGTAGAAAATGAGTGGTGAACTGAAGAGAAGAAGCACCAACATGGAGCTGGGAATCTAAAGGGTCTGGAGTGATTCTGGATGAAGGAATGGTCTCTGATCTGTTGTCAGGTGTTCTCTAACCTCATCAGGCATTATAGGAGAACATTTAGAGCTGTTAAACTGACAAATGGAGGTTTCAAAAAGTATTGAATAAAAGGGTGCCTTTAATTGTGGCCAATGTGTATTAGATTACACATTTTTAATTCTTATTATCCAATGAAAGGTGAGATTTTTGTGATTTTCTTTAAATAAAAGATCAAAAGGATTAACAATGCAGATTAATTTTCACAGCCTTCTTTGATCATATTTACCAAGGGTGCCGATATTTTTGGCCATGACTGTATGTTCTGGCCTTCATGTCTAAAGAATATAGAAAGAATAAAACAGTCTGCATGCACAATAAACTATAGTAATATTTACTGATATCTAGTAAAGTGAAGTATTTATTTACATCTAGTAAAGTTTCTTGCAGGTTTTATAAAATTATATTTAATAATATTATTTGTCCAGTACATGCCTCAGGCTTGCATAGTAATGTCAAATCGCTTATCAGACTCCTCAGTAATCCTTGGCAAACTTCGACAATTAGTTGAACTGGCTCATTCGGTTATTTCTGAGTCAGACGTGCTACTTCAGCTGCGTGTCTTCCTTCACCAACTCGAAACTAAAGTTCAATTAATTTGTTCCCAGTCTTGTGTTGTACAATGTGCAATTAAAAAAATTAGGAGTTCTATTTTGTGAACCCACTCAACCGGTTACTTCCCTGAGAACCAGCTCAAAAGAACTATTCGTTCAAGAATCAGATATATCTTTTCCCTGCAAGTTCTTTTGTTAAAATTATTATTATTATTATTTTGTTTGTTTGCAAGTTTCAGTTATTATTCCTAGTTTCATTTTTCATGTTTTGTTTCTCTAGTTATAGTTTTTAACATCAGGTTTTATTTTGCCATTTTTCATTTAATATTTTCTCTCCTGTGCCATGTCTTGTTACCTTGCGTTTTTTTTCTTGTTCATTGTGAGTGTTGTGTTCATTCCTGCCCCGCCCTGTATCCTGAGGTTTCCTAGCCACTGACTCTCACTGCCTGGCAGCAAGACTGGTGTATCTGTCTGATACTTAAGTACTTAAGTGTCATGCCTCTAGCTCTGTGAGCCTCCGCCTAGAATCAAGACTGGTGCTACATCTCAGAAATTAAGCTTCTGGTTTCCGCCTGGTCTTCCCCACCATTTTCCCCCTTGGTACTCCCTCTTCTTCCGCAGCCCTCAGGCCTGTTTTCACCCAGGACTGGTTTCAGTGGTCACCCTCCCTGCCTGTCATTGTGTTGTCTGCCCTGCTCTAGTGTTTGCAATGTATTTCACACCTCACTCTCCTTGTTTTACCCTGTGTACAGTCTTGTCAATAAAATACCATCACTACTCATTCTGCATCTGGGTCCTCTCTCTTGCATATCTGTGACAATATATTTCTTTATTTCTTATTGTTTCAAGTAGTTTCTGTCTTTAAAAATGATACATAAATTGCTAGTTACACAGTTTTTCTCTGCTTAAGGTTACATTTCATGTTAATTTTCACCTGTGTTAAAGAGAGTTAACCCAAAAATTAAAATGTTTTAAACCTGTATGGGTTTCTTTCTTCTGCTGAACATAAAAGAAGAAATTTTGAAGAATGTTCATAATCAGACAGTTGATGGTAGCCATTGACTTCCACAGTATTTATTTATTTATTTATTTGTTTGTTTGTTTATTAATTTATTTTTCCCATACTATGGAAGTCAATGGCTACCATTGACTGCCTGGTTACCAACATTGTTCAAAACATCTTGTTTTGCGATCATCGCATTTATATTGATATAATTTCTTTTAAGATTTTTATTTATTTATTTATTTATTTTAGTATTATTGTTTTTTTTAAAGAATATTTATATGTTTCCCATTAAACAATATAAAATCACTTGTGGACTATATGTAAGCATATGTATGTTATGTAAAGTAGCTTATCAGGTGCCATTAAAGGTTACACTTTATTTTAGTCCACTTTAGACATTCTACTAACTATAAGTAACTTTGTAACTGTCAACTACATGACAAATAATTCTCATTAATTTGCAACTACATATCTACTAACTCTCAGAGTAGACTGTTAGGGTAGGTTTAGGGTTAAACAGACAGTCTACTAATACTCTAATGACTGCTAGTTGACATGTAGTTGCAGAGTTACTTACTGTTAGTAGAATGTCTAAAGTGAACTATCGAAATAAAGTGTTACCCCATTAAAAAAATTAAAATAAATAAATAAAAATAATCATAATAAAACCACATTTTGCAGAACTGCAAGCCAAACTTCTAAACTTGAATGAAAGGAAGGAAAGGTATTTATGCATAAATGGAAGTAGGCCTATAAACGTTAAGAAAGAACATGCTGTAGACTAGTTGCTTATGCCTTGCATCAGCCAAAAGTTAGTAAAGCATTCAAATGATGAAATAGAAAAAAAAAAAAAAAACTGAATATACAGTTATATTAGTATAATAGCCTATACTAAATATTATTAAAAATTGCAATTCAAAAACTCATGTAACTTCTGCATGAGGCTATCTCCTACCTTTGGTCCTTATGTGGTCATGATTATGCTTCCACTCGCACCTGCAGAATGAATGAAATGCAATGAGAATGATTCAGTTAACCCCCCTAAGTGCACACAGATGGTTTCTGTTCTCTGGAAAGAATCTGTTATGCGAAAATGAAACTTAACCTCCTCCTTTAATTTCAGTGAGTGACTCAGAGAAAAAAAAAAAAAAAAAAACATTTTCACTCAGTAATTCCGAATTTAAGTAAACTTATGGAGCCTGGGAACTCACATGTAGGGAAAAAATGTAAATAAATAAATAAATTTTAAAAATCAATCGGCGGCTACCGATTTACCGCTAACCTAGGACAAATTGAGCCAAAGGAATATTTTTTTATAAGTAGGCATATTTTTAGAACCCTTTGTCATAGATGCATTCTGATAATTTAAAATGATAGAAAACATCCTAAAATCACTTTAGATACTTTCAGTGTACTTCTGCGTCATTTTTCCCTATCTTGAGGACCACATAAATGGCTCATCTTACCCCACTCTCCCATACGTTGAGATGGGAGACGTTGAGTATATGTTCATGTTACAATTGTAAAGTTTGATTTTAGTTAGTTATTTGATGCTATTTAAATGGGTGTAATGCATGATTATGACACTAAACGTAGCATTCTTTGAATGTTGCTGATTAAATCAGTATATAGCTACCTGTTGATGTCATGGATTTTGTGGGATGAAATTAGCCAATCACAGCAATGAGCATTTATCTAATTCTTCAAGAGGTAATGCCCCTTGAGATTAAACATGTGTTCGAGTTGATGCAGCGTGGCACAGACCAATCACTGTCTGACTTGAAGCAGTGATGCCAGTTAGAAATTTTGTCAGACTTGAGATGGCACAGACGTCACGTCACAGTGAAGTTTGCCATCAAAGCACCTTCATCTGTGATAAAATATGCAAACACCATTAACACAACAATTAAATCTGCACACATTATTACTTTCAAAATATTTTGGCTAGGTACTTAGACATTTCTTTAAATGTATATTTTACACGGTAAACTTTTACTTAGGTATATAGGATACTTTTTTTTTTTTTTTTTTTTTTACACCGCAACATGAAATAAGCAGCAACAACAAAATAAATAGAATTAAATGTCCTATAGACAAATGTATATTTCATCACACACCTGTCCTGTTTGAAAGGAATTTCAAATGTGTATAAGCCTTATAAGGATCTAAACAGGAAGGACACTCTTCTTGTTTGTCTTCTAAGTCAATAGAGCTGAGAGCTGAATTATTCTGTCACAGTCGTCGAGACCAGTTGTTCATGTTAATAAGGACTATGACGGGCAAAGCTGCTTCCCTCTGCTTCTGTCTTTTGCTCACAAAAGGTAAACGGCACTAGCCTTATTTTTAGTGTGTTCTTAATTCTCGTTTGTAAACTACACGTGGGGCTGGAGCCTTAAGTAACACTATAAATAGCTATTCTTGTTCAATGAATAAGGACTGAGTTACGATTAAAAAAAAAGACTTCCCAGCAATGATGGGATGCTGGTGTTACTTGGTTAGAGTCTTATGTTTTAATATGTCAAGTGGCATTATTTGACTTGTAGGCCTTAGATAAAAGTTTATCAGGCTCTAGTTTTTTGTAGTGCTTGGATCGGTAGAAACATATTTATTTATTTATTTAATAGGGAACTATTTGTTTGTGTTTATAAAGATATTGCTGATTTTGAGGAATTTTGGTTAAATTCTCTCACGCAGGCATGATACACTGTGTATCTTCTTTAAAGGGATTTATATGGCAAAAAATTAGGTTTCACTTTATTTTGATGGTCCCTTTAACACATTCTATTGACTATAAGTAATGTTGCACCTACATTTCTACTGACTCTCATCAGAGTGTTAGTAGTGTATTAGTTGACTGGTAGGGTTAGGGTTAGATTGTTGACACGTTCTTGCAAAGTTACTTATAGTCAGTAGAATATCTGTTGGGAGATCAACACAATAAGGAGTGAGTAGATATGAAGCAGACAGTCTACTAATACTCTTATGAGAGTTTGTTGACATGTAGTTGCAACATTACTTAGTATCAACAGAATGTTCAAAAGGGACCATCAAAATAAAGTGTTACCCAAAAATTATACCATATAACAGGGATAGGCGACGTTGGGAGTGCCGCTGTCCTGCAGGGTTTTTTTTTTTTTTTACTTAAGGGTTGGAACCAACTCTGCCGGACATCAGCACTTCAAGACCGACGTTGCCTATCCTTGCCATAGTTTACGAAGGTCATGTTATAACATGTCAAACTGTACACTGGAAACGGTAAGAATCGTTCTTTTGGGATTGGGTTGATTTATGATCAAACTGGTTCACATAAAATCTGTGGATTTTTTCATGAGAATCGTGGGCGTTGAAGCTTGACAGTCCGCAAAATTAGCGCAAGCAACAGGTACAAACCCGTTAGCCTATGACAGCATGCAATCTAGTGAAGCCTTTATCCTCTTTCACATGATACCCTTGATCTTTTTTTTTTTTTTTTCAGGCTAGGAAGTTACAAGTTTAGGGTTACATTATAACAGCCCAAAAATAATTAGGAAGATAAAATAATTCAGAAGATTTGTTCAATAATATACTTGAATTATTATTATTGTAATTATTAATAGAATTATTGTGTGGGAAAGTTTTCTTCAAATTAAACTGATTGACCAGTTCTTTAAGCGTGCTATTGAGAGTATTTCAGCAAGACCAGTGTTTTAAATAGACATTTCTGAAATGTTTTTGAGATGTTTATATTGTGGAGTGTATTGAAATCTGACTTAAGAAAAGCTTATGTGTGCTTGATTTCAGTTTCAGCTTAATAATGATTATGACAAAATTCTGACTTCCAGTCATATTCTTACTCCCCTCTTTAAGACCAGATTGGTCCCTTTACTGTTGCATTTTTGATAGTTGCTGGTCTTCAATGTAGTTCTGTTCTGGGTAGTTGATGCATTGCTAGGCAATATAGATGGACAGGTTTGATTTTATCCACTGTTGATGTCTCCATCTCACTGTACATATCACAAACTGACAGTAATTTGCCGGACAGTTATGTCACTTGGTGTTTGTATCATCTGGCCATCAGAGACATCAGAGACTGGATAGTTTTTCACTTGCTGTCACCTTATTTTTAACATAAGAGTGGAATGGCCATTTGGAAATTTTATATTATTTTAATTTATTATCATAATCACAAACACACTGGTTTGTAGCACACATTATTTCACCATTTACTGCATTTTTGTTTTTCCTACAGTTATTTACCTATCGTGACTAATAAATTGAATGTTCACACACATTTACATAAAATATCATCTTTCATGTTGCAAAATAAGGTGGATAGATCAGCTGTAGGTTTTGTAAACAACTGGCTGTTCTTGAATCTTTTGAAAATGTTGATAAAGGAAATATATATATATATATATATATATAGAGAGAGAGAGAGAGAGAGAGAGAGAGAGAGAGAGAGAGAGAGAGAGAGAGAGTCATAATAAGTAAGAGTTCTCTCATTCATAATCATTCTTTATTTAAAATAATCTGATTCATATTTAATCTTCTTGGTCTACTTTTTATGTTTACCTATAATTCAGGTTAAATAAGACAAAAATGCACACAGTAAAGGAAATACATTGAACAGATGTATAAAATATCTTGCAATTTTTTTACTAATATAAGACTGACAAATACATATTTTCAAATGCATATGTGTTTCAGGTGTGTTTGGTGATGCAGATGAAATAAAGTCAGTATCAGTGATGGAGGGAGATACTGTCACTCTAAACACTGATGTTACTCAAATACAGAGAAATGATCAGATACTGCATGTTTAACGTTAACAATTCAGACACTCGCATTGCTGAAATCTACAAACAGAAGATTTATATAGATGCCACTAATACAACATTTGATAAAAGAGTCCAGGTGGACAGACAAACTGGATCTGTGACCATCAGAAACATTCTGGACTTTATAAATTACAGATCAACACCAAAAGGACAAAAGAAATAATTTTTTATTTTTTATTTATGGTAAGTTGAAGATTTGAATTCATTTTGCATGCCCTCATTATATTCATGTCTTTGCATCTTGTTGTCCTAATTACGACTTTCTATTGAGTCACTATAATAAGTGAAAATCCAATTAAATGCTATTTATTCAGTTTTAGGCTTTTTGCACATTGTATAAATAAAAACAAATAGCACTTTTACATGAAGTCATCATGTAAATGGTGATCCAGTAGATGCTTCTCACACAAAGTGTAAATTAAAGTAATACACTAATTGTATTAGGTCTGCTATCTAGGGGAGTTTGCAATAGTCGACACGTTTTTATTATACAAATGTTTGAAATAAGAATGCTCTCTACAGAATACCCCCAACATTTGAAATACATATCACCTGCTTCTGACTAACAAATCATGCAAATACTGACTAGCAAAATTCAAATTCTGACTAGAAAGGTGTGAAATTATGGAAAAAAGAATAAATTACAAAATTAAAAATAAGCGTTGCAATTGTTTCACCCAACCTTTCTTTAAAATTTAAACTATTGCTCATGTCTTTCTGAAGAAGTGAAACTCAACATGTTAGGTGACACCTTCCATCATCATGATTTATTTAAAACATTAATAACGGTAATGACTGTTTTCTCTGTGTATTACAGCACTGGATGGCCGTTCACATCTCATGATGGCAATAGCTATTATTCTAGTGCTGCTGGTGCTGCTGGTGCAAAACCTTGCAGGTTTGATTTACTACCGAAAGTATAAGCAACCTGGAAGTGAAGGCAAGTAAGTAAGGAATATTTTGTTAATTTAAAATGGTGATTAACATTTTTTTTTTTTAATTAAAACTGTAAAGTATCATGAAGTAGAGATTCTTTATGCTGATACAGCATTCTGTGCACATCGGTTGAAGAGTACGGTAAGATGACTAACTTTTCTGCCTGTATAAACCCTCAACCACTCAATTTATTTTTAATTGTGACTTTATTTTATTGCTGGACGTCGATGCAGAGGATCACATTTAGTTGTTACTTAATTATTAAGACATGAATTTAGAATCCAAAAGACTTTTTTGCATTCCCATTTGCTCAAATACCAAACCCAAACCTCCACAATAGTGTTTTCATGACTTTCAAATAAGGAACAAAAAAAAAAGAGAGAGAGAAAGACTGATAACAACAGCCTGAAGAGAGCATGATGTCAAATTTAGCGTCACTCCATAGACACTGTATGAAAAACACCCTCACATTAGCATTAACTAGTTTTTTTTTTGTAATTTGATGCAAAGGTAATATAACACAAAGTATAGTGTTATAAATGTACATACATTTAAAAAAAACAATCAAATATATATATATAAAACTTTGGAGGATTTACAATGCTGATGACTGTTGAAGCGCAGCATTACAGTCTTGTGAAATGGGTCCATTGTCTAATTTATGTTTAATGTGGAGTATTGTAGATATAAACTTCCCATTGGCACAACAGTCTTCAGAAGGTTTCCTGCTTGTTCTGTCTATTCTTTGCACTTTAAGTTATTTAGTTCCAATTAAGTTCATTATTATATTGTCTTATTCTAATTTATATTTCGAACTTAGTTTGAAGCGCTAATTGATTGTTGGTTATTATGAATTATTTTCAATAATTCAATAATTTAATAAAGCATATCTATATACAGACATTTGCATCATAACAATTAACAACATATATTCTTCAATTTATCTTTTTTAATTTACAAAGAGTGTTTTAAATGCAAATTGACATTGATATATGCAAAATTATACAGAAAAATTCTTAACTCTTAATCACAGTTTAGAATTTCTAAGAACTTGAAGGACAGTTGTTAAACTTCGCCACCTAGCGATCACATGAATATATACAACTGATCATTGAGGACCTGATGGTGATTGACCATTTCCTGACTGTTTCCTCATTTTCTGTTCAACTTTTATGGATATGAAGTGATCAACCAATACAGCAACAGCAGCCATGATCACCAGAGCAGAGACGACCAATCGGATCACAGCTTCAGTAAAACTACAATACTGACAGAGCCTGAGAGAAGAAAAAGAAAAACACTAAATCATTAGTGTACTTAATTCCTCAAAAAAGCTCATAGAAAATACATTCACATATTATTAATTTAATGTATTTTTATGGAATCTTCCTATATAATGGACCACTGCCTGGAAATTACCCTAGTATATGCAGTCACATACTTGAACATGGTTGACAAAGTTGCATGGTATTGAGATGTTGAGTCTGGTTTCTGATGGGATTGTTGATCACACAGCTGTAGGTGTTTTTCTCCTGATATTCCACCTCCAGAGGAAGAGAGAGACTGATGCTGAGATCAGACACACTGATGCTGGACAATAAACTGTTTCCTTTGTACCAGGAGAGAGTCACATCACTCACATTCACCACTGAACACAGCAGTGAACATCTGGACACTGAAGATGACGATGAACATTGTGAAGAGTTGCTGATAATCTCAGGTACTGGTAAAGGAGCTGGAAAAGATGAGGAAGATGTAGGAAGCATGATGAGGGGGACTCACCTCGATCACTTGGAGTTTGACTCGCTTCGATTTCTGCGACTGTTGTGATAACCGTTGTTGAAAAAGGTGCTTTAAAAACAAAACAAAACTAATTAAAGAGACCACAAAATTCATGTAAGAGAAAAGACAATGTGACGGTGATATTTAACTCACCATCGACATAACTCTGAATGTCTCTTGCGAGGTCCTTCTGGAGCGGTCGATAGACACTGTATAATATCCAGAGTCAGTTAATCTGATGTTTTGATGGTCAGAGATCCAGTCGGATGCATCTTCAGTCTATCTCTGAATCTCTCATCAGCATATGTATAGAGGCTGTGTTTATTGACTTCAGCAATACGTGATTCACCAAACTTCCACATTATGGCATCATTTCTCTGAATGTTAGTAAAATCAGTGTCTAGAGTGACAGAATCTCCCTCCATCGCCGATATAATCTTTATTGCATCTGCTTCGACATCTGTAACATATTTATAAAACATGTAAATACAATTTTGGCTTGAGAGTCAACAAAGCTGATAAACAATTTTTTTTTTTTTTTTTTAAAGGAAGTGTTGACAGGACATGTTTTATTCTGTTTTTATAGAAATAATTTAATCTTAGTCATAATTTTTCATTGCATATTCATAAATCTTGCAGTTATTGCTAACTGCAACACACATTCTTGATAGCATGATGACAGCCAAGAGACTCATCAATATTTCTTCAATAAAGACAAACACATGAATTAAAGCAGAATAAAATGTTTTAAATACACTCACCATGAATGCATATAAAACAAGACAACAAGCTCCACAGGAACATATTTGAGTGACTGGTAGAGTTAAGTGGCTTCAGCAGAGCACAAAACAAAAAAAAATCTGATAACCTTCTTGCTGTTATGAGAGGGTTTCCACTAAATATGACCACAAGATTAGAATCACTGGGTGCTCAGCAATCTGACTGATCATACTCTTTTTACACAGAATATTATCAGACTGAAGGCTTAGTCTCAGATGTCATTATCACACACACACACACACACACACACACACACCACACACACACACACACACACACACACACACACACACACACACACACACACACACACACACACACACACACACACACACACACACACTGCAACAACTGAAACTAAAGTAACCACTTCTTGTTTTGAGCAACTTTCAAAAACAATAATGAAAATTTTTGTGGTAGTATTACTAGTGTTTGGAGCAACATATAGTTTTTTTTTTTTTGTAAAGATACAAGTTAATGATAAATTTGTAAGGGACACTTTGTTTGAAAGGCAAGCAAATGTGGTCGTCCTCACATAATGATCAGAGGCCAATTTGCCAAAGCAATTTTATATTTAAAGTCATTATAATATAAATAACAAAAAAGTAACCAAGAAAAAATGTTGTTTTCTTATAATACACATATGCTACACATCAAAAACACTGCCACTTCCAGCTCAGTGTGTGTTATGTGCTAAATTTTATATATATATATAATATATATATATATATATATATATAGTTCCTAAAATATTTGGTTCCCAGTGCTGGGTAGCATCTGATTACATGTTATCTGTATTACATTATCAGATTCCAGAAATTAATTATATTTTAAAATGTTCATAATCAGATTACAGTTACTTTTCTATAGATTACATGATTACTTATTCACACGTTGGCAGTAAATTATGTATAATTTATTGATACGCCCTAATTCTTCTTTTTTAAAAAGTTACTTAGATTAATGTAATATTTTTTATTATTTAATTAATTAATGCTTTTCATTAACTCACAAACCCCAGGTTGGGAAACCCTCACCTATTGTAACGTTTAATACATTTCATGAAGTTGATAACAAAGAATGGAATAGATTTTCTTGAGTTAGGTCAAACGTAATCTAGAAGTAATCAAAAAGCCTTATGTGTAATTCAATTGATTACGTGACAAACTACAATTTCACGTAATTTGTAATCAGTAACGGATTACAGTTTGTAAGTAATCTACCCAATACTGCTGGTTCCGCTGGGTGGCGGTTACATACATATTCAAGATATTCCCCTTTTGTGGGTGTTCCGGAGACAACATGCAAACAAATGGAACTTAAATATTAATGTGCATGCCTTAAACACAACTTTTTTAAATATATTATTTCACAAGCTAATAAAATTTCAATGTTCAACTTAAACTGTTCACATTTTCAAAACAATACATAATTTGTGTCAGAGGTGTAACCACCAGACCTCCAAGACCCTGACTGAGACCAGGGGCCGGTTGCATAAACTGTTTAGACTAGTCTTAAAAAGTTAGTCATCTAATTTTTTTTTCTTCAAGGCTGGTCATAACTTTTTTTAATTCAGTTATGAAAAGGAAGATTGGTCTTATATGTATTGGAAAAGTAAGACTGGTTACCCCTTGGCAACTGCTTGTTGGTCAAACTAGTTCTTAAGACACAGTCTTAACATGGTGGCTAAGTTTATGCAACTGGCCCCAGGACCAATCAGCGGTGTGGTCAAGATCAGACCCTCCTATAAGACCCAGGCTGTGTTCCACTTCGTAAATTGTCACAATGTGAAATAGACTCGCTCACTCTGTCAAAATCGAGGGGTTGAGGGTCTATCCATGTAAAGTTTCCTCATCCTCTTCACAAAGTGGAATACACTTCAAAATGTCAGCGGGGATTCCCCCGAGGGGAAGTTCAAGTGGAATGTAGACCAAGACCAATAAAAACCAGATGTGTGGTCAAAACCAAAACCAAGCCCATTCAAGAGCCACACAGCAAACTCCTCAGTATTAAACTTTCTGCTCAGTGTTTATATGTATCCACACTAGAGTGTAGTTAATGAGATAATTAAGATTAATTGAGTGATGAATGAGCATTAGTGATGAACACCTGCTGTTAAGAAGCAGAATCACTGAAGGAAAGAGAAACAGCAGAAAAAAAGATAAGAGAGTAGAAAAACATCCACAACTGATTTCCAGCCATAGCCAGATGAAAACAACTGCAAACAAAAGAACAAAAGATCAACAAAGGATGGTTAAACATCTCCAAAAATGTCATTACATATTCACTTATTACTGACTTTGTTTCTGTCTTACCACCACACACTGTAAAAAAAAAAAGAAAAAAAAGTTGAGCCAACTTAAAATTTTAAGGCAACCAGCTTCAGCAGATTGTCGTTGTAAGTTTATACAACAAAAATTTGAGAATCTCCCACAAAAATAAGCTCAAAAATCTGCTGAAGCTGGTTGCCTTAAAATTTTAAGTTGGCTCAACTTTTTTTTTTTTTTTTACAGTGTAGCGCCCCCTACTGTATAACAATGAAAACACAGATTCTAGGAGCACAAGTATAGCTCAAATATATTTAGACATTTTCTAAGTGTAAGAATCCACCCGCCGGCCCAAAAAGCGGAATCCAGCGGCCTGGTTGAAGGTTTAATGCATGCATTCGGGTCTTTTACTTGCGCTTCTGAATTAAATTTAGACTGTACTTCTAATTAAAAACTCATCACAAATATCGATTATATATTCATTTAAATATTATGATTATTCTAGAGATCCCATACTTTTAATTATCCGTTCATTGGGGACCTAATGTCGCAAAGTTTTGCGTAGATCTCAAAGACACACTAGTTCTGTAACTTACTCAGAGGATACAGGGTGACTATAATACCTTTAAGTGCTGCACCCTGCTAGAAAATTACAGTTTTTCCTATAATCATGAAAACTGTAACTTGTTAAGCCATGTTAAGATCAGAAGGTCTCCAATGACATGCCTACTGCGCCTATCATTCATGAGCCTTCAGTTTGACCTTTCCTGGCTGTAGATTACTAGTCATACTGATTTCTGGACAGTTCAGAATAAATCAAATATAACATTTTATTATCAGTCAGGTAAATATGTATTACGCCAGTTACATAGCCAGTTCAAAGATATCAAATCATATCAATACAAAACAGGTATTTATTGCAAAATGACCATAAACAAGCAGTATAAAAGCATTACAACAAGTCGTGTTGCTTTCCAAGCCTTCTGAAGCCATACGAAGTCTTTATGCGAAGAAGAGAGTAAAACACAAGGTTTAAATCGCTGAAAATGATCCAGCTCCGTTAACGCCTTCACATCTCATTCAAAAAGATACTCCCGTCCCGTAGCATGATGCAATCGGTCACGAGACACACAAGAGCCAATGGCATTTCACAACCAAAGCTGACAAAAGGCTTATTCTGGCGGCATTTTTTGAATTTACGCACAGACTGCAGCACATAGGAAGAGCTTTACGGCGGACGGAGACGTGTCTATTCCTCTCACAAATCAATCGTTTTGCCTCGAAAGACTTGGAACATTAATACTTCAATGAAGCTCCTCCCACAGCAACTAACCTATAAATACTGTGAAGTGAAGATCATGTTTATGAAAGAACACTGAGAACATGAGTGATCCACAACCCTGCAGAATGGACCACGAAGATACTGAAGAACAGAGAGGTTAGTGTTTATTCCTGATTCCTCAATGATTCTGAAGAACGTCTCAGGTTACATATGTAACCATGGTTCCCTGAGTAGGGAACGAGACACTGCGTCCTCTAGGGTCACTATGGGGAACGCCGTCAGTGTGACCCGTGTCTGAAGCATATATACAAAAACACCACATGTTGGCCAGCGACAGCCTATGACGTCACTACCGGCACGACCACAGTATAAAGGGGCGCCGGGAAAATACGTCATTCACTTCTTCGTCTGAAGCTTGCGTCCGAAGCATGGCACCGAGCCTAGAGGACGCAGTGTCTCGTTCCCTACTCAGGGAACCATGGTTACATATGTAACCTGAGACGGTCCCTTTCGAGGGAACTTCGAACTGCGTCCTCTAGGGGTCGCTATGGGGAACGGAATACCCATGCCACCATGCTGAGGGGAGTGCAAGCCAAGCACAAAAAGGCGAGCACTAAGTATCAACTCTACCCGGGTAAGGGAGTTGCCCCTGGGACGGTTCGACGGCTGTCAGTGACATTATCCCCTTTGGCCAAAAACCTGAGCTGCATACCCCAGAACTTACCTGTTAGGGGCCAGGCCTCCTGGACCCAGGGTAAAGCTCAAAGGCTTGGAATCAGATTTAGTAGAGATTCCTTTAAGGGGATACGACCAAGCGCCTAGGATAGTAACTAGGCCTTGGCCTGTCACCCAGGGGCTACTGCTTGCTCAGCATGAGCTCGCTGAAGGAATTGTCTCAACAGATCCTTGGTAGCAACACCCTGTTCAAGTCAGTATCACTGGGGATACATAGGTAGAGTGGGGCCCAAGGTGAAAACCGGGACCTGACCGACTCAAAGAAAGGGCACGAAGCCGCAGCGCGTAACCCATACCATACAGGATTTTAGAAAGCTCGCAAAACACTGGTGTGCGATCTTACCACAATGTGGCTTTCAGAAAGTGCACAGAGACTAGCGTGCGCACTTACCATAACATGGATTTGAAACACCGTTCTGGAGAGCGGAGAACCCAACTCTCAGCAAGAGAGGGAACTCAGACGCTCAGAAGGGAGCGGCATGCTCATAGGTGACCCTCTAAGGTGAGGGGAGCAATGCTAGCTCGACCAACAGCATAGCTCTGGAGAGCGGAGAACCCAACTCTCAGCATGAGAGGGAACTCAGACGCTCAGAAGGGAGCGGCATGCTCATAGGTGACCCTCATGGTGAGGGGAGCAATGCTAGCTCGACCAACAGCATAGCTCTGGAGAGCGGAGAACCCAACTCTCAGCATGAGAGGGAACTCAGACGCTCAGAAGGGAGCGGCATGCTCATAGGTGACCCTCATGGTGAGGGGAGCAATGCCATCTCGACCCACAAGCAGAGCATATGCGACACAGAGCTCTAGGGGAGCGGAGAACCCAACTCTCAGCAAGAGAGGGAACTCAGACGCTCAGAAGGGAGCGGCATGCTCATAGGTGACCCTCTAAGGTGAGGGGAGCAATGCCAGCTCGACCAACAGCATAGCTCTGGAGAGCGGAGAACCCAACTCTCAGCATGAGAGGGAACTCAGACGCTCAGAAGGGAGCGGCATGCTCATAGGTGACCCTCATGGTGAGGGGAGCAACGCCAGCTCGACCCACAGGGAGAGCATATGGGACACAGAGCTCTAGGGGAGCGGAGAACCCCACTCTCAGCATGAGAGGGAACTCAGACGCTCAGAAGGGAGCGGCATGCTCATAGGTGACCCTCTAAGGTGAGGGGAGCAATGCCAGCTCGACCAACAGCATAGCTCTGGAGAGCGGAGAACCCAACTTTCAGCATGAGAGGGAACTCAGACGCTCAGAAGGGAGCGGCATGCTCATAGGTGACCCTCATGGTGAGGGGAGCAACGCCAGCTCGCCCCAACAAGGAGAGCAACCCAACAGGGAGGCAGAGAGACCTAACAACCTGAGGCTGCTGATGACAGAGCTCTGGAGAGCGGAGAACTCAACTCAGCATGAGAGGAATCTCAGACGCTCAGATGGGAGCAGCATGCTCATAGGTGACCCTCAATGGTGAGGGGAGCGATGCTAGCTCGACCAACACATAGCTCTGGAGAGCGGAGAACCCAACTCTCAGCATGAGAGGGAACTCAGACGCTCAGAAGGGAGCGGCATGCTCATAGGTGACCCTCATGGTGAGGGGAGCAATGCCAGCTCGACCCACAAGGAGAGCATATGTGACACAGAGCTCTAGGGGAGCGGAGAACCCAACTCTCAGCATGAGAACTCAGACGCTCAGAAGGGAGCGGCATGCTCATAGGTGACCCTCATGGTGAGGGGCAATGCTAGCTCGACCAACACATCGCTCTGGAGAGCGGAGAACCCAACTCTCAGCATGAGAGGAATCTCAGACGCTCAGATGGGAGCAGCATGCTCATAGTTGACCCTCAATAGTGAGGGGAGCAATGCCAGCTCGACCAACAAGAAGAGCAAAGGGCTGAATGACAGAACTCTGGAGAGCGACCACTGGCCTAAAAAGCCGGTAAGCCCTCCAGAGAGGCTGCCACAAAACTTTTGGGCTCTACTTAAACCCTAGCAGGGGAGACGCACACACTAGGCAAGGGCTCAGGGAGATTGCTACTTAAAAACCCTCGGAAGGGGAGCAGTCCCTAAGCTAGCACATAGATATCCTCAGATAGCCATGCACCTTCTCAAACCAAAGAAACTGAAGTAAAAAGACCCGCAGGTCCTGGAACTGCAGTGTCGCCAGTGTGGAACACATAAATACCAGTAAACAATAGAACTGGATCGTACTCACCCATCCATGGTTCCTGCGCATGAGATCAGTCCCGGAGGCGAAATCCGAAGAGTCGGGTCCGGACCATCAGTAAGGTAGTTTCTATGAAGCATAGAACTTAACCAAAACATCATAAGTCCAGCATAGAGACTGCAATGATTTTAAAGCGCAGGTTCTATCTTGGTCCCCACCCAACCTCAGTCAGGTGGAATAAAACGGAGGTTGCAGGGGAATTAGAGAGGGGAAGATAAGGGCAGATGACAGGCCCCCCGAGGAAAGGGAGTAGATGTTTCAATTATTACTCTGGTCCTGGACGAGAGCGTTGAGAACGCTTCGTCTGGATCACCTCCCTCAGGTCTTGCCTACCTCTCTTTGACCCGCGCCTCCCTCTAGCCCTACCCGCAGGGGGGAGGGGCACGAGTTGCGACACTAGCCTTCTGTGCCCATCTCTGATCCCCGGATGGAGATGGGCCAGGACCCCTGCGTTGTTCGGGCTCAGACCTGGACCTTCTTGGAATGAAGGTTTTGAAGGCCGCTGAACGCGCCTTCGCCTCCCTAAACTTCTCGACCACCGTCTCAACGGAGGTACCGAAAAGCTCGGAAGGCGAGACTGGAGCATCGAGAAGAAAGCCCTTCTCCTTCCCAACATCTGCCAGATTCACCCACAGATGTCTCTCCGTTACCACCATGGCCGCCATAGACCTGCCCATAGCAGTGGCGGCCTGCTTAGTGGCACGGAGAGCCAAATCCGTGGTGCGGCGCAGCTCAGCTACTTCATCAGGTGACAAGCCCTGACCCTTATCCAGGTCTTTCAGCAGATCAGCCTGGTAAGCCTGAAGCACCGCCATCGTGTGCAACGAAGCGACAGCCTGACCTGCTGCTGCGTATGCCCTGCCATTTAAGCGAGATGTTTCCTGAAGGGGCTTAGACGGCAAGGAGGGAGCCTTGAGAGATGTCTCGCCCACAGAGAGATAGCTGGCCAGCGTCTCTTCCACAGGGGGCATCCCCTCATAGCCGCTTTCACGCATCCCCTCAATGTTAGCATAACTGGTATGCTGAAACCTATGAATGCGAGAGGAAAACGGCTTTTTCCATTCCCTCTCAACCTCCGCATGGAGATCAGGAAGAAATGGAAGGCTCACTCGAGCTGGGGGGCTATGGCCAGAAAGATAACGCTCATCGAGACGACCCCGTGGCGCCACCATCTTGGCCCGCTTCCACGGCAAGTCAAGCCTCGCCGTGGCGCGTTCCATAACCTCCAACAGTTCGTCATACGCAGGGCAGGAGGATTGAGAGGGCTCAGTCTCAACTTCTTCGCCCTCAGACATCTCCTGCTCTTCCTGGGCAAAACCCAGCAGAGCACTAGCCGCTGGATCAGATGATGTCAGAGAGATCGCATCATCGTCATCCAGCGACTCACTCTCGTTCGCGGCTGACGAGCGCGAGAGGGAAAGCCCCCTCTCTAACTCATGAGCCAGCTCCGCCTGCGAGCCCCACGAGCTCACTGCCCTCCGTGCCTCAGCCAGTGGGTCTCGAGCCGCGGGAAGCAGACGGCTGTCCCTCCTTCTCAAAAAGAGAGCGACGAGAGCGGAGCTCACAGTGCACGCAGATTGCCCCCTCGAGAACATCGCGTGCGTGCTCCTCGCCCAAACAAAAGACGCAAAGATCGTGTGTGTCATCAGGTGTCAAATAACGAGGACACGGATGCACACATCTCTTAAACGCCTCGCTAGTGCTCGCCATAGTAGAAAAATCGTTTCTTACCTGTAGAATACACGCTTCAAACAAAACAGTCACTGAAGACGAAGAAGAGAATGACGTATTTTCCCGGCACCCCTTTATACTGTGATCGTGCCGGTAGTGACGTCATAGGCTGTCGCCGGCCAACATGTGGTGTTTTTGTATATGCTTCAGACACGGGTCACGCTGACGGCGTTCCCCATAGCGACCCCTAGGACGCAGTTCGAAGTTCCCTCGAAAGGGAACATTAGCTTCCTCAAACTTGTTAGAAAAGTCATAAATAATTGTTAAATATGAACTGGTTAATTTTTTTTTTTTTCAACAAATGGTGATGAAATAAGATTTGAGAAAATCAGGAGTTATCAACTAAATCATCTGACCTGTTTTATTAAATTTTTTTTTTTTTTGATTTTGTGCAAAATTGTTACTAAAGTTTTGAACATGTCCAAATACTTTCACAACCCAGACTGATTTTGTAGCAATAAACATGAACTCACACAATTAATCAAAATGTACATAATTAAACAAGCAAATAAATATGGGTAGCCAGAATGGGTAACAAGGTTGCCATAATTTAAGCAAACCCTGATTTATGATTATTGACAAACTCAAATGTATCTTAAATTGTAGAAGGTATTCATAGTTTATTCAGTTACTGAGACATTATGTTTCGTAATGGGGTTAATAAATGCAGTCAACACTAGTGTTTGTGTAAAAGATTGGATTGAGATTCCAGGGTCAATGATAATGCTAATAAATGGTTCATTTAAAATTAGTTGTTGTTTTTTTTTTTTGTTTTTTTTTCATTAAATTAATTAAAGAGATTGTGTCAGAAACACAGGATTTGTGTTTGTTTTATAAAACAACAACTGGAAATTCAATGTGCATAATTCATTCAAAGTTCCAGGAACATATATTTGATTTATACAAATTAATCAAAATTCATTGGAATATTGTATTTCAGTTGTCTGGTGGTGCATTAGTGTTCACTTTGTCCTTTCCCTATATATTTTTAAAATAAACCTTTTTTTTATTTTAGAATTCATGGAACAGAATGGAGAGAGTGAAGAACTGAGTGAAGGAGAGGAGAAAGGGCATCATGTCAAAACTAGAAAAAAATCTTTGAGGAGAGCCAAAAATTCTTGCCCTAAGTGTGGAAAGAGATTCACAAACAAAACAGGTCTTAAACATCACATGGCAGCTCATAGTGGAGAGAGGCCCTTCACATGTGATCAATGTGGGATGAGTTTCACAGAAAAAAGACACATGAAGAAACACATGATGATCCACACTGGAGAGAAGCCGTACACATGTGATCAATGCAGGAAGGGTTTAATCGACAAAGTATACCTTAAGGAACACATGATAATCCACACAGGAGAAAAGCCGTACACATGTGATCAGTGCGGGAAGAGTTTTGCACATAAAGGAAACCTTAGGAAACACAAGACAATACATACTGGAGAAAAGCGACACACATGTGATCAATGTGAGAAGACTTTTTCACACAGGCAAACCCTCAAGGATCATATGAGGATCCACACTGGAGAGAACCTGCACATGTGTGAACAATGTGAGAAGATTTTCACACAAAAAGGACACCTTAATGAACACATGAAAATCCACTCTGAGAGAAACCATACACATGTGATCAATGCGGGAAGAGTTTCAAACTAAAAGGAACCCTTACGAAACACGTGAAAATACACACTGGTGAAAAGCCACACACCTGTTATCAGTGCGGGAAAAGTTTTACACTAGAAGAAAGCCTTAATAGACAAGAAAATTCACAAAGGAGAGAAACCACACACATGTGATCATGTGGGAAGAGTTTTACTCGTAAACAATACATTAAGGTACACATGAGAATTCACACTGGAGAAAAACTGCACACATGCGATCAGTGTGGGAAGGATTTCCCATATAAACAATACCTTAAGACTAGGGCTGGGCGATAAAACGATAACGATGTATTGCGATAGACACTGATCGATATCAATAAAAAATGTGTTCGATAAAACGTTCGATATTTTTTATTCTTCGTCGGAAGAAAACAGAGGTTGCATTAACAAAGGCACTGCTCTCTGGTAACCTAGCAACGTAGGGAGTGACACGCTAACAGCCAATCATGTAACAGTATCAGTTTGGTTGCGCCAGATCGTTGTCTCGTGCTGGTCTGCTGGATTCCTTTTCATAAGCAGAAAATGAGTGCCGCAGCGACCGAGGAAATTGTAAATAAAAGAGGAAAAGTCAGCTCGCCAGTATGGCAGTTTTTTGGATATTATAAGTCTGATCGTAGTCAGACCAATGTCGTCTGCAAATTATGCAAGACCGTCGTCCCCGCCAAGACTGGTAATACCACGAACTACTCAGTTTTATTTATGTTTACAAAACACTGCACATATTTTAAAAACACTTTATTCACCAGAAGGTGAACAGCTAGTGAACTTCCTAGCACTAAACTTGGGACAAAATTCTCAGGTTTCTCGTTTATATTTAACACTTTGCACTATTTTTTACACTTTATTAAACATTTCTTACATTTTCTTTCATTTTGCACCTTAAATGTTAAGAGATAATTGTTAAGTGTTCATTGTGACTTTAGACTTATGTTTACATTTTAATTATTTGAGTTTTCCATGGTTGTTTACATTTCTGTCTTAATAACTGAGGGATCAGAGGAAGGTTAAGTTTAAAATAAAATTTTTTAAAATGTAATATATCTTTCTCCTGGTCCTTATTTTAAATGGGTCATAAAAAATCAATAATTATCGATATCGACCGATATGAAACACTGATATCGTGATACAGTTTTCAGCCATATCGCCCAGCCCTACTTAAGACTCACATGAGAATCCACACTGGAGAGAAGCATACATGCAGTCAATGTGGAAAAAGTTTTGCAAAAAAACAAACCCTTAAGGAACACATGAGGATTCACACTGGAGAGAAGCCGTACACATGTGATCAGTGCGGGAAAAGTTTTGCGAGGCCAACTGGTCTTAAATTACATCTGCGCTCTCATTCTGGAGAAAGACCATTTTACTGTGATCAGTGCGGAAAAACTTTTTCATCAGCATCAAACTTAAGAACCCACCTGAAAATTCACTCAAAGGAGAAGCCTCACATGTGTTTTTTGTGTGGGAAGTGTTTCGGTGAGCTGAGTAGTTTAAAACTACAAACCCGATTCCAAAAAAGTTGGGACACTGTACAAATTCTGAATAAAAACAGAATGCAATGATGTGGAAGTTTCAAATTTCAATATTTTATTCAGAATACAACATAGCTGACATATCAAATGTTTAAACTGAGAAAATGTATCATTTTAAGGGAAAAATAAGTTGATTTTAAATTTCATGGCATCAACACGTCTCAAAAAAGTTGGGACAAGGCCATGTTTACCACTGTGTGGCATCCCCTCTTCTTTTTATAACAGTCTGCAAACGTCTGGGGACTGAGGAGACAAGTTTCTCAAGTTTAGGAATAGGAATGTTGTCCCATTCTTGTCTAATACAGGCTTCTAGTTGCTCAACTGTCTTAGGTCTTCTTTGTCGCATCTTCCTCTTTATGATGCGGCAAATGTTTTCTATTGGTGAAAGATCTGGACTGCAGACTGGCCATTTCAGTACCCGGATCCTTCTACGCAGCCATGATGTTGTAATTGATGCAGTATGCGGTCTGGCATTATCACGTTGAAAAATGCAAGGTCTTCCCTGAAAGAGACGACGTCTGGATGGGAGTATATGTTGTTCTAGGACTTGGATATACCTTTCAGCATTGATGGTGCCTTTCCAGATGTGTAAGCTGCCCATGCCACCCCATACCATCAGAGATGCAGGCTTCTGAACTGAGCGCTGATAACAACTTGGGTTGTCCTTGTCCTCTTTAGTCCGGATGACATGGCGTCCCAGTTTTCCAAAAAGAACTTCAAATTTTGATTCGTCTGACCATAGAACACTTTTCCACTTTGAAACAGTCCATTTTAAATGAGCCTTGGCCCAGAGAAAATGCCTGCGCTTCTGGATCATGTTTAGATATGGCTTCCTTTTTGCATGATAGAGCTTTAGTTGGCATCTGCAGATGGCACGGCGGATTGTAATGTCAATGACAGAATCATGCCGATGAGTGATGCAGTGTCGTCTGAGGGCCCGAAGACCATGGCATTCAACAAAGGTCTTAGGCCTTGTCTCTTACACACAGAGATTGTTCCAGATTATCTGAATCTTTGGATGATATTATGCACTGTAGATGATGATAACTTCAAACTCTGTGCAATTTTTCTCTGAGAAACTCCTTTCTGATATTGCTCCACTATTTTTCGCTGCAGCATTGGGGGAATTGGTGACCCTCTTCCCATCTTGACTTCTGAGAGACACTGCCACTCTGAGAGGCTCTTTTTATACCCAGTCATGTTGCCAATTGACCTAATAAGTTGCAAATTAGTCCTCCAGCTGTTCCTTACATGTACATTTAACTTTTCCGGCCTCTTATTGCTACCTGTCCCAACTTTTTTGGAATGTGTAGCTCTCATGAAATTCAAAATGAGCCAATATTTGGCATGACATTTCAAAATGTCTCACTTTCAACATTTGATATGGTATCTATATTCTATTGTGAATAAAATATAAGTTTATGAGATTTGTAAATTATTGCATTCCTTTTTTATTCACAATTTGTACAGTGTCCCAACTTTTTTGGAATCGGGTTTGTACATCAGAAAAGACACAACAGTGTGAAGAATCATATGTGTTTTGATTGTGGGAAGACTTTTGTTGTACATGCTGAACTGAAACTGCACCAGAAAAGTCACAGTCAGTGACTGAGATTCGATCGATCAGGGGACCTGAAAACACACGAGAGAATCCACACTAGAGAGAAACTATACACATGTGTGATCATTTTGGGAAGAATTTCCCAACTTTAGCTTCACAGAAATATCCACAATGGAGACAAACCACACATGTATGCACTCTCTACTGCATGGTGTTGCCATATGGCAACATACACTTTGTGTTCATTTCCTTGCCACTGTGTCTTTAAGAGAACATTCTCGTTTTTTTTGTTGGAAAGAGAAGACCTTTGTTTAGCCAATGATGTGCTTTGGTTAAGTCACATGACATGCAGTTTTTTTCTGGGGAGCGATTTCTGATAGACTGCTGTCTCTTGTCAGTAGTTACTGAAATCGAACTAAGACGTCAGTAAAAAACAAGGACCAGCCCGTGTCACATGCACAAAAAAATCATAAAGATCACCTCAGATAAGTTATAATGACATATTCACTACTCAAAAAAGTTTTTATGAAATTAGTTTTTTGCTAAATCAATCAAATGTATGTGTTGCCAAGCGGCAACACTGTGCGATAGCGGAATGATATTATTGCAATAGTTTAGCTAGCTAGCAAGGTCAGCTGCAATCTGTTAAGCTGGAACAATAACATCATTAATGCTAGTGATATAGTGTTGATTAGTTGTATGGTAATGGCATGTGTATAATGGATAAAATCAAATTTAAATGGCAATTTTACTTTTGATTAGATATGAATACAGGTAACATTACATCAGTGAGCCACTGGCCGACCATGGTTCAGCCTCAAGTTCATAGTCTTCCTCTCATAAGATTGCGTAATGTTGAATTTTCATGAACTGCAGTGTTTTTGGTTTTATGTCAGTGTTTTATGATACATGATATATAGTATTAGATTTGTTTTAACTGTATAAATTTGAAATTTAAATAATATTCATGAAAAATGTATTGAAATTCAAAGAATATAAAGCATTCAGCTAAAAAGAATTAAATAAATAAAAGCAGAAGATGTTGGAAAGTATGTATGTTTATAAGTACCGTGTTAAAGCTTATTAGAACACCAGTTGAATCACCACAAACATTTCTGAGGAAAAATATTAACTATAAGTAAACTTACACTTATTTTAAGTTAGATCCACTGTTGTACGTTGTTGCCATATGGCAACAAATCATAAAGTACCATAAAATATTTTTTTTCCCCATTTTTTTTTTACAGCACTTCAAGTTAAGCCATTCCAAGAAAAGAAAAAGAGTCAAATATTTTTTTTATATAGGTCTATCATAATGCGTGCGGTAGAGGGTTAAGTTACATGTGCATTCTCATTCTGGACAAAATCCATTTAACTGATAAATTCAGTATTTTTTTTAGGTATTATCCTAAAGAACCATATGAAAGTTTGTACAAAGAAGTCATCTCTGGTGGAGTCAAATGTTTCAGTGTCTTAATGTCTCTCTCATTACCAGGTGTTGCTTTAAACCATATGGGGTACTATTAACTTCATGCATTAGGTTTACAGCCTGAGGTTGTCTGTATAGTTAACTACCTGCTGAATTCTCAATAAAGAATCCTGCTGAAGATACACCTTCTAAAGTTTCCTGATCTTCTGAGTTTCTAACAATCTTTTAAAATTCCACCAGAAAAGACATGGATGCAGGAACGCATGCTTTGATTAGCTCACACAACCCCAGCATTTCATCAACAATGGGAAGCTGAATGAAAACTATTGCAAAATAAAACAAAACAGGACTAATTTGTCCCCTCCATAGACAATCATTTCAATTTGGCCCATCCAAACTTCATTTAAAATGCTGTCTCTGAACTCTCCGAAGAGTTGAAAACCAACATGACAGTTTCCCTCATAATGATTTATTTAGTCAGATTGTACTAATGTCTGTTTTCTCTGTGCATTACTGGATTAGTGTTCAAGTCTAATAATGTTAAGAATTGCTAGTGTTCAGGTTTGATTTACCACAGAAACTGTAAACAACCAGGAAACGAAGGCAAGTATTGATATGCAAAAATAAAGCTACAATATTTTTAATCGCCTTTTAAGATCATAAAACATTTCTTATTCAGTGTCTGATTATTATTTAAACAGTTAAGACTCAGGATTAAGATATGCTTTATGCTGAAACTACATTCTGTACACATCGGTTTTCAGAGTATGGTAAGGGAACTGTGACTTTTCTGCTTGTATATATCATCAGCCCTTTGTTTTATTTTTGATTCTGGTTGTTTTTTGCAAAACTGAAAAAAAAAAAAAAAATAGAAATCAGTTCAAATGTGTTAGGCTACTTATTTTAACAACTGTGATTATTTCTTTTTAACTGCTAATTCTGCTGATTATCGTCTCTCTGGAGTGAGTAGAGCTGCTGAAAAGCCTCCATTTCATGTAAATACAGTTCAAGTTTTCGCCTCATTCATTATGTTAATGTTTTCAGATCACTTGCAAATTGCTGCGTAATGCTCAGTGGATTGGTGTTAACAGACTGTCAAACCACATGATATAAATCTCTTTACAGCATTCACTGTAGTTTGTGATAAATCGTATTTAATGTAAAAACAAAAAAAAAAACAATAAGAACTCAATTTAAAATTGAACTCAACTGGACCTTATTTGCTCTTTAGAAGTCTGTAAATGTATTTCTGAATTTGCTTATTCTTCTGTTATTATTCATACTTTTCATATGCATATTCTTTTAATTTTAGTGTTTATTTTGTATGCATCAATATTTGTTTATACAGCAGAGAAAAAAAGATACTGAAGAACAAAGAGGTTGGTCTTTATTCTTCATTAATAATCTACCCACACTGTTAATAACATACAGAGCACTGGACACAGTCTGGATCTTGCTTGTTTTCAACAAATGTTCACTGAAAGGAGGTATTGGAAACATTCTTATAGATTGCAAGATAGATTTAATCTGAGTGGTTTTATTTTACATTTTTTATACATCGTTTATTTTTAATTTTTTTAGTGTGTTTGTTAAAATATGTTAAATTACATTTAGAAGGGGTCAAAATCATGTCACTTCCAATGCTAATTGTAATAAATTGTTCATTTAAAACTAGTTAATTAAATACAATAATACAATTGTTAAACCAGTTTATGCACTTGTTTTGTTTTGGTAAATTTTATGGTAGATGAGATGTAGTCATGTAGTCAATAAAAATATCTTTTTTATTGAAAAAACGAAATTTGTGCCCAACAACCTTCATAAAACAAGTGGATTGGAGAATGGTGTACACAGCATGCACATGGACTGTGTTTAAATATGAGTTCGGTTCATATGGTTCATATGTATAATTATAATTATTATTTTGCGTCCTCCATAGTATTTTAGGTTTCGTCTGAAACCGAGTACGTCTAGATATTCAACCGCATTAAGCCCACTGATCTGCCACTTAACATCATATTGAGCAAAACCCAACACATCAGTAGGTTTACAATATTAGCTAAATTATCAGTTCACACACAGGATTATCGCCGTGTTAGTTGTAGTGGGTGACAAGCTACGGTATTAAGCTTGTTAACCTTATAATCGCTCATAGGAAATACATCGGATATCATAATTTTTTGTCATGACTAATTTATTAATGATCCAGCATCAACTGTATTAAAGAGAAAGAATCATTTCACTCGATGTTTAGAGAATATAATAGCCTTGACAGCCTAAGTTACTTACACATAACTAACTTGTTACGGAAGAACTTGCTCTTTCCCACCAGAGTGACCGGACTCGTGTGTGTGTGTGTGTGTGTGTGTGTGTGTGTGTGTGTGTATCGGCAAAAGAGGAAAGCAGGCCGTGGACCAAACCACTGTGAGGAAAGGGAGGGGGGAATCAAAACATTTCTGAACTTAAAACGTTTTTTTTGCGTTTATTTTGTTTTACTACTCACACAGTTATTTTAAGTATATGTCCATTATATTATTTTCATTACATAGAGTTGCTTGTAATGATATTTTTAGGGGGGGGGCAACCCTCAGATGGGGGGGGGGGGGGGGGGGGTCCTGTCCCCCCCGGGATTTACGCCTATGAGTTGAACTAAAATATCTAATAGTTTTAATTACAAAAATAAAAAAATGTGTTACAAAAATTTGTCCATTAACCTACGTAGGACAGTTGATTTGCAGAATGCATGGATGAAAATAATTATTTTTGATGTTTTCGTCACGGCGAACAATATTTTTGACTGGAATACATTTAGCACAGCAGGCAACAATGTGAGGATCTAATGTTAAATTCAGTAAGATGTTAAGAACTGACCAATTTTCTTTTTTGTTTACATTAGTGTTAAATTACTATTTTATATTTTTACAGTCGATCAGAATTTAGGAATCGATCACAAACAGTGCTGCAGCAGTGTTATTGCTGTATTTCAATTTAGCCATTTACCTTTATAAAAAATTTAGTAATACATTTATAATTTAGTAATAAATAACCTGGAAAGTTCTAACAACCCTATTTCTGACCTGAAACTTATTTATCTCATTTTGACATAAAAAATAAATGACCAAAACAATCAGGGTCAGTAAAGGAGATGATTGTATTGCATTTAGTACTTACATATAAAGCCATACAATGAAAAACACATCAAACACTCCAGGATAATTACAGTCTTTCACAATAACATCAGGTTTAATATTCAGTTGCATATAATTAATATTCAAAAGCAGCAGAAATAATAAAATGAACATAAAAATGACCTCTTAGCACCTCTGACTAACAAAGTTCCCTTTTCTAAGAGCAAAAATCGCAGGTTTACTACAGACGCGCCATTATACTACCCAAGCAGACACGCAGGAAATGGTCCCTGTTGCTGGACTCTAGTAAGCGTAGTGTTGTTGACAGAGTTTTACTCTGGTGAAGGTTATTTTCACAACCGCTGTAGTGAAGAGGCGCCGAAACACGTGATAAGTGTTCACTGCAAGAGTTCTTCCCAGGAAATGGGTTTGGAAAAGACCTCCCGCTCCAGCCAGAGGTCGTAGTTCATTTGGAAGTCTTCCGGAAGGTCGATCCGCTGTCCCAGCACGCTTTGAAGGCAGTTGTCCACCGGGAGGAATTCGGGGTTGCTCTGGTTCTTATCATAGCGGCGGCTGTTGAACCGTTCGATGTTGGCACGTAGGGCGCATTCTTCCGCCTGGAAATCCCACGGGCGAGCGTCCAGGTCTGCTGTCAGAGACAGGACTCGTTTAGTTCTGACACTACAAAACGTTTGATGCAGCAAATCATTTATTGAAGACTGCTTAACATTCAAGACCAGATTCTTCTCCTACTCACCGTTTCCGTAAGCCCAGTCGTCGTTGAGGCGATGGCGCACTTTCTGGTATATCGCCGACATGGTTTTCATGTTGCTCTTCCTCCACTGTCGTCCCAGATACTTTGTCTGGACTTTAAGCAGTTTGAGCACATAAAGCTGCATCATGGCCTGCTTGACCTTCAGCGCCCTCTTCAGGATTGGAGCTGATTTGAACACCACCAACAT
Organism: Acrossocheilus wenchowensis; assembly: GCA_029620275.1. Taxonomy (NCBI): domain Eukaryota; kingdom Metazoa; phylum Chordata; class Actinopteri; order Cypriniformes; family Cyprinidae; genus Acrossocheilus; species Acrossocheilus wenchowensis. The sequence goes on from JAJUBA010000178.1 coordinate 36,545, forward strand.
CTAGAAAACAGCTAAATTTGAACACTCTCTCCAGGTACAACAGACGAGCACTGAAAGCTCTAAAATATAACACGCTTGGATTTGTGTGTGGTGTCTCACCATGGTCCTGGAGTGCTTCCATTTGGTGAGTTTATTAAGGATGCGCAACAAATTAATACAGGAGAACAAGTTCCTCCAGCAGAACTGATTATTATCACCAGCTTCCTGTAATCAAAAGCATCAAACAGCTCAAAGACTCACTCAGATGAGGATTAGACACATTCGGATGTGTATTTTTCTCACCAGACTCTCAGCGGTGAGCTCTGGAAGCTCATGAACGACGCAGTGCGGGAAATCCAGAGCTGAGATGCTGCCAAAGAGATATGACAGATGTCATTACCCATATTGCAATGCAAAAAGAAGTGATGTTCCAGGTCATTTTGAACCATGAAAATGTTTTGTGAGTTTGAAATGACTAGAGATTGACTTGAAGGTTCACCTGTTTTTAGCAGTGATGTAGGACATGATGTTCTGGTTGAAGAACTTCAGGATCAGCGGGATACAGTTGGCAAACACCAGATGCTGTGCCATGTACTCAAACTGAGGCAGAAAACTTGCATTTTACTATTGTCACTAGTCCAAAAAATATCCTCACTAATACGGTGCAAGCCGGACCTCACTAATTAAAAGACTTTTAAATGCCTCAAATCACATTTTGTATAATATAACAATAATATAATATCTGGACAGGTTCCTCATAAACAGCCTCGAAGATGAGTGTTTATATACCTGATAGACGTGGTTGAGTTTGAAGTGTTTCAGCAGCAGCAGCAGTATGGCTGAAATGGCTTTGACAATGATTTCTTTATGGCGATTCACATCTACGCCCAACTTCATACTTTGAAGAACCGTAGTGCTAGAGAGAGATAACAGAGAGACTGTCAAACTATGCATGCTTAATTTGCAAATTTAAATAAAGTCCATTGTCTACTGTCAATAGCTTAAAGATCTATGAAGAATTGCTCTATTGTTTATAGTGGCAAACTCACCTGACCAACTTAAAATTAGGACAATTTGTTTGGGGAACTTTTCTGATTGCATGGATTCCTATTGTAGTGACTGGATTTCAACAGCTGGTGTGACCACACCTTTAGTAAAAGTTTTTGAACAGTAAGATTTTTAATGTTTTTTAAAGAAGTCTCTTCTGCTCACCAAGCATGTATTTATTTGATCCAAAGTACAGCAAAAATCGTAAAATTTTGAAACATTACTATTTAAAATAACTGTTTTCTATTTGAACACATTTTAAAATGTAATTTATTCCTGTGATTTCAAAGCTAAATTTTCAGCATCTGATGACAGGAGCTCACTGTTGCCATGGTAACCCTGTTGACTGGTGAGGGGAGTTTGTGTTTGGACATGATTCACCAATTGAGCTTCAAACACAAACTCAAGTTGTTAAGAGAATCACTTTGATTCAGTGAGTCAGTTGATTCGTTCAGATCATTAGCTTGCAAGTTTCATTCAAGAATCAATCAGTCCGGCTGACAGAAACCACAACAACATCTGCAACTGTGCTGTTTAACAGTGTCTTACGGCATTTCCTCGGGCAGCACGTCTGCCAGGATGTTGATGGAGTCTGTCTTGGCTTTGGATGTTGGAGCAGCAGCCAAGAGGATCTTCAGCAGAGCAATCTGATCACATACACACAAAGCCTGTCAGTACGAGAACGACTCAAATGCAGTGGGACTAGTGTATAAGTGACAGTTTCTCACCATATACTGTGGTAAACTGGGTAAAATACCCTGGTATAAGAGCTCTGTGGCACACAGCTCCAGGTCTTCCTCACCCTAAACACAAACACAGAGAGAGTGTGTTAAGCTCATCATCAGACATTATATTGCAGCTCTATCAGTGTACAGTGACTCACGCCGGACAGAGGGGTCTTCTGATACTCCTCTTCTTTAGCGATCTGGACCTCAGCGATGGACACATACTTGTGCTGAAATTAACACAAACTAAACCTTACAACAGGCACTAATGCATTTTATTAGAACCAAAAAAAACACAAAACATCAGTGTTATCGTGATTTTACTATGGTTAAGATCATTAAACCATTTCAACAAGCTGTCAAATGTTACTGTTTTTAATAAAGAGTGACAACAGCAATATGAGACAAATTTAAAAGACATACACACATATGGGCCATTCTACAGAACTGGTGCAAACTGTTGTCCCACAACCAAAAAACATATTTAAAAAGCAGTTAAGTATTCGAAGATGTTTATTAAGATCCTTTTATTATCTATTGAAACCCACGATAATATTTAAAATATCAGTAAGCTTAATATATATAAAATCATCATTTAGTGGGTACTTTCAATTGGGAGGTGGCTGTTCCGAACCCTAATCCCTAAATTTCAATTTATGAAAACGATATTGAAATATTTTTATTTTTTTTTTCCATTGTTGTTTTCAAAGGTATCTTTTTGATTCGTTTAAAAAGCGAAGTTCAAAAAAACATTTTTAAAAATATTTTCTTTGTAAATTCTAAAATGTGTAAAACGCATTTTCAAGTCACTACCGTAACAGTGTATGTTTTAGTCCATTGGCCGAGACTGATTTTAACTACACCCCTACATTTATAAGGAAATATTTACGTCTCTCTCTCATATCTACATGTTGAGCAGATAGACTCCATCATTTTGAGATAAATGTATTCAAAATTATGAAAAATCTGTGTGTAACTTTAAACAATGTCACTACCGAATACCATTTTTCTATAATTAAACACTTTTTTCGGAGTTATTCCGTAACATTAAGTTTTTATACGTGTACAACTGTTCAGAACTGTGCTAGCTAACCATGTGCTGATTAGCATCTTTGAGCTAGCTTCAAACGTATCTAAAATTGTCACTACTGAAACATTTGGTGAAGTTTTGGAAGTGACATCTTTGGGGTTTTTTTGGGGCGTTATCCCATAAAATTGTCACTACCGAAACTACACTGCATTACAGTATTGTTTCGGTAGTGACAAAAGAGAACACATAACCCTTTATTTGGGGGAAATAAAGAATTTTAGTACAATTATGCAAAATTTGTGAGGAAAATAAAAAATATATATTTTCAAGATATTTCCAATTCTTTTGACTTTGAACCAATTCTGTAAGATGGCCCATATATGAATCATATTGTAAATATGCATAATATGCATGAGCAGGGTGGGGTTATGTTAATGAGCCATAGCTTATGCAGTACTAATTACCTGTTTGAGAGTTTTAATGCTTTCATGTATGGGTCTGGGCAAACCAACCACTGTATCCGTGTCACTGCAACACAAATGCAAACATCCATCACTGCGGCTCACAGGAAATAACAATCAAGCTTCATAAAACACACTCACCTTCCCAGCGTGTAACCGATGAATTTACTCCTGCTGGACTCCAGGAAGTTTTCAATATCCTTTTCCCTTTTAAGACAGAAACAGAACTTGAGAATTTGAGAAAGCCATCAAATCAACCATATCAAATGGATGAAATCAAGTTCCTACCTGACTTTTGGAGCCCACGGCAGACCCTTGGGAAAACAGACCCTCTCAGAAGGAGGATGTGGGATGGGTGGCGGCATGACCTCATCGCGCTCCAGCGGGAAAGGCTCCGCCTCTAGAGAGTTGTCATTGTCGTCGTTTTCCTCTTCGTCCTCGCGGTTGTCATCAGCTTTATATGGGTCCTTCTCGTTAAATGCATCCAGATTGTCCTGCTTTATAAGAGACTGAAGAAAAAGATGAATTTAAGGATTGTTTATTTCTCGCTGAAATCCAATTATAATGTGCGTCAATGTTCTGTTACTTTATGTTCTCTCCGGGCACGTCTCTGTTGCTGCTCAATGAGGTCGGAGGCGGACGCCGGCGGGGACGCGGCTCTCATGCTCCGCACCACGCGGATGCTGTCCTCCGGCAGCGGAGGGAGACCCAGTGCTAACCGTTTACTGACTTTACAGCACTGCAGCTGCTCGAAACCTCCCAGAGTGAACTGGGATGCATTAGTAAACACATAGACAAAGAAAACCAATTAATACAACATTAACGGTGAGAATCATGCCAAAACTGTACTTTAACTCACCAGGATGGACTTCCACAGCAGCAGCAGGACTTTCTTCATGGGGAAATGAGGTGCATGGCCGCTGCAGAACTTGGTAACCATCCCAAACAGCATGACGGATACGGGCTCATGGTTATAGAGAGGAGAACCTGCCAGGAAACATTTGAAACAATTCTACTCCTCCATACTCAACATGTGTCTTCAAAAAACCCAGCACATTTTAGATCAATGCATGCAGACCGAGTTCAGACTTGAAGGTTTCTCTGATGGTTCTCCACTCTGGAGTGTCTGTGGGTTCTTCACGCTGGATGGTCTCCACCATCAGATACATGATGTTCAGCAGCACCCTGAAAGACACACATGCACAGGGTTCTGAAAGACTGGCAGTGCCTCTTAAAAATATAATCATTATTCTTATCCTTATCTATTTAATAATCCATTTGAAAACTTTTAAATTCTTTAAAAAGCAGTCAAATGTATCAACAAAATAAATGAATCAATCACTGCACAAATATACAGATGGACACCATATTTGAAGTTTTAAAAATGCAACAAAATTATACATTTATCAAATGTAAGAAAATAATCAAATTTCAAACATTTATTTAATTTTTGTTTAAATATATAGGTAAACATAGCAAAAATTTATTTTTCAGTTATTTAAACATTTTAATTCAAAAACGTGAAAAAATGAGTTTACAAATAAAGTAGTTAAATGTTAGATGTTAAAGTCTATTAATAAATTATAAATAGACATTTATAATGTTTCATGTAATTCTTGTTAAAAAATGTAGTTAAACATAAAATAATTTAAAAAATCCCTTTCAAATGGACAAATAATAGAGATTAAATTAAATTAATTTGTTTTAAAACGGACATTTAAAACAAATTACTTTTAAGAAAATATTAATATATTTAATTTTAATATAACAATAATATAACATCATTTATTTACTTTTCAAATTAAATAAATGTTTAAAACATTAGCTAACTTAAGAAATGATACATTAATACCTCATTTTATAAAGCTGCATTAGAATTTATCGGCTTAATTAAAAACACCATTCAACAATTCACATGTGGGACAATAAAATCTATGCCCTATTAGTCAACAACTAGTTAGCATACATCTACAGTATGGTGTCGTACCTGAGGTCAGTGCTGTCAGCCAATGAAATGGCAGGTTTCCTGACCGCACTGCTGCATGCAGCACTGTTACTGGGAGACATTTAACACAGAGTTGAGTTATTTAAGCTTACAGATGTGAAATACGAATGTTTGTGCGTGCAGGTCATCTCACTCGATCTCCATGTTGAGCAGCTCCACCAGTGCAGTGAACGCTCCCACATCCAGCAACAGGAAGACGTTATACCTCATCCAGTGCTGCACCTCCACTTCTGAAGAGCACTCTCCGAACGTTCCTGAAAACACACGAATCACAGCTTATTAACACTGAAATTAATGCTTAAATAAAGATTACAGATTGCGATTTACCTTGAGCCATGTACAGGATGGCTCTGGCGACTTTTAAGCGGCGTTCTCGGCCGATCACGTCTAGTCCGTCCAGCAGACGCATGGCATGAGCTCTGTGCTGAACCGAATCCAGTTCGGTCCATTTCTGATCAGGCACTGCAGAAACACATGAACGTGATCTTTTGTAACACACAGATCATCTTAGATGCACAAAAAACACATTTTAATGATGAAACCTGCAAGTTTGTGTAACTATGAAACAGTCAAGTGAAAAATAAAGAGCTTAACACTTACTATGAGTGTGGAAATCCTCTTCGAAGCACTTTCTGTTGAACAGAAACTCTGGTCCCTCTGTGTAACTGTACAACTCTACAAACAGCGTTTCATATAGGAAAACGACATGTTATTGTTGTCTGCAGTTTGTTTATGATTTGCGATATTATTACAGAAGAAAACAACAGTAACAGAGCCAAATCACTCTCACCTGACAGTTCAACTGTCCATTTATCGGCATCTGAATATTCAAACTCCAGATCCGGAGTTTCTGATAAACCCTGAGACACAAACACAACACATTAGTCTTTTTTATCATCCTTTTTTTTTTTTCCAAATACTGTCTTTCTGAGTCACTGTAACTGTCCATCACCAGCTGACAACTGATTACAAGAGAAGAGAGACAAAATAGCTAAATAAGATCATCCTTGTGAAAAAGATGGTGCTTAAATGTATTTTATGTGCACTCGTAGTGTAATTCGATTGTTAAAAAGGATATTTTTAAAAACCTTATGAGAAATTAACATATTAAGGTTGTTTTTTTTTAACACACTTAAATGTCAAATTAAACTTTTTACTTTTAAGTACCTTGTAAATTATTGTATTACTAACCTCTATAGTTATACTTTACCAATGTGTTATTACAATATATTTAAATACATGAAGTACAGGCTTTGATTGAAATGACATGAATGTATACATATTTTTTTTGTTTACAAAAAAGCATTGACAGCACATTTGGCAGTACACTTTAACCATATTTCAAAGAAAATAGAATTATGTAAATACATTATGAAGCTGTATTAAAATTGGTCAAAAAGTTCATTTAATTTCAATTTGATCTAGAATACATTTTCATGTAATTGCAAATATCATGCAATTAAAAGACTGAAAGCACGACATTCAGTCTGCACTTGAATATATATTTTTTAAACTATGTTAGATCCACAATAAGTAGTCTTTTTACTACAGAAAGAGGCGTTTAAATATGTTAATATTATGACAAATATGTTTCCGTTCATCATACAGTCGGTCATCCGTTAGCCTATTTAGGGTTAAATAACCAATCAGACTGAAAAAGCCGAGAGAAGAGATGAATCATTAATGGACGATGTTAATTACACGAATCAATCATTATGTGTGTTATTCATTAATGTATTTGTTCACTATGATAATATAGTAAGCGAGATTTAAAGAACATTTAAAAGTAACTGTTGTTTAATGAGTTTTGAGTTTAGTTACTAAACGTTGCTCATGAACAATTAAAATAAAATGTTTTAATAATGATGCTCTTTACATATTTTGAGCTACTGTTTATTTAACCAGCGCTGTATAATCAATTTATTAATTTTAATCTTTGAATGTTGCTGATGTTTATGCTAACACTTCTGACAAAACAGCCTGCAAAACTGCATTTGCACAAACAAACGGGTCTAAACAGCTTCGTCTGACTCTTACCTCCGAGTCCTTCCTCTGGTTTCTGGTGAACTCGCCGCGCATTTTATTCGGCAACATTTGGTTCTGTTTCTGTTTGTTGTTAGCACATAAACCGACACTCTCCATCTTCACTTCCGGCTCCCGCTCCACACTCTCGCGTTACTTACACACATCTCGCGATGTTACAGCCTGTGGCGTCAGCGCCTCCTGACGGGAGTTACAGATGATTTATTTCGCGACCTTGATTTAATATAATTATTACTATTTTTATTCACACAATTACTTCTCACAATATATGAGGGTACAGGATGTTCCTTCAACGTAAATAAATAAACGAATACTGAATAATGTGACCCTGGACCACAATAAAACCAGTCATAGGGTCAATTTTGTGAAATTGAGATTTATACGTTATACGCTGAATAAATAAGCTTTCAACTGATGTATGGTTTGTTAGGACAATATTTGGCCGAGATGCAACTATTCGAAGATCTATTAAGAATATCACCTTTAAAGTTGTCCAAATTAAGTTCTTACAATGCATATTAGGCCTACTAATAAAAAATAATGATAATTATATATTTACTGTAGGAAATTTACAAAATATCTTCATGGAACATTATCTTAACATCCTCCTAATGATTTCTGGCATAAAAGAAAAATTAATTATTTTGACCCATATGTATTGTTGGCTATATTGCTACAAATATACCTGTGCTACTTATGACTGGTTTTGTGGTCCAGGGTCACATATAATGAATATAACGTAGGCCTAAATATACAAAAACAAAGTTTGTTGTACAAATTAAGTGTGTATTATATTAATGATGGTATAACTCGTTACATGTTAGCCTAATGAAAAATTCAGCCTTCAATTATTAGACATTAACACATTTTTTAACAAGTTTGTATGAGAGATGAGTGTTAATTTAAGGGTTAGGCTACTTAAGGGTTTGTATGTTTAACAGCTACATAGTGCATTTTAATATAAAATATAGCCTATTTATAAAGTTTGTATCATATTAATGATGGATATAAGTCATTACATTTTATTCCACTAACATGCAAAGTTCATTAAATATCAAAATATCCTCATCCAATATGGCTATTTGTGGATTTTGCAGCTGTACTTCCAAAAAGACCAAAGTTCATAAAACAGATTCAAATCCATTTTTGGTACGTGTGTAAATTCTCCACTGACACCAGAGGTCTTCCCCGCAGCTGTGCGCTGCTTCAGAAAAATCCTTGACTGGTCATTTGGCACATAAATTACTCAATGCATGTGATGAAGTCTATCTTTTTAAATTGTAAACACTGTATATTTTATACATGCACTATGAGAGTTATCATTTTAATTGGAATCAGTGAACACTGTGGGAAGACGAATTGTCTACTGACTTATATATCCACACATTTGCTGGCAGATCCACAATTGAGATTTTAATCACCCTTGTGAGTAGGCTATGTGACCCTTCAGGAATCTGAAACCACAGATATCTAAAAGAATGGAAAAATGTATAGCCTACAGCCTGAAAAAAAAACCAAAAAAAAAACAAAACACCACCACAAAGCCAACTCTATTAATATATATTAATTTGTTTATTTATGATTCATGATAATCACTGGGCTATAGTTTTTTATGTACTGGGGTACTGAAAAAAAGGTAAATAAGGACTCAATCAGACTTGAACTTGGTAAATTTGGTAACCATTTTATGGATCTTCTGGGATTTACAGAAAAGAACATGCTTTCAGTGAAAATCTTCATATTTCTTGTAACAGAAACTCGCCGTCATGGGAGATGGTGAAATGGAGTGTTTTGGCCCGGTGGTCATTTATCTCTGGAAGCCAGAAAAGGAGAGGATCTAGGCTCAAAACACCCCGGTTGATCTCAAAACAGCCTACTTCGTGTCAAAACCTGAGAATATGTAATTGAAAGGTACTCTTGTTAGAAAACAAGGTGGCAAGGCTACAGTCAAATGATAAAGAAACATTCCAAGTGTAAAGAACTGCTTTAAGTGAAATACCTTACATGTACGGCCACCAGGGGTCGCTAGACGATCAAATCATTGCTGCCAACCCTCTGCTGGAGGCTTATGGTAATGCCAAGACTGTGAGGAATGACAACTCATCTCGTTTTGTAAGTCAGTGAGGTCAGAGTAAATACACTTTCTGAGTTTCTGAATCATTTCTATCTCCTTAGGGTAAACTCATAAGGATTCACTTCGGATCCACTGGAAAACTGGCTTCAGCTGATACTGACACTCGTGAGTCATGCTGTTTTGAGATAAATATATTTTTAGTTGGAATGACATGAACTGCATATTCAAAGTCTGCTGAGAGGAGCTATATATCTTCTACCAGCTAATGCCTGGACACAAGCCAGAGCTGCTTGGTGATAAATCTACACCTTTTTGGCGTAAAAGCCCAGTGAAATGTCTGATGAGCAGTCTTACTGTAAATAACCTTTAGCTTTTGCTATAATTTTAAGTTACAGTCTGGATAAAAACAGATTTAAAAGTAACAAGACACTTTAAAAAAAATTAATAAGCTTCAGACAAGTCACAACCAATTGATGCTCAAGTAAAGAAATAATGTTGCTTTAATGCAACCAAAAACACAGTTTGCTACTTCGTATTGCTAGTTGGTGGCCTCAAAGCTTAGAACACAGAAACCAGTACTATCATGTCTTGGAAAGCGATTGCCATTGAACTTGATGTTTTACAGAGGCTCTGCTTATCACCACCAATCCTTACGACTACCCAATGATCAGCCAGGGTGAAAACACTGCCAAGAGTCTCGATGACGTAGAGGAGTTCACTGCCGCAGATGAATAACTATTCTTTAGTCAATTCACTGATCATGAGCAAAAAAACATTTTAAAAGAACACTGCAGAAGATAATACAGATGCTTCTATAATGTGCATTTGTTTTGCTGGTATAAAAAAATACGGCTACTGATAATCTGGGCTTCAGCGCTGAAGAGATAATAAGCATCTACAAGCTGACAAGTGCTGTGAAGCATCATGGAAGCATGAAGTTCAAGCAGAAGCAGAGAGAGCAGCAAGCTGAACCTGAAGACTATTCTCCATGTAAACTTGTTGAAGATCTGCACTGTATCCAAAAGGTATAAGGTTTGAGTTATCACCATTGTTTCACTTAACATTTTAGGTTACTCCAGGGCACTGCCACTGAGATAAGTGTACTGTAATTTACTTCAGCTCTTCTTACATAATTACCATGCCAATCAATCTGCAAAACTTTTTTCTTAGTGGGCCTGAACTCTGCGGACATGCTGAAAGCTCTGTGCTACCCCAGAGTGAGTGAAGGTCAGGAATGAGTTTGTGACCAAAGGCCAGACAGTGCCACAGGTAAGTACTTAATCTAATGTTTTGAGGATAAAGGCTTGAAAACATTCTTCTTGGTATGTAAAAGCTAATGGCACAAACCACATGCACGATTTCTCAGGTGAACAAATCAGTCATGGCTCTCTGCAAGTCTGTCTATGAGATTCTTGTGGATGGTTGTCCGTATCAATGAGAGGTTGGACACGAAGCAGCTTAGAAGTTCTCCCTTGGTGTGTTGGACATTGCTAGATTTGAGATCTTCGATGTGAACACTGATTATTATTGCCTCTGTAAGAATTGAGATATTTAAGACAAGTCAGGAGTAAGAACTTGCCTGTGTTGAATTGTACGTTCAACAGCTTGGAGCAGCTTTGCATTAACTTCACAAATGTGAACAGTTCTTCAACCACTACATGTTTGTCCCTGGAGCAAGAGGAGTGCAAAAAAAGAAGGCATTGAATGGGAGTTCATTGAATTTGGTATGGACTTGGCTGCCTGCATTGAACTCATTGAGAAGGTAATTTGAGTAAAATGAGTTATTCACTAATGGAATTGACCTTTTGCTTGTAATTGAGTGTGATTTCTCAACATGGGCATCTTCTCCATCCTTGAAGAGGAGTGCATGTTCCTAAGGCTACAGACACAAGCTCCATGATCAGCATCTTGGCAAAACCCCAGCATTCCAGAAGCCAAAGTCTACCAAAGGTTCCATAACTTTGGAAGCTTGAGGTCATTTCCATTTTAGGTCTGATGGAGAATTTCCTGGTAATCCACCGGCTCAGGTGTAATGGTGTGCTGGGAGGCTATCAGAACCTGCAGAACGGGTTTCCCCAGCAGAATCCTTTATGGCAACTTCAAGTACAGCTGAAAGTGAAGGTCTACAAGCGTCAGGCTGAGGAAGCTGTGAGTGATGATTCTTTGTAGCATAACCTTTCATGCTAATTTGGTCTTCCGGACAAAGCTAGATAGGGACAAATTTTTACAGCCAATGAGAAATTCTTTCGGCTTGTGAATCATTTTGAGCAATCTGGTCTGCGTTTCCCAAAAGCATCGTAAGCGTATGTTGATCGTAGCTCCATTGGTTTATACTTAAGCTTATGATGCTTTTGGGAAACGCAGCCCTGGTTTGCTGAGGGTTTTGGAGAGGGGCATATTAACAAAATGGCATAAGTGAATAAAATTACTTAATGGCGCCTTAAATTCAAATACTACAACCACAAGTGTCGAAGAACTGTAAGAACTTTTCCTGTAAAAATTTGAACATAAAAGTTTGTTGACATGTTGTTTGTCAACTATTAAATACAAAAATAGTGAGAACTGCTACATAGCTAATCAGCCAATCACATATTAGCTAATCATTTGGAGCAATGAATTATTCATGTAAACAAAACCTTTCTTGACAAGGCCTCATAATTGGACCTATGATTGAATGACTGAAAAGTGCATTATATCAACACAACACATAAACTACCTGTGTTAGCAGTGCCAGTTAGCTAGCCACAATATTTACTGCATAAACAATCTAAGGTTAGTTATCAGCAGTTCCTTTCTGAAGTAGCTAAAGCTGATTACCTTTATGTAGTCACACAAGACGTGAAAAGATCCCAGGATGCTAGCAGCCCAACATTTGTTCTTGCACATGGCAGGAGGAGCAGGCCAACACTCACCTGTCCAGGTACAGGAAGGTGCAGCATGAGCTGGAGGAAGCTCAGGAGCGTGCTGATATCGCCGAGTCCCAGGACAACAAGCTTAGAGCCAAGAGCCATGATGCTGGGAAGGTGAGCGCCACCTACTGTCTCTAATCTGAAACAAATACGTTGACGAACAAATATCTAAAATATATATATATATATATATATATATATATATAAACTAAATATTTTTTAAATAAAAATATTTAAAAAATAAAATAAAATATACAAATATCTAAAATAAAAATATACTTTTATAAACGAATAAAAAGTGTGAAAAATATTAATAACTAAAATGTTTCTTTTTTTTTTTTTTACAGCAAGGAAACTGCCTTAAGGCCTGCCATAAAGCCTCAAGCCTAGATCACCACAGGAAGTAATCATAAAATATGATTACTTGCAGCTGTTTTACTGCTATAGTAAAAACATGCTGTTCTCTTTCATTATCAAATACATATTTTTTGAATAAAAAATAAAAATCCATACCAAGTTGACGTGAAAAATATGAATGTCTTTATCTCACCAATTCTCTTATAAACATTTCCCAGAAGTGAATGACACAATATGATACAAAGTTAGCCTTTCTTGATAGATTTGTGCCATCTGTACAAAATGAAGTGATATGGAAGACCGCAGAAAGGGAGGAAAAACCCTTTCACATAGTTAACAAACATCTGCAGAACAAAATAAAAAACAAACAAACAAACAAAAAAATTAAAACATTCCTATTCACATCATTAAATTCATTGTAACACAGAGAAATTTTTACATAAAGACAATAGTATAAATACTCTTATTGGCATGAAATAATAATGTTAGAACGCTCACAGCTCACATACAAACATTAAGCCGATATTCAAAGACAAGCCTGAATCAAAGTCATCCAAAGAAAGCGGCTCAATACTGATTTCATGCTCTCTTTACACTAATTCAGTAGCGCTCACTTGCATTTCAGCGTAGTTGACATAATTCAATGTATTGCTCAAGCCATTACGATACAAAATACGTCAAGCAAAACCCTTTCAGTTCAATTCAGAAGAATCTCGACCCATTCATTTGAGTGGAAGTACAATTGTTTTGGAAGTGTGGCCACGTTAAAAGATGAAATACCACCAAGTAAGTATTTTTTTTGTCTAAATGGACCTTTAAAATGTTATACATAATCACTGAAAAGCAACAAAACATCTGCGATAAAATCCAAAACATTTCAATAAAAGCATGAAAGCGTCTCAAAATTCACACTTGATACATATCGCAAGCAATATACACACCGTATCTTTTAAATTAAATCAAAATAAATACATATCGATCCTTGGATAACATCGACGGACCCATTAAGAAGATAAAGTTGGTCCGTTCAGTGGTTCAAAGGGTCGACTGTCCTTCCAGTAAATGTCCTAAAATCATGAAGTTTAATAGCGGTTATCATTTTTCCCAGCATGCAGCGGGACATCGAGACATCAGCTTGCATTCCATTTCATTAAAACACACTGAAGTAGATCAAGTCAGTGTGGAATAACCATATTTACATCAGAAAAAAGTTAAAACCATTTGAGTGACTTTCGAAAGACAGAATTAGTAGAATATGTATAATAAACCCATACTGAACGTCAAAAGACATCTCATGAGAAACACCCCAAAATCAACAGAAAAATACCCAACAACTCATGAAAAGGTATTTGTAGGAATATTGCGCATATTTTTTTGAGTTATGACATTGTTTTAATGTGTTTTTTACTATCTGAATAATCATAAATTAAGGCAGTATAACAAATGCTACCATATTGTAAAAATATTTTTATCCCTACATTACAATAATGAGAAAAAAGTTTTTTTTTTTTTTTTTTCACATTACGGTAATGAGATTTTGAGGGAAAATGTGCTTTTAAAATCTTAATGATCCTAAAAATGTGCTTCATTTTCTTTATGTCCCACTTCCTATTCATATCTTTTGATTTTGGGGTGAAATATGAACTTTTGCCAGGTTTCATGACATTCACCCTTATACTGTATACTGTAAACATTCAATACCGTGTCTTTCTCCAGCATTCATTCAGGGTCAGTCAAATCCACGTCCAGTGCTATTGTTGGTCCATTCGGACAAGTGCGCCAAGGCACTGTTGGGTAACAAACCAGGCAGCAGTTTTTAGACACAATATATGCCCTTAAAACATTCGACAAAAGCTCTAAATGAACACAAAACAAAATCTAAATCGTCTTCTTTTCTAAACGAAGCAGTTTGCGGTAATACGGCATTTTCTCTTGGCAAGGAAGCTTAAAATAAAAAAACGATATTTCAATGAAAGCTGCATGTCCTCTGCGTTTGAGCAAGGGTTTGGCACTAAATTGAGAACGAAGCAAGACTCAAATAAACACACAATGCGAGATTGTGATAATAACCTTCAAAACGTGAATTGAGTTTCAGTATTTCGAAACAAACCAGGTCCTTTCCTGTTTTTGGCAAGCAAAAATACTTTACGGCAGCAGAAAGACTGTTTTTTTTTTTTTTTTGTAAGTTTTCTGAATATAAAGGTGAAATGATTTAAGACAGTTTTGTTTTTTTTGGATCTGCACAATGTTGGGGTTACTAAGACACGTTTTCCCATCATGCTCTGCTGTAACGGCACACAGCTGGAATGCACCTCACGATGAAACAGAGAGCCGGAAAACCAGGAGAATTTCAGGAGAGGACCGGAGTGGCGTACGGATGAGGGACAGGAACACTGAAGGCAGTGGGACTCGGATTACGATCGTAGAATGAGGTAAAGCCACAATAACTGAATCCAGAGCAGAACTCGCATCGGACAGTGTAAAGAGTGAGCGCTGCCACACTCCGACGTGTTCTCCTGCCAGAAACACAGACAAACAGAGAACATTTAGGTTAACGCTGACCACAGACTCACCATCAGCAAAGCTAGTTGTTTGTCGCTGGTTGCTAGGGTGTTGCTATGCAGTTTTAAGGTGTTCCAATCGCTATTTTGTGTCTAGGGTATTGTGAGTGGTTGCCGGGATGTTGCTATGTGACTGTTGAGAGTTCTTAACAGTTGCTTAAAGCGGTCACACACCGGATGAGAAGCACAGCACCGCATTGCGCCACATCTTTAAAATTCGAACATTCTTTTATATGAGTCAGGGGCGTAGAATTAGAGGGGGACGCTAGGGACATGTCCCTACCAATATCCAGCCACTATCAAACTGTCCCTAGCAATAAATTTGATCAAATAATTAAATATATGTATTTGTTTTTGTCATTTCAGACGCATCTGAAACGTCATATCATTGATATTACCTAGCAAGTTAAAGTAAATACGTTAGAAAACTGCACGCTCTGAAGGCTATTTATGCATTTAATACATGTGCGGAATGTAGTCACACACCGGACGAGAAGCACAGCGCTCACAGGTATTGTGCCCAATTCAAGACAGCAGTCCAAAACAGTTCATATAAAAGCCCACTTCAGGAATGAACAAAGTTGCATCGATGAGTTTGAAGTACGGTGTTTGTTTGACAAAACAGAGTAAACGGAAAGAGAAAGCGCGATCTATGGCTATTGTTAGCTCCACATATAAAGCATATGGACAGAAAGACAAACGTGCGGAAAGATACACAATCTTTCAGCCTAGGATAAAGTCATGAACATCAACAATAATTTGGGACAAATAAAATGTGATTTTCTTTTCTTTTTTTTTGGTAAACTATGTAAATGGCACTCTGTGGTGCAGCAGGATTTGGAACAGCATCTTGAGTCGCCGCGGACAGTCTTTAACTTTAAATTAATGTTGTTCAACTGAATGCACAAATCAAGCTGTTAGCTGAAATATCCACAAAATAAGAAACAACACTGATATACGAGCATGCAGTTTATCTGTCAATAAGATGCGCACGAGTTTACTACAGCAGAGTATTCTTTCAGAATCATCCTGGCTCCAATTCAACTAATATTAAAATAAAGTGATGTGTGATTAAGACACCCAGTACTCTGATGCTGACGTTGAGGGAGGGAGGGAGGGAGGGGGGGGCTACGCCCTTGGTATGAGTGTACGCTTCTCGTCCGGTGTGTGACCACCATTAGGGAGTCGCTATGCGGTTACTAGAGTGTTGTAGGTGGTTGCCAGGATGTTGCTATGCAGTTTCTGGGTTATTTCACATAGCTGACAGATCATTCATATGCAGTTTCTAAGGTGTTTTGGGTGGTTCCTTGGGTGTTCTTGGTTGTTGCTTAGGGTGACACTATGCGGTTGCTAGGGTATTCTAGGTGGTTGCCAGGATGTTGCTATGTGGTTGTTTGAGTGTTTTTGGTAGTTGCTAGGGTGTCTGCATGCAGTTGCTAGGGTTTTTTGGGTGGATAACCACGTGGTTCTTTTGAATTTTCTTGGTAGTTGCTTAGAGCATAACTGTGGGGTTGTTAGGGTGTTCTAGGTAGCTGCCAGGATGTCACTATGTGGTTATTTGAGTGTTCTTGGTGGTTGTTAGAATGTCTGCATTAAGTTATTAGGGTGTTTTGGTTCCTTGGGAGTTCTTGGTTGTTGCTAAGGATATCACTATGCTGTTGCTAGGTTGTATTAGGTGGTTGCCAGGACGTGGTTGTTTAAGTGTTTTTGGTAGTTTCTAGGATGTTTGCATGAAGTTGCTAGGGTGTTTTGGGTGGTTACACAGATGTGGTTGCTTGTGAGTTCTTGGCTTTTGCTTGGCATCACTATGCAGTTGCTATGGGTCTTTTAGGTGGTTGCCAGGATGTTGCTATGTGGTTGTTAAAGTGTTCTTGGTATTTGCTAAGATGTCTCCATGCAGTAGCTAGGGTGTTTTGGATGCTTCAGAGTTCTTGGTAGTTGCTTAGGGAATCACTATGGGGTTGCTACAATGTTCTTGGTGGTTGCCAGGTGGTTGTTACATGGTTTCAAAGGTGTTCTGGGTGATTGGCAGGATGTTGCTATACAATTGGTTGAGTGTTCTGGGTGGTGGCCAGGATGTTACATGGTTGTTTGTGTGTTCTTAGTAGTTGCTTAGGATGTCACTATGTGGTTGCTAGTGTGTTCTAGATGTTGCTATGTGGTTGTTCGAGTGTTCTTGGTAGTTGCTAGGATGTCTGCATACAGTTGCTAAGGTGTTTTGGGAGGTTACCCAGATGTGGTTGCTTGAGAGTTCTTGGTATTTGCTTAGGACATCACTATGCGGTTACTAGGGTGTTCTAGGTTGCCAGGATGGTTCTATGTGATTGCTTGAGTGTTCTTGGCAGTTGTTAGGACGATGTTATGTGGTTGCTATGGTATTTTAGATGTTACCCAAATGTGGTTTCTTCAGAGTTCTTGGTAGATACTAAGGGCGTCACTATGTAGTTGCTAGGGTGTTCTACGTGGTTGTCACAATGTTGCTATGCAGTTCTCAAGTGTTCTGGGTGGTTTCCAGGTGATTGTCAGGACATATGTGGTTCCTAGAATGTTCTGGGTGGTTGCCAAGTTGTAGCTATGTGGTTTTCAGAGTTTTCTTGGTAGTTGCCAGGATATTGTTGCATTATGCAGTTGCTAGGGGATTCTGGGTGGTTGTCAGAATGTTATGCAGGTTCTAAATTGTTCTGGGTAGTTAACAGGAGATTCCTATGAAAGGATGTTGCTATGTGGTTGCTAGAGTGCTCTGAGTGGTGTCAGGATGTTGCTATGTGGTTTCTAGGGTTTTCTGGGTAGTTGACAAGACATTCCTATGCAATTGTTTGAGTGTTCTGAATGGTAGACAGGATATTGCTATGCAGTAGCTCGAGTGTTCAGAGTGGCTGCCAAGAAGCTGCTATGCAGTTGTTAGGTTGTCCTGAGTAGTTGGCAGGACATATTTACGTGATTCCTCAAATGTTCTGGGTGATTGCCAGGATGTTGCTATGTGGTAAATAGGAGCTTTTGGTGGTTGCCAGAAATTTGCTATTTAGTTTCTATGGTGTTCTGGCTAGTTGCCAGGACATTACTATGCGATTACCTGAATTTTCGAAGTAATCGCCTGGACGTTGCTATATGTTTGAGCATGACATTACTATGTGATTGCTTGAGGGTTTCGGCTGTTTGACTGTGTGGCTTCTAGGGTGTTCTGGGTGATTGCCAGAATGTTGCTATGTGATTGCTCAAGTGTTCTGGATAGTTGTATGAATGTTGTCTATAAAATATCAATTGTAAAAGCAAAATAAACCGTTTTGTCGGTGCTGATAGCCTAGTGGGCAGTGCACCGACATATAAAGCCATTCCATTGCAGGCATCCTGAGTTCAAATCTTAATAAAGGCAAAATTCCAAAAATAAATCTTAAAAAAACAATAACTGTGTTTGATTAGAGAAACAGACAGCGCTTCACCTCTGAGTTGTAGTCAAAGCATTTGTCAGGTCCTTTCCGATAGCGGGCAGAGTTTAACACCTCACATGGATTCTCTTCTTGAGCTGAAGAAGAAAATTAAGGAAATGCCACAAGCTGTCATCTATCCATCATTCAAACACAGATGACAGCTGATTAGTATCTGTTAGTGTTGCTCTGTGAGCAGAGGATTATGAGACGGAAGGATACACTTTGTTCTGACAGGCAGGAGTTTCTCGATCTCGCAGGAGCTGCAGGGCAGTGTCTCCGCCACCACAAACAACAGGTTTGTGTTTTCTATACGCTTGGCGTGGAACAATCTGACAGAAAGAGAGTTTGTATTGGGAAAAGTGTGTATTAAAATGCACTAATGACTTTTTCCATACACACACACACCTGGAGCAGTTCCCACAATCCTGCAGCACGTTGAAGGAGTTGGTAGTGTTAGTGAAGTAGAACTGACTCTGAACCGTCACACAGCTGCTGCTCCCTTTAGTGTCCGAACTCTCAGCCCAGACGTCTTCTAGAAGACACAATTGTACATAACGCAATCCCAGAATGCTCAAAGCTCATTTATAAATGTACTTTAGGAAGTATCAGAGAATTAAAATCTATGTACTGTGTATTTATTGAGTTTGGAGTATTGGCTCATTAGTTTAGCAACATGTTAAAGGGATAGAACTTTCATTTTTGGGTGAACTGTCATTAATTACTCACCCTCATGTCAAACCTGTAAGACCTTCGTTCATATTTCGAACACAAATTAAGATATTTTTGATGAAATCTGAGCGCTTTCTGACCCTGCGTAGACAGCAACGCAACTACCACATTTAAAGCCCAGAAAGGTAGTAAGGATATCATTAAAATAGTCCATGTGACATCAGTGGAACCGCAATTTTATGAAGCTACGAGAATACCTTTTGTACGCAAAGAAAACAAAAATAACGACTTTGTGATGCAGAAGAGAATAAATGGTTAAATATAGTTTTTGTTTTCTTTGCGCATAAAAAAAGTGTTCTTGTAGCGTCATAAAATTACGGTTGAACCACTGATGTCACATGGACTATTTTAACCTCCTTACTCCTTACTACGATTTCCTTACTACGTTTCTATGCCTTAACCGTGGTAGTGTTGCTGTCTACGCAGGGTCAGAAAGCTCTCAGAGTTCATCAAAAATATCTTAATATGTGTTCTGAAGATGAACGAAGGACTTATGGGTTTGAAACAACATGAGGGTGAGTAATTAATGACAGAATTTTCATTTTTGGGTGAACTAACCCTTTAATGTTATTTGTATGATTGTGCGCTCTTGAATTACGGTTAGAATGCTGTCTTGGAAGGTCCTGCTAAAAAAAAAAAAAACATCTTAAACCAATCTTAGCTGGTTTAAGCTGGTCTCCCAGCCTGAACAGCTGAAGAGTGGCCTATAAAACTAGAAAAAATGCCTGACTGGTTTAAGATGTTTTTTTTTGTATTTTTTTTTAAGGAAGATGTGTCAAACCTGTGGTGAACCAGCTGCTGTAGATCAGTCCATACAGGAACTGCTGCAGAACAGACCTGAAAGAAACCAGAAACATTATCATATGAGTATCTGAATAAACATTATTAGGGTATGAAACCAGATACGTTTGATGTTACAAATTTCTACTAAATATTGTTGTAACAACCAACAGGGGACATTTTTACAAAATAGTGTGGAAGTATTTACCACGCCGCTGCTGACGTCCACCAGGCCAGACTGAGAAAATCAGCAATGGAGGGCTAAAGAGAATAAAACACACTTTTAATCTCAAAACACTACTACTACTACTACTACTACTACTACTACTACTACTACTACTACTACTACTACTACTACTACTACGAGATTCAAACTGACTGTAGCTTCATAAATGACTCAGCATCAGTGTGATGGTTCACCATGAATTAATCGGTTTCTCACCACATAGAATCCTCTGTGTGCAGCTCCTGTGTGGCTGCTGGCGGTCGGCTCACAGGCTGACTGATACTGGAAGGTCTGATGACGGGCGTAGATTGAGTTGTTGTAGAGGGCAAACATCAGGTAGGGGTCGACCTCACCGAAGAACAGACCCACCTGAGATAGACATGGACAAAGACAAACAAACTTAGAATAGCAGATTAATATGAATCATGATTAATCTCAAGTTTTTTTGTGTATTTGACAAAAATTGGAAAAAATCTGAGCATCCACCTTCTTCCAGTGGTCTCTCTGATTGGACATCACCAGGAAACCTCCGTCATCGATCAGATAACACAATAAATCCTGAAACATGAGTATATCTACATTCAGGATCAGACCGACTAACACGATGATCTGTTGTCATGCAGAGTTTGTGTGTGCAGGTTCTCTCACATCGCTGTTCACTTCACAGTCCATCTCACAGGATCTGGAGGGGCCACACTGCACAAACAGGAAGTTACGATATCTCACTACGCTCATGCCAGTACAGATGAATATGATGCTAGAAGAGGATGTTTTTCTTCCATTACAGTTTTTCCAAACAATCGTACCTTATGAGCAGCTTGTCTGCTGTCTGATACGTTGCTGGCGAGGATCTTGAACTTGTCGACCCAAGCCTCCAAATCCAGCTTAACTCCGACCACTAATAACAGGAACACAAGATGAAAACAGCCAGAGACAGACCGCAGAATCACTTCTAAAGGGATTTTAAGCTCCTGCTTATCAGAGAGGAAAGGCCAGAAGCATGCTGTTTCAGAGAAACACACCTGCAGGCTTCATGGTTTTGCCTGAGATCACGACCTCCACTGCGGTGGTGACCAAAATCCCCACAGTGCCGTTCTCTGAGATTAACAGATCATCCATTGCTAAACACAAATATCAGAGGCATTAAAACAGTGAAAAAATTTCATACAGGGCTGAATATCACACATATTAATGTATAAAGATCAAAATTCAAAATGATACTATTTACTTTCTTAACATATGTTCCTGTCAACGAACTTCATGTTGACGTAATCTTATTAATTTTACACAGTGGTTGACCAATAACGGGTGCCTGGTTTATAATATGCAATTTAACAATTGCCAAAAAACAAACAAACAAAAAACATTATTTCATTATGGCAATTATATGCCAATATAATACTGTTATTTCATTATGGGTCCTGTGATAGAAAAATCAGCTCTATAGTAATTCATTACGAGGCTGTAATATTTAGTAATCAAAGCTATAATATTTGATTGCTAGCTATAATATTTAGTAATGATGTTTAAACATTAATTAATCAATGGTGTAATATTAAAATATGTATTTAATAATTATTAAACAATATGTAAGATAAAATATTTTGTAACCAATACCGTAATGTTTAGTAATCAATATTGAAATATTTAATTAAAGCTGTAATATTGAGCAGTCATACTGTCAGATTTATTAAAAAAAAAAATGAAATTAATTAATTAATTAATTAGTAATCAGTGTTGTAATATTAAGTAATAAATAAAGAAAAGCTAACATTTAGTAATAAATACTGAAATATTTATTTATCAATATTTTAATATTTAATTAATGCTCTAAATATTTGTAATCAATGCTTTAATATTTAGTAATCAATCTTATAATAATTGAAGTAGAGCGGTAATAATTATAATGAATGCTGAAATATTTCTTAATCAATACTGTAATATTTTCTTAGAGCTGTAATATTTAATAATCAATGCGATCATTTTTAGTAATTTATATTGTATTATTTAAATAGAGCTTGACGATTAGTAATAAATGTAATAGTAATGATTGCGAAATATTACAGCTCTAATTAAATGTTATATTTAGTTAAATGTACAAAGTTTTGAATTTCAGATTTTTAAATGTATTTTATTTATATTTGCAAATCTTAATTTACATAACAATTACTTACAATTCCCTCAAAAGTATTTGTTAAAAATGTATAAATATTTGATCAAAGAAAATATCATTCGATATAGTTGTTGGTCAGTTTTGCAGTAGACTTAATGCTAATCAGTGGCTAATTCAATTATTGTTTGCGATTTTTTTTTTTTGGTTCGGATGAGGTCTCACAGGTTCGTGTTGGAGCTCTGAAGATGTAGCCTTTGTTGTCCAGAGTGCGGCGGTAGAAGTTTGAGTTCAGAGGTTCAGGATCCTCATCCCATGATTCAGCAGCCCTGAAACGCACACAAACATATGATGATGAAGCTAATTGTAATCGAGTGAACATTAGCCGAGTCAGAAACTCTGTCACTCACATGTTGGGGTAAACGCGTGTGACTCCTCCATTGGTGGACGCGAACAGCGCCAGGAAGCCGTACCTGCAGAGATCAGACTGTCCAATCAATGTCTGAATCCACTTAATACAGTAAATCAACAGACTGTGACGGGTCTGATCTTACGTGTTGAGATCCTTGTTCTGCCAAACACGTGTGGCGAGATTCCAGAGGATCCCAGAATCCAAGATCAGGTTATGAATGAGACCCTGATCACCTGCGAAACATTACAAAACATTCAGTCAGACGCTTCTCACGGTTCACTGAAAGATTCATGATTGGAAACAAATGTTTCGCTAAATTCATCCGTGTGAGGTATCTTCACATTTCAGATAATGAGAATGTAAAATTATTCAATTATTCAAATTTAAATTTTAAGCTCATGATGATTTATTCATTCATTATGACTGCTGTAATTACTTTTTGCCAATATAATACTGTTATTTCATTATGGGTGATATAAAAAATATCTAAAAATCAGCTCTGTAATATGTAATTATAAGAGATAGAATATTTCACAATCAATTCTGCATATTATATTTACTTTTAATAAACATTTAATTGTGACTGGATAATTAGATTATAATATTTTTTATATTATAATCTTGATTAATAAATGCAGAAATATTTAGTTATAATATCACATAATCAATGCTATATTATTAATTATTAATATTTAATAATCAACATTTAAATATGTATTAAATTATTTTTTTATATAATCAGAGCAGTAAAATGTAATAATTAATACTGGAATAATTATTAATCAATTCTGTAATATAACTAGTGCTGTAATATTTAGTAATGAATGCTGTAATGTTTATTATCAATATTGTAATATTAAATAGAACTGTAAATGTAGTAATTCAAGTTGAAATATTTATCAACTCTACTTTACTAATGCATGCTAAAATATTTATTAATCACTATTTTAATATTTAATTAGAGCTGTAATATTTCATAATCAATGATTTATTAATTAATATTCTAATATTTACTTAGAGCTGCAATATTTCACAATAAACGCTCTTATATTTCAACAGAGCCACAAAATTGCTGCTGTAATATTTAATTATAGCACTGTAATATTTAATAACCATTGCTTAAAATTGAAATAATATTCCTGCAACATGTAATATTCAGCGCTGGTGTGGTCTAGAGATGAACGTTACTCACAGTCTTCAGATTCAGGTGAGATCTCCACCATCAGAGACAGGAAGTCTGCCAGGAACTGTGTGTTATTCTCAGCCATCTGCAGACGCTTGCAGTATTCTCTATATATATATATTACAGAGAGAAGGAAAGAGATCGAACAACCAAACATTTACACAAAACACACAATATCTCAAACATTTACCAGAGGAAATATCATACCTGGGAGCTAGAAACACGTGACCAGCCGACTCAAACGAGTTGGGCAGCAGGGACTGTAAATCTGAGAGAAACGCAGGAGAGATTAGGATGAAACATCAACATCAGTAATCTCACACAAAACATCATCATCCGTATTAAATGAAAGACTCACACTGCAGCTGCAGCATGACGTCGCTGAGATCAGCCTGGATGTAATATTCACTGTACGGAGGAAGTACCAGACCCAGACTGCAGGGGGCGGCGCATGAAAACAAACCATGAGTTTAGCATGTTTAACGTCAAACTGGACGATCTGAACTGTTTAATCAAACTCGTACCTGTAATCAGTGTCGTTGATGGGCGTCCAGGAGTACATACGCGTGACCTCGTCAATGTAGCGCTGCAGGGCAACATTTCATTATCAGACATTTTCAAGCAAAAATTTGAACATTTCTTACGATGTAGCAGAAAATGCATAGATCCCTGCACTATTCTTGCTCGATTTCGAAAATGTTCTTCATGGGAACAGATTTGGAGAAAAGTAGCATTACATAGGGCCCTATAATTTCCACGATGCGTAAAACACAGACGGAATCACGGAATCTAGTCATAAAACAGAATTTACTGTATAGCGCGGAATGTCGCGGAATTTGGCAAATTTTGAATGGATACATCAAACATAGGTTAGTACAGCAAATTTAAGGCCCCGTTTACACTAGTGCGTTTTCGTTTTGTAACTTTTGCTACAGTTACGCCTATCATTTACACTACTCGAGATCGAAAACAGAGACTTTTGAAAACGCTGCAGACCCCGTTTTAGTTTGAAAACTAAACACTGAGTTTCAGTGTAAAGGGACCAAAACGGAGACTTTTGAAAACGTGTAACGACCGTGTAAACAATAACATCATGCTCAGTATTGTACCCATAGAAATGTATGGGTAGATACCCCATTCGACTGCTCCAAGCACGCAGACGCGTCCACCATCTAAATAATAGGGATCTACCGCTACATATCTATGGTTGCAATTGCATGAATGGTCATGTGACTTGCGTTTTCGGTTGTGTAGTGTAAACAGAGATAGTTTCTTAAATGCAGCGGAAACGGCACTGTAAACAGGGATCGTTTTCATTCTAAAACGCTGTTTTAAATCGAAAACACACTAGTGTAAACGGGGCCTAAATGCGACATGGACTAGTGTCTGTGAATATTAAGCTGGAAAAATATGAATCCTGCAGGTTCTGTTTGTCTTTGAGTGAATGAATGGCGCAGACGTGTGGTTTCATTTCTCTAGAACTGCTCTGAAAGAGGATTTTACTGTTTCTTTTGAGTAAAACTATCGTCATATCATATACAAACAGAAACTCAAAGGTCTTCATAGTAAACCATCAAAATAAAAGTTTGGTTTAACTTGAAGAAACTGTGACAGAAATATTATTTCATGTAATGATAGTACTACTACTACTAATAAAATGAGAGTCCAAACAGCTGATAAAACATCACAATAATTCACAAGTGATTCAAAGGACTCCAGTCAATCAATTAATATTTTATAAAGTGAAAAGCTGCATGTTAGTAAAAAACAAATCCATTATTAAGACGTTTTAACTTTAAATTGTCAAAATACAAGTCGATAATAATGATTCCTCCA
This sequence comes from Acrossocheilus wenchowensis, assembly GCA_029620275.1. Classification (NCBI taxonomy): domain Eukaryota; kingdom Metazoa; phylum Chordata; class Actinopteri; order Cypriniformes; family Cyprinidae; genus Acrossocheilus; species Acrossocheilus wenchowensis. The sequence goes on from JAJUBA010000178.1 coordinate 62,440, forward strand.
GTGAAAAGGTCCATCCCCTGTTGTCCATTTGCATCAAAATCCACCAGAATATTTGATTAGATCTGTTTTGGTCTGTTTTCACTTGTAAACGGTTCGATTCTTTCATTGGAGAAAACAATATTATGGATAAGGGACTTTTATTTTAGCCAGAAGTAATGGTTTGAAGATAAAAACCATCTTAATGATGGATTTGTTTCTTATAAACATGCAGATTTTCACTTCACAAGATGATAACCGATGGACTGGAGTCGTATGTATTACTTGTGGATTATTGTGATGTTTTTATCAGCTGTGTGACTCTCATTCTAACGGCACCCATTCACTGCAGAGGATCCATTGGTGAGCAAGTGATGTAATGCTTCATTTCTCCAAAGATGTTTCATGCCACAATTTTCATGCAAAAACGCAAATAAATTCATTTGTGGCATTAAGTTATAGTTTTATGTTAAAACTGTAGTATATGTGTTACATATTTAGCCTGTAATGCAATTATGCAAATTGGGATACAGCCAAACAGTGACATCATTTGAGGGGTCATACACATGTAGATCTGAAGTTTGAAATTAGTAATTTTGAGCCATTTATAGAAAGTCATGTCCCAGATATCACACATGTCCTAGTTTCATCTGCCACATTAATCGCACACACACTTGCCTCATCCATTGATTTAATTAGAGTTTTGATTGTCATCTCTCCCGATCGGCCATCAATCATTTGTCGGCGAATCTAGAAAAGACAGAAGCAGATGTTAAAACTCATCCATGAGCTCCTGCTGATTTAACAGAAACGATCAGACAACTAATTCAGCCGAACGTCATATTTAACACATGAAGTGAGTGTGTCTATGCCGCCCACACCGAAAACAATGATTCATTTGTTATGAACAACAGAGAAAGAGTTCAAAGAGGACAATCAGCACTTCAGCTTAGTGAAGATTGTACCTCCTGTTTGCTGATGTCTTCTACTTCTGCATCCAGGAAGTCCAGTGTCACAGGCTCTGGCAAATCCTCCTCCTACAATCAGACAAAGATCAGGATAAATCAGGGTTATTACCAATAACAGTAACTGAAAAAAATAACAAAAAAAAGTAACAAAAAAAAATTCACTTTTAATTAAATTGATTAATTAAAATGAATTAAAAAAAATAAGTTTTATTAATTAAAAAAATAATAAAAATGACAAAAACACAACATTTAACCATTGACTCTAGCCATTCAACATTACAGTATAACATAGAGCTATCAATTTTAACAATCTTAAAAAATAACAACTTCTAATTTAAGTGAAATTAAAACAATCTTCACATAAACCCATTATAATAAATGTCATATTTAGCTACCTGTGCCCTTCAGCAATTAGGAAATATAAAGAAATTGAATAAAGTTATCAAACACTAAATTCTAAATTTAAAAATAGATGAATCCTTAAAGCTACAAAAGTTATTGATTTCCTCTTTTTCTTTTGTTCTTTGATTAACAGACATCACAGGTTATTTGGCTGCTATACCTTTAAGAGCTGCCGCTTCTGAACATAACGCGGATCTGACACGCATACGCTCATAGTTTAATTTGCGCTTTAATATGAAATGATACAGGCTACAGTGTGCTCCCCTGTATTTGTGCGTGCACTTGAAGAGCATGCGCTACGAGCACAGTATAACGGCTGACAGGACAGGAAAATTAGTTTTTACTGACATATGGCCTGACAACATCTCATCTGACCGCAATTCACTGCTGTTCTCCTGAAGCTCTTCGTCCGCCCCTGCGTTAAATATTTTGTAACGCCATTAAACTGGAAAAATTAATCACCTGCGTTAACGCACTAATTTTGACAGCACTACAAAAATTTAATTCAAAGTAAAAAACACAACAATTTAAAAATAAAACCTAATTCAAAATATTAATTTAAAAACTATAATTGTACACCAATTATACTAAAATAACACAGGGACAAACAAACAATCATGAGTACAATCTCACAAAACCTGTCTGGGTCATATTGCATCCCCCAAAATAATATGAAATACAAAAAAGGGCTGTTGTGGCATTATTTTCATGACAAAGAAATAATAAAAACACAAATAAGTGTGATTGTGCTGTGATTTCTGATGGAGCAGACGGAGAATCAGAGTCTCACTCGAGGCTGCAGGTTCGGATGCATCAGCACGTATCCATTTGGGTCAATGGCGAAGATGTATCCGTTTGCTCCCAGCTACACAGAGAGAAAGAAAAAGAAAGTCTGTGATAATATTTTCTTTCTTTCTTTCTTTTAGTGGAGGGATAGAAGACTAGCATTAATTTTTTTCAGTAGCCAATGACTTGTATTATAACAATGAACTAAATAAATCAATGATTGCAAATGAAACATACACAAAATTTCTTATAATAAAGGCATTAAATATACATTTTTTAACACTATTTACTCAAAAGCCACACACAATCTGACAACGAAAATGTTAAAGTAGCTCAATGTAACAATCACAGGTTGTTCAGCGTGCTAGACTTCACCTTGTGTTGTGGCGTGAGTCTCTTCAGCTCATCCAGATGAACGTCGACCCCCATCACCCCTAAAATCAGCTGATTCTGAACACACAAACACTGACGTCAATGATATGAACACAAGAGTTCATAGTCAGTGCTGATCCATCAGTAACTGAGCGTCACCTGAGAGTTTCCGTCCACAGTGAGGTTGAACACTGGCATCGTCCCCGTCACCACCAGCCCCAGACCCTGTAAATGAACCAAACCACACAAACACAAACTCACAATGCTTTATGAGGCATCAGAGTATGACGAAACCAGAGCGGCCCGTATGTTTCACACACAGCAGGCGGTGCGAAGCGACTCTCACCAGCGCGTCCTGATAGACGTTGGTCCATTGCACCTGCTTGGCACTTCTTCCTGCCAGAACCATGGGGCGGCCCAACACGTCCAGATATTCCTGCCACACACATTCATTTAAGCATTTTACCTTTCATTTATACACCATTTGTGTTTGGCAAAAATCTAATATATATATTAAGAATTTCTGATTTTTTCTATACTGAATCTTTCAATATTTATATATTTGCTCTGAAACGATGTTTACTTTTTTCATTCAAAGGAACATCAAATTAAAAATGTATAGCACAAGACAAAAAAAAAAAGTCAAGAATTTAGTTCAAATAATCCAGCCATTTTTTTTTTTCACCCATTTTTCTTCTAAATGAACACAGAGAAGAATACTGAATTTTAACAGAAATTATAAGTGAATTAATTATATATACCAATATAACAATAAATTCTAATAACTAACATTGATAATTGTCAACCAAAAACTTCCATCATGAACATTTTTGATGCACACAAATTTTATGAAACAAATCAATAACAAAGTGAACACTTTAAACAGATTCATTTAAATGAATATGCAAATGTATCAATTCACTGAATTTTGACTCATACTTGTGAACAGAGAGGAGTGAAGCACATAAAATGTAAAAAACAAATCAATTGCAAATCAGTTCACTGAAATAAAATTCTTTCCAACACAATTGTTGTTTTTGCAACTAAATATTGAATTAGTTTGAATCACACTATTAAAGCATCTGTTTCTCACAAACTTGCGAGTTGTGTGAATGAACATCTTGTGAGTGATGCACGTCATATAAATCTGAAATGAATCAAATGTACCAACTAAATGAAATTTGAATCAGTTTGAATCACACTTTTAAACCATTTTGTTGCTCTCAAAACTGAGTTACGAGACAACAAACAAATCATTTACGAATTGATTCACTGAACTCTCTGAACTGACTTGCAGAAATAAATCAGAAATCCAAGCTCAAATGTTGTTTTTGCTCCTGAAAATTTAATCACACTTATATTTGTGAGTTGTGAGACATCAAACAATCAGGAAAATAGTTACATTAAAATTGAAAATCGAGTGAATGTTGACAATGTTGCTTAATGTGTGTGTGTGTGTGTGTGTGTGTGTGTGTGTGTGTAACTCACCTGGGTGTTAATCCTTATTGCACAGATGGAGCGGATCTCAAAATAGTATCCTGCCGAGACAGAGAGAGACGCTCGGTGAAATGTCACATGTCATTTCTGTACAGTTCAACATGCATCACCATAAGTCAACTTATATCATCACATTACAGGCAGATATTTTTGCATTTTAATGCATCTCTTCTAAATGAGCATGTGTCCCACCCTTATTAGCACACGCGATCCACTGCAGCGGAGTGACATCATAATTGTGCTGCCCCACCGAGAACGTGAACACGCGGACCTGCAGAGACCATCACATATCCCACAATTACCCCGGCAAATTAGACAGGAAACGAGCGGTTTCGCTGGAGGAAAGGGCTAATTATGAGGAACAAACACTTCCAGAGGACAACGGCACACCAGAAATACAAGACGCTCAACAGAGAATGAAGATATAAATCATATCGTGTCATGTGAATGGTATCGGACCGTCTTATTGGGCCAGTTGTACTGCTCAAAGATGTCCTGAGCTCGGTCCTCCCCTCCGTCAGTAAATAACATGATGATTTTATTACAGTTGGCTCGAGGAACGTTCGTCTTCTGCGTGAGAACGAGAAACAGAGCGAGAGAAGATTAGAATACTGTCTGAAGCAAAAGAGCAAAGAAATAAATCATGATTTCTCTTTAATCAAACGAGCTGTGATTTTTGTTGTGACCTGGTTTATATTTCTATCGCATCAAGCTTGGTATTTCACCACAGTGAAATCTCATTGGTCCAAATTCCTGCTACATGTAGGTGTATTTTAGAGGAATATTTCTGGTTCAATACAAGTGAAGCACAATCTGCCTCATGTGTGGCAATTTGATTACCAATCAATTATTGTTTTTTTTTTTGTGGTATTCATTTTGTCTTCAAAAAAAAAATTTAAAGTTGGACATTATGGGGCAATTTTTGGAGGATTTAAAAGCAAAAAAAATTATGATTATAATTTAAGAAAGCACTTACGTTAATTCTTCTGTTTCAGCTTGTGTATTATTTGAACTGTACAGCTGTTTAACTCTTGTTTTGGTCATTTTTGATCATGGAGAGGTGAAAAATACATGCAACCTGAATAACGGAAATGTTGGGACTTTTTTAAATTTGAATAAAATGCAAACTAAAAGACTGTCAAATCACATGAGCCAATATTTTATTCACAATAGAACATAAATGTTTCAAACAGAGAAATTTTACACTTTTATCCACTAAATGAGCTCATTTTAAATTTGATGCCTGTTACAGGTCTCAAAAAAGTTGGCACGGGGGCAACAAAGGGCTGAAAAAGCAAGAAATTTTGAAAAGATTCAGCTGGCAGAACATCTAGCAACTAATTATGTTAATTGACATTTGTTGGATGCCCGTGGTCTTTGGTTGATATTACTAAATGGGCCCAGGAATACTTCCAGAAACCACTGTCGGTAAACACAATCCACCGTGCCATCTGCAGATGCCAACTAAAGCTCTATCGTGCAAAAAGGAAGCCATATGTGAACATGGTCCAGAAGCACCATCATGTCCTTTTGGCCAAGGCTCATTTAAAATGGACTGTTTCAAAGTGGAAAAGTGTCCTATGGTCAGACGAGTCCAAATTTGACATTCTTGTTGGAAATAACGAACGCTGTGTCCTCCGGGCTAAAGAGGAGGGAGACCTTCCAGAGTGTTATCAGCGTTCAGTTCAAAAGCCAGCATCTCTGATGGTACAGGGGTGCATAAGTGCATACGGTATGGGCAGCTTGCATGTTTTGGAAGGCACTATGAATGCTGAAAGGTATATAAAGGTTTTAGAGCAACATATGCTCCCGTCCAGATGACGTCTATTTCAGGGAAGGCCTTCTGTATTTCAGCAGGACAATGCAAAACCACATACTGCAGCTATTACAACAACATGGCTTCGTAGTAGAAGATTCCGGGTGCTGAATTGGCCTGCCTGCAGTCCAGATCTTTCACCTATCGAGAACATTTGGCACATCATTAAACGAAAAATATGCCAAAGACAACAACAAACTCTTCAGCAGCTGGAAACCTATATCAGGCAAGAATGGGACCAAATTCCAACACCAAAACTCCAGAAACTCATAACCTCGATGCCCAGACGTCTTCAAACTGTTTTGAAAAGAAGAGGAGATGCTACACCATGGTAAACACACCCCTGTTCCAACTAGTTTGAGACCTGTAGCAGGCATAAAATTTGAAATGAGCTCATTTTGTGCATAAAATTGTAAAATTTCTCAGTTTAAACATTTGTTATGTTATCTATGTTCTATTGTGAATAAAATATTGGCTCATGTAATTTGAAATTCTTTTAGTTTTCATTTTATTCAAATTTATATCAAACGTCCCAACATTTCCGGAATTAGGGTTGTAGATTATAGCACGAATAAAAAAAAATATATATTATTTTCCACATTTTTTGAAAGATTTTTTCAAGAGACATTAAAAAAAATTGTTACAACTTTACAGGTCAATATTGACCCAGGTATCAACTTAGGCTTTACATGTGATCTTATGAATATTTGCATGTTACGAATCAGGTACTATATGGTTTTAGTATGAAATTACTAAATTATGGATTAAATTATGCCATGTCAAAACTGACTCAAGAAGTCAAAACGTGCATGCAGATTTTAAAGGCGTTAAATTGAGTTTATGCCATTCTGTTATGGCAGTGAAGTTTTTAAAAATGGATTTTAGTGATTTTTGCTGCACTTAAGTCATGTTAATACTTATATATTATGGCTATACTATTGTATTTGAACAGTATTTTTACTTTTACATTCACTTCCATTGTAAGTTCTACAATGTAACCTGCATATTACACAACACATTTTGTTGATTGACTTGTTGTGTACATTGTGTTCAGACTCACGTTGAGCAGCTGGTTGAAGGCAAAGTGAAAGCCGGATTTGTAATCGGTGGTTCCTTTGGCCTGCATCTGCTGCACAGCCTCTTTAAAGATCTTCTTATTGCGCACGTTTGCCTGAACCAGGTGTTTAAAGCAGGGCACCACTGCCTCGGCCTTCTCATTGAACTACGACAGAAAGAGAGGGAAAATGTAAATGTGCAGGTTCAAATAAATGAACAAAGTGTTTATACATAATGTAACTAACATATTGACCTTAATTATAGCATTTATATATATATATACACATACAGTGGGGCAAAAAAGTATTTAGTCAGCCACCAATTGTGCAAGTTCTCCCACTTAAAAAGATGAGAGAGGCCTGTAATTTTCATCATAGGTATACCTCAATTGTGAGAGACAAAATGAGAAAAAAAAAAAAAAAAATCCAGAAAATCACATTGTAGGATTTTTAAAAAATTTATTTGCAAATTATGGTGGAAAATAAGTATTTGGTCAATAACAAAATTTCATCTCAATACTTTGTTATATACCCTTTGTTGGCAATGACAGAGGTCAAACGCTTTCTGTAAGTCTTCACACACACTGTTGCTGGTATTTTGGCCCATTCCTCCATGCAGATCTCCTGTAGAGCAGTAATGTTTTGGGGCTGTCGCTGGGCAACACAGACTTTCAACTCCCTCCAAAGATTTTCGATGGGGTTAAGATCTGGAGACTGGCTAGGCCACTCCAGGACCTTGAAATGCTTCTTACGAAGCCACTCCTTCGTTGCCCAGGCGGTGTGTTTGGGATCATTGTCATGCTGAAAGACCCAGCCACGTTTCATCTTCAATGCCCTTGCTGATGGAAGGAGGTTTTCACTCAAAATCTCACGATACATGGCCCCATTCATTCTTTTTTTTTTACCAAAAAGTTCTATTTTGGTTTCATCTGACCATATGACATTCTCCCAATCCTCTTCTGGATCATCCAAATGCTCTCTAGCAAACTTCATATGGGCCCGGACATGTACTGGCTTAAGCAGGGGGACACGTCTGGCACTGCAGGATTTGAGTCCCTGGCGGCGCAATGTGTTCATTTTGACCCCACAGGGTGAGATCTTGCGTGGAGCCCCAGATCGAGGGAGATTATCAGTGGTCTTGTATGTCTTCCATTTTCTAATAATTGCTCCCACAGTTGATTTCTTCACACCAAGCTGCTTACCTATTGCAGATTCAGTCTTCCCAGCCTGGTGCAGGTCTACAATTTTGTTTCTGGTGTCCTTTGACAGCTCTTTGGTCTTGGCCATGGTGGAGTTTGGAGTTGGACTGTTTGAGGTTGTGGACAGGTGTCTTTTATACTGATAACAATTTCAAACAGATGCCATTAATACAGGTAACGAGTGGAGGACAGAGGAGCCTCTTAAAGAAGAACTTACAGGTCTGTGAGAGCCAGAAATCTTGCTTGTTTGTAGGTGACCAAATACTTATTTTACCGAGGAATTTACCAATTAATTCTTTAGTCTCTCATAGTTGAGGTATACCTATGATGAAAATTACAGGCCTCTCTCATCTTTTTAAGTGGGAGAACTTGCACAATTGGTGGATGATTTGCCCCACTGTATATATATATATATATATATATTAATATATATTTATATATATTAATATATATTTGACTAAAAAAATCACAGAAAGTTTAGCAATCACTGTGGAATGAAATAAAATAAAAGAGCCTCCATAGCATAATGGCAGGTAAACATTTTTTTTTTTTTTTGCCAAGACAACCAATGTTCACCTTCTCTGGTTTAAGAAGTGGTCTTTCAATTTACTTTTACATTTCACTTGAAAACCAATCGTTTCCTCATCATTTTTGCCAAATTGGGCTATCAATCAACAATCCAACAATCAAAATTAGCTGACTGACCCTGGCCACATTGACGTAATCATCGTCGGAGAGTGTGTCGAGCATCTCTGTGACCGAAGCTTTGATCAGTTTGAGAGTAAGTCCACTGACACTGCCGCTCCTGTGAACGAAAAAATGTCAATGTTACAAAACCAGGCAAACGTGCAGCTCGCAACAGCACACGCAAATACTCACACGTCTACGAGGATGACCATATCTTTGGGCGAGGATGCTCCTTGAATGTACCTGAGGAAAACAGCGACATGAGTTCAAATATTACGATCTGTTAAGCCCCGCCCTCAAACCTAAACTGACCAATCAAAGCCTACCAACAGATGTAGACTATGGACTATGGACAAAAAGTTGATTTACTGTAGGTTAACTGAACTGTTTGACATCTGATTGGACGTCTCCAAACATAGTTACAGGTTCACTGAAAGAGAAAGGAATCAAACACTCAAAAGATACAGGAAATGTATTACCAGGGTCGTCGTCGTACATCATAAAGGTCAATCTTATCTGGCGCTCTCCAGGGAGCAGCTACAAGACAAAATATGCTACTTATTTGGGACATATGTGGTCTCAAGCTGCAATCCGATTGGTTGTTTTCACAATTTACTCAAAAAAACGAACTATGAACCGCCTCAGTACATATCGATCAGATGGTTACCTGGATAATATCTCGTGACACCGGTGGCGCTTCCAAACGCTTGCCAGAGCAACGACGGGTCGTCTCTGCTGTTCTCTATGAAGACTCGCTCTAACGCTTGCGTCCAGTTCAGCTCGTTCAGAATCACCGGAGCTACAGACAATCAGACACGTCATGAACTCTCATTGACTCATACAGAGATCTAATAGCATCAGTCTGGTTCCTCACCGCCTTTGTAGATGTCTGTGGGGATCTGGACAGCGGTGTGTGAGTAATTCACATGGTTTTTGAAGTTTGGATCGTACACAAACTCCAGCTTCAATGACATCTGGGAATCAATGTCCTCACCATCCTGATGAGAATCATGATATAATCAGAGTCCATTGTTTCAGCTTGAGTCTGATCTTATCATGTGGTGATAAATGAACATGCAAAATAGTAGTTTAGGAGTTAGAAGTTCAAGCAACCAGCTTCTAAAAAGAAATGGTGTATGAATGTATGAATATTACCTATAAACATACCAAGAAAGCATCATTTTCCTTTACATTACATATGCTTTTCTTAAAATAGTTCACAGGCCCACTTCCAAAGCATGAAAATCTACACTGAAAGTCTTCTAACACAAGATTTTTCATATGTTTTTCTCATGGGCAATTGATAGACATGTACTCACATAGTCCATCTCTGCTTTAGAGTTATAATATTCAATATTTTCCTCCTGAAATAAACACACACAGAACAGAGATACAAAAAGAAAAGTAATACTAAATTGGCTTTCAGTGACAGGCCAACATGTTCACCTTCTCTGGTTTAAGAAGTGGTCTTTCAGTTTACTTTTATATTTCACTTGAAAACCAAGTCCTCCATTCGCTATCGTTTCCTCGAGATACAAAAATCTGCTGTTTAAGATCAGTTCAAGAACCTGAAGATTCAAATACAGATGTCCTCCACATGACAAACTCTTGGTTCAGCACAATTCACTCGTGCGGTCAGTCGAGCTGAACAGCTCTAATGAGTCAAATCAGTCAGAAAAACGAGACGTCACAATCTATTGGGTTTAAACGGACCCTCCAGCTACAGACTCAGAAATCATGACTCACAGCGTGTGTGTGTTTGTCTGTAAAGCTCACATCGAGATCAGAGAAACATAGATGTGAATGTCAGAGGAAAAAGAGCCTCAAGTATCGTAGATGGAAGAAAAAGCGCGCAGCGTTCGATTCAAGAATGAAACGCTTGATTGGTGCGGTTCATTTTAATGAATCGGTTGAAACAATACAGGAGTCATTGGTCTGAATCGACTCGGATGACTCACTCACACATGCAAAAGCAATGTGATAAATTAAATTTCAAACTGAGCAAAAAGTATTGCGAAATGCACATAAGTGAACGTAAAAAAAAACAAAGTGGTGCTGTTAAAGTCGTCTGACCTTGAGTCCATCCTGCCACCGATGATCTTTCTGAAGACGCTCCGCTTCACTCGCAAGTTTCTGGCAGAAAATACGAACCAGAACCGTTAAAAATAATCTTTAAGAAAGAGCATGTGTGATTTAGTGTGTTTTCTCACCTCAAGTGCTTTGCGTTTCTTGGCCAGCAGTCTCTCGATGTCTGTAGCAACTTTTTCTACGATTTCTCGAGGGTTATTTCTGACCAAACTGAACTGTCTTCTCTTCTCACCGTAGATCTGAAACAACAACAAAGCATTCTTGAACATATATATATACACTACTACCGTTCAAAACAGTAATATTGTGAAATATTATTACTATTTAAAATAGCTGTTTTCTAATGGAATATATTTTTTTAATTATAATCTATTCCTGTGATCTCCAGAGTCACGTGATCCTTCAGACATCAATCTAATATGCTGATTTGCTGCTCAAGAAACATTTCTGATTATTATATATATATATATATTTTAGCATTTTTTGATAAATAGAAAGTTCAAAAGAACAGAACTGATTTGAAAAAAAAAAACAGAAAAACATCATAACATCATAACAGTCACTTTCAATCAATTTAATGCATTCTTGCTAACTATTACTTAAAAAAAATCTTACCCCAAACTTTTAATTGTACTGTATATCCTCTCGATGGTGCTAAATATATTTATATACCACCAAGAGGATCCATCAGCTGGGGGAAACTGTGACTGAGCTGCATGTTTGTGTTTTGCATTATTAATGCTCATCGCTGGGAAACCCGTGTAACTTCCTGTCAGAAGTGATGCACTAAAAATAAACTCATTTTGCAGTGATTCCACCTTGTGTAAATGAGTGTTTGCGCTCCAGCGTGAAGTGCGAGACAACAGCTGCTGAAATCCAGCGGCGTGACTGAAGACTGAAGCCTCATTACCTCAGTAAATAACCTCTGAGTCCAGAACAAGAGCTGTTTAGAGCTCAGATCAATACAGGAACATCAAACACACGCTCACTTACACACTGACAACTTCAACTTTCAGACGCAGCATTTAAAGCAAGACAATGAGTCAAGATGATGCCCATGAACTTATTACAATGAAAAAAGAAACAAAATAAATCAATATTATAAAAGATTACACAATCCAATCTAGTCCTGCTGGATGAAGCGAGACTCAGCATTTATTGTGATTCAATGTGTATCTTTTTGCGTTGTTTTGGGTCTCAAATTTTAAATACGCAAATGTGATAACAGCACAAAATGAGAACCGAATGCAATTTGCACACCAATTTTCCATCTTGCATGTCGGTTCTGAGCCAGAATAAAAACTAATTTTTAATTTTTGTATTTCCGGTTTTAAGTTCAATTTGCTACTTTCATTTAGTTTTTTTAGGTTTAGTTTTATTCACAGGATTTCTGTGAGTTTTCCACAGTAGATTAATGTTGCTTTTAGTCAACAATAGCTGCATTTCCATTACCCTTCAAATTGCGCAAATTGAAATTGCGAACTGAAAATACGCCTAATGTCAATTTCACAAAAACTCCCATATATCGCAAAAAAGTTTTTATGCTCGCATCAGGTGGTTTTAAGTAAGCATTACTAGTGCTGTGGCTGCGATACAGATAAACTTACCAACATTGGTCGTCATAACTTATTGCGAGAGGAAAAAAAAAAACCTTTTAAGCACATGACATTAGTTAATGGAAATGTTGTCATTTCGCAATAGTTTTTTTAAAATCAACATTTATAATTATCACTAAAGTTTTGTGCAAATCTGTAATGGAAACGCACCTAGTGTTAGACATGTTTAACTGCGTTAAATTTAGACATTTTTACATTAATGAAACTTTATAAGCTATGGCCCAGTTTTACTAAACAGGGCAAATTAGCGCGAGAGCGTAATTCTAAAACAGTGCCGACAGGAGGGGAAATTTCTGTGGGTAATTTACTAACAATGCGCAAATTAAAGAACACAGACCGCAACATATCAATTACATATTGACCAACGAAATATACCAAGCGCAGTGCAAATTAGCATAGTCGCAAATAAAGAATAAAGAAATAAAGAAGCCACAGTACATTGAAAAGTACCAGAGGTGAAAAAATGAAGGTTTGCTAGTTGAGGGTTCCAAGTTGTCTTTTATTTCCTGAAGCAAATTAAAAATAACATGGCTTGGCAAATGATACAGTATGTTCAGAAAATGCGTTCTTCTGGCAATACAAATAAATTAATATTTCCCATCTACCAAGTGCTCTCTCTGCGGTGCCTCCTCGCAACAACAAGCCATGGGGCGTTAACTAATGGTGCAAATACCAGTAATTTGACGAGCCCAAATATTGGTAAAATGCGTTGCGTGATTCATTTGAATAATCTCCTCTCATACAGTTTGCGTCTGAAAAGGAAACTCGAACAAATGCATATTCAGTAAGGTCAGGCACAAAAATAACTATGTCCACGCCTTTTCAGCCCTAATTCGTCACTGTGTGTCGTTAGTAAAACCTGCCAGTACAATTTTAATGCCAAAAGACGGTTTGCGCTGGAGCAAGCTGATAGTAAAACTATGTGTTTAAAAATATCTTTATTTGTCATAAATTGTTCTTAATTTAGTTTTGTATATGTATTTCATTTATGTACTTTCCGATTATGACTCTACCCCTCATAAACAAAATACATCACAATATAGAAAGGTAATGCATTATGACTGATTTCATGCTTAAAATGTGACAAAGTAAAAACAAAAAAGCCAAATTTCTGACAACTGCATAAATGCAAACAAGTATAATGAGTCTGTAGGGATGGAGAGACAATCAAACACTCCTCTTACAAAGACTGATGAAAGTCGAGCGCAGAGGTCAAGTGTTAGGGTCAAGAGCATTAGCTCAGGGTCAAATACAGTATATCTCTGATGAATAAAATCCTGCCGGGTTTAATCTCAGCTCTAGAGGCTCTTCATGAGAAGGCCATTAGTTTATCTCAAATAATATTAATAATGTGATGACCTAACAAATAATGCATCTACAAACGTGCTGGTTATATGCCTGTATTGATCATCATCAGCAGTGAAGCGCTCTGTCTACAGCACTGTGGCATTCTGGGTAAATGAATGAGGGGCGAACCATCTGTTCTCTCTCAGTGATGTGAGCAGACGCACCCACAGAGTTTCAGGATGCATTCAGACGCTGTAGCCTCTCGGTGGAGGAATGGCAGGATCATTATATTCTCCAGCACAGATTCTGCAGGAGTGTCTGAGCTCTTCATTGTTTGTGGGTGTTTGACATGCGAGCCAGACCCACGATAATGAGCACACGTTTGACAGAGATACTGGAAAAGCACACACACACACACACACACACACACACACACACACACACACACACACACACACACAGTCTTACCCCTTTCAGTTGTTGAGCACCGCTGATGTGCTGCAAGACTCTGTCAATCTCCTGTTCAATGCGACGAGCCCAGTGCATGATCCTACACAACACACACAATAAAACCGTCACACAATGGAAAAACACAGCTTCTGCTGTAAGTTTAATGACAGAAATCAGGGATTTATAATAATGTAGCTGTATATATTATCATACATATAATTTACATTGTTATATAGATTTCCAACAAAATAAAACAATGCCATGATATATACAACTACACTGATATAAATCCCTGGTTTCTGACAACTTACAGCATAGAGTTAATTAATGGCTCCTTTCTTGTCTTAAAGGTGCCATAGAATGGAAAACTGTCTTTACTTTGGCATAGTTGAATAATAAGTGTTCTGTACATGGAAATGACATACAGTGAGCCTCAAACACCATTGTTTCTCCTTCTTATGTAAATATCGTGAATAAAAAAGACCACTGAAAAATAGGCGAATCAGAACATAAGACCGACTGTGACATAACAGTCGGGATCACTAATAGTTACGCCCCCAACATTTGCATATACCCGCCCAAGTTCTAGGCCAGCCGCCAGCCGAACCATCAGAAGATCTGCAAGTAACGTTATTGTGAAGAAACAAGCGAGGACAACAGCAAAAATGACAGATCATGGAAATAAATGTTATGTTCCAGGCTGTGCAGGGGATGTGAAGTGCAGGGATGGGTTGGTGTCTGTAATCAGAAAGGCACAGAAAGCAAATAACGCGTTCTAATAAAATAACGTGAGCCACTAAAGGGACATGGTTAGCTCCTGGCTAGCGGTAGCCTGTTACATTACAGTACATAAGATTTCACTTACCACATAAACAGAGTAAGGAGAGATGACTGAGGATGATGGCGAATGATTTACAGATCCTGAGCACCACTGACAAGCATCTGATCTTGTAAAATGTGTGGTAAGTACTGCCTGTGAAAATTAATCTGCATTGTTAATCCTTTTGATCTTTTTTTTTTTTTTAAATCACAAAAATTTTCTCCTATAATGCCTGATGAGGTTAGAGAACACCTGACAACAGATCAGAGACCATTCCTTCATCCAGAATCACTCCAGACCCTTTAGATTCACAGCTCCATGTTGGTGTTTCTTCTCTTCAGTTCATCCACTCATTTTCTACAGGGTTCAGGTCAGAGGACTGGAATGGCCAGCAGAAGCTTGGTTTTGTGCTCAGTGACCCATTTTTGTGTTGTTTTTGAGGTTTGTGTTATTGTACGGTTGGAAGATCCAATTATGGCCCATTATAAGATTTCTAACACAGTCAGTCACTTATTGATTTTTTTATCTGTTGGTATTTGATAGAATCCATGATGCCATGAGTCTAAACAAGATGTCCAGGACCTCCAGCAGAAATATAGGCCCACAACATCAAAAATACAGCAGTATATTTCATTGTACACACGGGGGGCCGGTTGCACCAGCTGGATGTACACCCGGTTGTAAGAATAGCATGGACATAAAATGCGCTTTAAGTCGTGCGTAAAATTTATACCCCTTGCACCATCTCGGCGTAGTGCTACGTCTGACACTAAATCTTACGCCTAGTCAGAGGCAGGTGTAAAGTGAAAACTCATGATTTGCTCGGACATTATTAGTTTATAGGATTCATGTCTGTTAGATAATTATTACTGCAGACGTGAACTGTAATGTTTATGGTCTTTTCAGGCAGGATAAGCGATATCAGTTGCGGAGCCCGGTGTTGACTTTAACACTCTGCCGACAGTATTGAACTAATAAAAAAATATTTATGTACAGCTTGTAATTATGCAGTAAAATATTACATATGATCTGTGATTATTAAAAGAAATGTAGCCTACCATTCAACATCTTGCTTGGAAGGACAGTATTAAATGCTTGGTAATATTTCACGTCTTTAATTCCATTCATTATTAGTAGCGTGCCTGCCATTCAATAATCGCAGTAAGTTTTGTGCTTTGTTGCTTTTAATCAGAAATAAAGTATCAGCTTTCAAATTCTGTCAGTATAATCACAAAATACAAACTATAAATGTGTTTTTTCTGCCACAGAAAGACGTCAGTAAAACACACAATGTCACAAGTCACATTTGGTTACCTCAGGAAAGACCTTCATTGTACATAAACTCGATAGTCAGCTAGAAAAAAATAACTAGAGAGAAGCATTGTATTGCATTCGTTATATTTTACTTAACCTGCCGCCTTCATTTTTTATGTTTGTTTAAAGAAATTTTTCATGGGAACGTGCAGGGAGACTTAAAAACGTGGACTTGTTAGAAAATGTTTACTCAATGAAATCATAGCGCAGTGGCTTCACTTGTTATGATGTCTTGAGAAGTTCAGTTCTATATTAGTAGTTGCAGCATGAATGTCATCTCAGCTATATCTATAACTGCGGGAGAATGTGTCAGCATGGACGTACATCGTTTACGCCGGCTGTAGTTGCGCCTGATCATAGTTTTAGTAGGTTCAAAGTTCAAAGTTCAAAGTTTATTATAAGCCCAAAGGGCAATTTTTGGCGTACTATAACGTCAACAGGTGTAACAGGTGCAACAGGTGTAAATATTTATCATAAAGCTGGACGTTGGGGGTACTTTTTATTCCTATGTTCAGCAAACCCATCTTGATTGTTTGCTGCTAAAAAGCTCATTTTTTAGTTTCATCTGACCATAAAAGCTTGTCCCATTTGAAGTTCCAGTTGTGTCTGAAAACTGAATATGCTGGAGTTTGTTTTTGGATGACTCTCCTTCTCACCGTGCAGTAGGACACATTAGGATATAGACACGTGTCCTCTTCTAGGCAGTTTCAGAACATTTTATGTTGATTGGAAATTCTTAATTATTGCCCTCATAGTGGGAATATGTGTGTGTGTGTGTGTGTGTGTGTGTGGGTAAGTGGGAATTTTCACTGCTCTAGCTCTTTTCTTAAAGCCACTTCACTAATTTGTGAAGCTCAATTATCTTTTGCTGCACAACAGAAATATATTGTTTGGTTTTTCTCATTGTGATGGATGATTAAGGGAATTTGGGCTTTGTTTTCCCTCCTATTTATATTTCTGTGAAACAGGTAGTCTTGGCTGGATAATTTCAAGTTCATAATCACCCTGGAGTGCTCAAAATTGTGAATATGAATGGGAATATAGTTCAGAGAAATTTTACTCATGAGAATTTCTAGGGGTACCAATAATTGCGTCCAACGTGTATTTGAGAAAACATTTATTTCATAATGATATTTCGCCCCATTTTAAATTCTTATTATCCAATGAAAGGTTAGATTTTTGTGAATTTTTTAAATAAAAGATCAAAAGGATTAACAATGCCGATTCATTTTCACAGCCACCTTTGTTCATATTTACCAAGGGTGCCGATATTTTTGGCCATTACTGTATGTTCCCTGTGTTTCCTTCCTGCTGTGTGAGCTACTGAAATGAGCCGCACCATGAAACAGCTAATCAGAGCAGAGCTCAACATTATTATTCATGACCCTTCCAAATAAGCCAATAACAGACCATTTCATTCTAGGGAGAAATCCTAGGGTTGTAAATACATATGTAAAACCGTTTCTGGAGAATTGTCGCCCTTACCTAAGCCACATACCTTCTATGTAGATATCAGAGAACAACCTTTAACTTGTTTGGATTGCAATTTACGCCGATTTCAAGTGTTTCGCGCATTCTAGCCAACGAGTACATGCGGTTAGTTTTTGATAGAAGAGTGAAGCAAAAAGGGTCAAAAAGTTAAGAAATACTACATTTTAAGTAAAAAAGACGAGAGAACAAAAAAAAATGTTACTAATCGCATCACAATCCTATAGTATTTTGAGCGGATCCTTTCATGCGTCTGAATTGTGAGTGAAATTTATCTCAGATGACTTTATCTCAGTGTAATCAGAGCTGAGTTACATGTAATCATGGATTACGTAATCAGATTCCAAAAATTACTTGTAATTAGATTAAATAACATTTTAAAATAGAATCAGACTACAGCTACATTTTATTGATTGCATGATTAGATATTCACACAATAGCAATAAATTATCCATAATTTATTGATACTCCCTAGTTCCTCTTTTTTTCATCTTTCTAAAATAGCCTACCACTTATATACATTCAGAAAGTCTTCTGGTATTTTGTAGACATTCACACAATGACGGTCACTAGTCCGGAGTCTATAATTACACAGAAAACTGAGATGCCACACAGCATTTGACCACTGGATTTACAGAAATCACTTCAGTTTTTAGAAGTGTTTTCTCAGCATTTCAAAACTGCATCAACCACTGAAGAACACATTCATTTTTATTTGAATTATTTTCTTTTTGTCAGCCGAAACTCTTTCACTTAATATATTTACTTAAAGTACCCCTGAGATTTTAAAATAAATATTTTAATAATTAAGAATCACATTCGAATCTGAAGTTGGTTAATGGTCACATGACATGCATGTAAACAAATAGCAAGTGTTTTATTTCGATTGATGTTATTTTCAAATTATTTATTTGACATTTTCATGATTTAATTCATTATTTGCTTTTCATTAAACTCATGAACCCCCTGCAGTTCCTTTACAAACCCCAGAATAATGTAATGCAATGTTTAATGCACTTTATGTTGTCAATAACAGCAAACT
The DNA here is from genome assembly GCA_029620275.1 of Acrossocheilus wenchowensis. Classification (NCBI taxonomy): domain Eukaryota; kingdom Metazoa; phylum Chordata; class Actinopteri; order Cypriniformes; family Cyprinidae; genus Acrossocheilus; species Acrossocheilus wenchowensis. The sequence goes on from JAJUBA010000178.1 coordinate 81,303, forward strand.
GAATACATTTTCTTTTTCTTTACATTTTTTACATCAATATGTTACAGGACTATGCTATTTAAATCAATGTGATAAACGAGTTAGGTCAAAAGTAATCTAAAAGTAATCAAAAAGTAGTCTGATACTACCAAAAATGTGTAATGTAATGGATTACGTTACTAACTAAAATTTTTGTCATGTAATCTGGAATCATTAACGGACTACAGTTTGTAAGTAATCTACCGAGCTCTGAGTGTAATGGACTATTTTTTCCTCTAAAGAAAGCTACTATACAGGCAAGATTGTAAAATTTCAACGTAAATAAATATTTGGGTTGACGTGTGTGAGATAATGTACAGACAGACATTTTTTGTACCAAACCAAAACAAAACAAAACAAAACTGCCAGCTCCACACTATTACCGCCTGACTGTATACAATACAAACAATGCAATTACGATGATTTGGAAACATTAACCAGGGTTATATTTCTCTGCATTACTGTAATGTGTGGTTTCTACCGTATAATATGACATGTGTTGTAACAGAAAATGATCGTAAGTAAATATATTTTCAGTGACCTCAACTGAACTGTCCTCATCCGTACTACACACAGTATCAGTGACAGAATATGATATAATACCCTCACAGTCGGCTAAACCGATCAATATAATCAATGTACAGAAAGCGATGTGTTTACAGTCCGCAAACACGCAGGCTACAAACAAACCGTGCTGCTCGAAGGAACGCAGTCCTGCTCTACAGATGCAGATGAATTATTTAGCATCTGTGGGGTCCGTTCGGCTTCATTAAACCGTCGGCTCTGTTACAGAACAGCATGTACGGTTAAATCACAGCCCTGCAGTCTGATCATAAATATCACCTGTTTCCACGACAACAGATTTGTACGTGATTACAGTTCGACTGCAGTTATGTTATATTACATAAGTTCAGGTCGTTTAGCATCCACACTCTGAACCTAATTAAATCTCAACTGTCAATTAACAAGAGAAGAGCATAACGAGCGAAATCTCTACGGGTCGAGCTTTTAATAATCTGTGTTAATTGAGAGGATAAGACGACTGGACAATTTTGGATGCACTACACACACACACACACACACACACACACACACACACACACACACACACACACACACACACACACACACACATTTATAATATCAGCCATCATATCGGTTATTGGCCATAATACACTAGGCCTAGGTTTTCACATTGTCTGATGAAAAAGTGAGTGTTTGGGTAAAAGAGTTATCAAACAGCACTAATGATTGACAAAATATTGGCATAAAACAAATACAGTATTGGCATACTGGTGACTTTCTTCTACTTATAGCTGTTGACTTTACTGAAAAGGGGATAAATGTCACTTGGCAAATTAATATCACTGATGAAGTTTCATTATTGTAGAGGAATGCAGCAAGATTTCAGTCTGATGTAAACACACACATGTTCTGGTTTACTGCATGTTTAGCAGCATGTGTTACACAATATGTAGAGGTGAGAGTGTATCGGTGTGTGTGTGTGTGTGTGTGTGTGTGTGTGTGTGTGTGTGTGTGTGTGTGTGTGTGTGTGTCAGTGATTCAGGCGATCTGATGCACTCTCAGCAGATGATCTGAGCATGCCCAGAAACACACACACACACACACACACACACACACACACACACACACACACACACACACACACACACACACACAGACAGCTGAGATCTTCCCTGCTGCCTATTACCTGACACACACTCCCTAGAGACTCAGACAGATTCAGGGAAACGAGGGGCTGCTGTGACCCATATTCACTTCACAGAGAAAGATCAGCTTTAAGCCAGCTTTAGATCAGCTTTAGATAGATGGATAGATAGATAGATAGATAGATAGATAGATAGATAGATAGATAGATAGATAGATAGATAGATAGATAGATAGATGTGACAGTAATTACTTTGTGATTTTCTAAGGGTTACTGAACCCTTGAGTAAATCTCAATCACACTTACATTTGTATTTTAGAATTTTAAAAATTCATATTTTATTTATTTTTTCTCCCACAGAGGTTTAGCCATATTTACCTAACTTTTGGGGGATAAATTTGTTACCAACGTATAACTTGTAACCTCAAATTTACTCTAAACACTATGAATAACTTCAACAAATTTTTTAAATTTTTCTGACATGTTGAGAAAATAATTGTTACTTGAATGTAATGCTGTGGAAATCAGTATTTCTTACGTGTAATATTGTGAATAGTATAATACCTGCAATGTTGCAGAAATTATAGGCCTTACGTGTAATTTTGTGAAAATGAGTATGTCTGTGTAACTCTGTGGAAATGACTTTCTTACGTGTAATGTTGGAAGTGAGCTTCCTTTTCTAGTAACTTATCTGTTACACGTAACGTTGTGGAAATGAACATTTCTTACATGTAACGATGTGGAAATGAGCGTTTGTTACGTGTAATGTTGTGGAAATTATCACTGTATCTTTTGATTTTCTGTAAATTGGCTTTTCTTGTTTGTATTCCAATGAAAATTGACATTTCTGAGACGTAAACGTTGTAGAAATTAACATTTCTTATAGGCTCCGTGTATTGCTGTGAATTATATTTCTAACGCGTACCGTTGTGGAAACAGACCTGTTCTTGCAGAGCGTTTTCTTGCGTGTAACACTCTGGAAATGAATGATTCTTCATATAATGCTGTGAAAATGGTTTCTTACGTGTAATGCTGTGGGAATGTGAGCGCGTCCACTGCGGTCCACGATCCGCTGAAAACCACCATCAGCAGCAGACACGCGCGCGCACATCTCGCCATTTTCCATCAAAACACTCAATCCAGCAGCACAGATATCCTCACGGTGATCCAGGAGAGCTGAATATCCAGATATAGTGCGGTAGTACACGCTCTTTTTGTCCGAGAAGTAAAAATGAAGTGGAATGAAGAAATATCGGTGGGCGAAAGATGCTGCGCGTGATGATGCTGTCGTGCACGCGCGCCCGCGACACCTCACAGTTCTGCGCGCGACACATTCATTTCCCAAAACACACTGAAACACAAACCTCGCAAAAACACACCACTTAATATTCATTCATTCATACAAACACAGTAACACATTATAGCAAAAAAGAGAATACATTTATATTCATATTTAAGAAATAAAAACACTAAACCTCACATGTTCCAGAATAAAATGAATGTGTGAATGAACAACTATACATTTTATTTTGTGAGAAATTTGTAACTGTTTGGAAATATTGTAAATCTAGTCTATTGATTTATGCATAATTGGGTTATTTCAATATTACAAATTTACGAATAATTAAATAAGTTAAGTAGATTAAGTGTTTCTGATATATGCATATAATATACATATATCTAATTCATGAGCATAGAATTCAGTGTAATAATAATACTTCATTCATATTCATTACATAATCTGTACACTAAAGTCTCAGCAGTGGTGATGATCAGGGAATATGGTGGATCACAGAGAGGAATAATGGATCACAGCAGGAAAAGCAATCACACACAGAGCTGTAAAATATTAGGGCTGTATCCGAAATCGCCCCCTACACCCTCAGATAGGGCACTTTTAGTGGTGTCCGGAACCATAGTGGACGTTCTCGAGTGCGCTCATTCAATCCCACAATGCAAAAACTAGTTTACAACGATGTGCACTCAACCATAAGCATATAATATATAGATATAAGGTTAGGCCCTATATTATTATCATTATTATTTTATTTATTTATTTTTTGCATATAAGCCTATTTTAAATGTTTTTGTTTACTAAAACAGCGGTTATTAAATCTGACCAATCAAATATTGCGTTTTAGTATTTAAGCAATAAATGTTCATATATTTTCTCTGTAACATTTTTATTTATACTTTTATATATAGGCTATAAGCACAAATTAAATTACTGGTTTTGGCTCAATCCTTTAAAAAGAACCATGAATCACTATATTAGGCCTGATTTTAGATTTTTAGCAGCCTAGTTGTTATAGTCTTTAATAAATAAATAAAAATATGAATCACAGAGAAGGTCTATTTTACTCATTAAAAGTGCTCATGTTGCACAGATTTACAGCTCCCTGTGATTTAATATTCGATATTTATGCAGGTCTATATGGCTACAATGATCGAGAGTTAATAACTGAATGTAAATTCATGCCGTACACAGATTAACACACACACACACACACACACACACACACACACACACACATATATAATGAGGGTCTGGATACATAATTTGATTTTTAATATCTGATGTCATGGACACAAATTTACTATAAGATGGGAACCTTTCGAAATTGTTAGAGAATAAATATAGGCTCAAATATTTTATTAAGATATAAACAAGGAAACATATGGGTTTGCCATGAAAACATTTTATTAGCACTTTATAAGTTTGTGACGCATTGTAGGCTTACTCTCTTTAAACAACAACAAAACGTCTGTGCTTTAAAACGTAAAATCTGGCGCTTATGTTCGTGTTTGTCCATTTCTAAAATACAGTAAATAATCGTCATTTGCGAATAAAATCCCAATTTAGTGCTGACACGCCCCAATCATCCAGACTTCTCTGAGTACTTGATCTGCTGAAGCTGCTGCTTGTTCTTCAGTGTGATGTGTGTTGACCTCTAGCGGTGAGATTCAAGAACTGCAGACCAGACTTTTTCAGTTTCAAGTCTACAACTTTAAGCAGGAAAATCTTGGCATCTACTGCTGTATCTCAAATTATACTGATAGCTGCCTATTGAACTAATAAACTCTTCAAACTAAACAAAATGATCAAGTTTTATTTTTAATAGTTACAATATGCCAACACATTACAATACAATACAAGAGAAGATTAAAATCACTAAACAAAAAGCATCAGACAGACTATCTAAACTAGTGACTGAAAGCACATATATTCTAACACTAGTAAAGATCAGTGTGGGCCGATGAGAGAGAACAGATTCATTCACATCTCTTACTTCAGTCAAAGAGTCTCATCTACAGAGACATGTTTCTCAAGAGACAGACACAGAACTTACAAAAACACATTTAAATAAACATTCTGTAAATAAAATATAAGAGAAATGTGATGTAAAACATACATAAATGTAAAATAAAGCAATGTTATAAAGAAATATAAATACGACAAGATCACTGATCTATAAAAATACTCTATTATCGATCACTGATATCAATCTGTACATGTAGCTCATAATAATTTCATTTTCATTTTAGACTTTCAGTTTATGTCATTTGATATATAAGTGCTAAATTACATTCACAGTTATGATCAGCAATATTTTAATTGCTTCATTATGGACGAGTTTAATCTTGACATCATTATGATGAAGGTCTTCTAGACTTGTGTTCTTACAAATCCACTTCTGAGCACTCAGTAGCCTCGACTCCCTCCTCTGTTTCAGCTGTAAAAAATAGCATTCAAGTAAATACAAAACCAACAATAAACACTGAACATTACTCATGTGTACATGTATGTTTATTAATGCTGTATTATTTCATTTGAAGGTCTTCCACCTGTATACATTAGTAATCATTTTTAAATAGTAATATAACAGTTAGCATAACTTCAGATTTGTTAAAGCAGTGCTATCTGAAGCTGTAGTAGCTGTAAGTTTAGTATTGTTTGTATTAATTGCTTGCTGTTTAGCAACATCTCACCAAAATTACCATCACACATATTGATTTATAACAGAATTAAAGAGAGAACCTTCTGAGGATTCCTCGTCTGATCATGACGTTTCTTGATCTGTTGATTTCACAGGTTCCTCCTGAGCTTTAGACCGAGTTAACCATCCACTAAAGTAGTTCACACCAGCTCTCCAGAGTGATTGTTCTTCCTCCAGGCTGTGAGGAGGAGCCAGAAGAGAACAACACAGTTGAGTGGAACAAGTTCAAAATGTGTTACTATATTTTAATTAATACAAAGTAGACAGTAACAAAATATTTGTTTGTTTTAAATATAATACATTTAAAAATTTAAAATGATGTTTGTCTGTTTGTGTTAGTGTGACTGGGACAAATGGAAGTTTACTCACCTCAGTTTACAGTTTGAGTCTCGTAGCACATCAATGAGCTGCTGCTTTGATTCTCTAATCATATTGTTTCTCAGATCAAGCTCTTTTAGAAACTGCAGTGCTTTTGTTTCTGCCAGACACTGAGCCAAAGCAGCAACATCTGTAATGCCACAGTCATTTAGACTAGAAAGAGAAAGACAAACAGACAGAGGAAGAAACATTATTTTCCCTTTAACCCAGAGTGTGATATTAACCCAGAGAGCACAGCCACGTTTGTCATTTCTTAGCATACTTTTGTAGAGAAAATCACAGTCACTTCAATGAGAAACCATGTGATGAGGAATTTCACTTAATGGCGTTTCAGTGGCAGAGAAATTCCGTGTTTCACATTAATTTCTTAAACTATGGTGGCCTGGCTATAGTCTAATTTGTCCCACCATAGTTTGATAATGAACTAAAAATCTTTTAAAGTTGTCATTAACATAAACTTGCACTGTTGCATGTGTTACTCCGAGTCAGTGAACCTCTGTGAGTGAAGGAGACAGACTGAATGAAACTGCAGTTCACTCTCTGACAGTAGATGGTGCTCATGGAACAGATATTTCACCAGAAACACAGCTGACTGCACTACTTTCTGTTCCTGACATGCACCTTTCACTTCGGAGCCCTTTAAAGGACATTGTGGTGGAAAAAATTCAGGGTGAGTGGAAAAAATTCAGGGAGGGAGGAAAAAATATTTTTTAAATGTTTTGCATTCTCTCGCAAAACTTGTGTGTTCCCTCACAAAGATATTTGAGTTTAGACAAATTCTTCCTGTTTACTTTACAGCTTGCAGTGGTTACAGCTCATATGTTCACAATGGAGCGGATCATAAAGTTTATTTTGAACTTGGACTCAAAGTAATACAGTCAGTGCTTATTTCGAGGCACGGTTTTGGGACATAATAAAACGCATAATGTGGCTTAATGTTTTAAAACAGTGACATTGGAGGACTAAATTCGATAATAATAAATCCTGATAAAAATGATTAGGCTAACATTAATAACCTTATTAATAATATTACTATTAATAAAGCAGAATATGAACGCAACGCCCTGCATGTTAAGCCTTTTCTTCCCCATAGAAAACACTTAAGGTATAATGAAAAGTTCATGCAGCTCGTATGTTCACAATGGAGCGGTTCATAAAGTTTTTATTTTGAACTTTGACTCAAGTATAAAGAAATACAGTCAGTCAGTGTTTAGTTCAAGGCACGGTTTTGGGACATTTTAAAACGCTCTAATGTGGCTTAATTTATTAAAAAAGTGACATTAGGACCAAATTCGATAATAATACTAATACATTTGTTAGGCTTATATTAATAACCTTATTAATAATATTACTATTAATAAAGCAGAAAAGCCAAGAATATAAATGCAACGGATTTGTTATTTTTAAATCACTTTTTTCAGTCATTAGCCTACCTTAAGCGTTTTATGGGGGAGAAAAAGCTTATGTGCAGGGCGTTGCGTTCATATTCTGGGCTATTCTGCTTAGTAATATTATTAAAAAGGTTATTAATATTAGCTTAATAATTTTATCAGCTTTTATTATGATCGAATTTGGTCCTCCAAGTCACTGTTTTAATACATTAAGCCACATTAAGCATTTTATTATGTCCCAAAACCGTGCCTTGAACTAACCACTGACTTATTAATTTATTTGAGTCCAAGTTCAAAATAAAACTCTATGAACCGCTCCATTGTGAACATAAGAGCTGTAACCACTGCAAGCTGTAAAGTAAACAGGAAGAGTTTGTCCGAACTCAAATGGTTTTGCGAGGGAACACAAAAGTTTTGGAGAGAATGCAAAACATTTTAAAAATATTTTTTCCTCCCACCCTCAAACTTTTCCACTCCAATTTCCTTTAAAGGGCTCCGTATTTCACAGGGAAGGAAGTCAAAAATATTTACGTTTTCAAGCAGCCATTCATATTTATGTATTAATTTGGGTGTTTATCAAACAACACTAAGTACTTAAAGACTTCGTAATTAATTAAAAAAAAAAATTATTTTTTTTTTTTACTTTTTAATTTGGACCAAAACATGCCAGAAAAGATATCTGAAAAAAATAAATAAATAAATAATAAATAAATAAATAAACAAATAATAAATATAAACATTTATTTGAATGCCCCACATTTTGTGAACTATTTTATTGTATTTTCAAAAGCATTATGTTCAAACTTCTTTTTATTACAAAAATAATACATTTGTTATTAACCTTGACTGAAATAATGAAATAGTCAGAAAAATCTTCTTTTTTTTTTAGTCTTTAGAGAAAATATTAAAGAAAAATGTTTTCGTGTGTTTTATGTCATATTTGATAAATCAGGATTTTATGGCTCATATACTGTAATATATAGTGAGAACATGGGGCTCATACTTGAGGAGGAAAAACAGCTCAATTGTATTCTAATCTGAGAAAAAATTTGCAGTTTGGTGCAGTTGTTATTAATATGGCCAAAAAATAAGGAAAAACTCACAAAACTCTTAACAGATACAGCTGCTTAATTTTCCCTGAAAGTGCACCAGACCGATGCATTTACTTTTAAAATGTACAATTTATTTCCCCACATGATGAATTTTGTTTTGAGTTCAAATCTGACAGAGAAAGTATTGTACAGTATTGACCAACAGAAGTTACCTGATATTTTAAAATATAAATGAAGGAAACAGGACAGTTTAAAAATCAACAAATTATACATAATAAAGAAAAATAAAAGCACAATTGAAGTGTCAGAGAGAAGATTCTGCAGGAACACATTCACTCCTCTGCAACTTATCAATGTTAATTTCTGTTAATGTTATAATACAGTTACTCTTATCACAAACATCATTTATTGCACTGAACTAATTGTCTTTTTTTGCGCTCCGTTGCTCACTCTCTGTCTGGTTTGAGACGCATGTACTTTGGGCAGCTTGGCTGATACTGTTACCTCGCTGTTGTTCGCTCTGTGGCCTCTGACATTTTTAAAGAAGTATCTTGTAGTTACACATTTTTTCATGACTGTTAGTGATGTTACTGTTACTGAGGTTCTTCGTGTCACACTGCACATTTAAAGCTAATCGGTATGAAATTATCAGCTGCCTCATCTGTGACACTGTGAAATTAACTGACCACAATTGACCTGTGTTTGGTATCTGACAGGTGTTTATAACAGACCCTGCTTTCTTCAGTTCACAAAACACAACAGGAATTATTTTCCACAAATATAACGTGAACTCAGGCTCTTTGTGAGATATTGAGTAAAAGTTTTAGAGTTCAATTGTTGAAATGATTTTAATCATGTTCCTCACCTCAATCTCTCCAGTTTACAGCGTGAATCCTTCAGTACATCACACAGGATCTTCACTCCTTTGTTTCCTATTTTATTCTGACTGAGGTTCAGTTCTCTCAGGTGTGGAAGGTTAAAACACAGAGCTGAAGTCAGGATGAGACACTGTTTCTCTGTAATACTGCATCCACGCAGACTGAAGACAGAAAGAGAAAAGATAATGAATCAGATCCATGTTAAGTTTATGTGTGATTTACATTCATCATAACTAAATGTCATATAGCACACTAATACACCAGCAGAAGCATGAAAAATATATTATAGAACTATAAACCAAGTCGTAGCCAGGATTTGAGGATACTAGATTCAACCCAAGTTTAGACAATCATCACTCAGTCAAAATATAGGTTATAAATGTACATCTGATTGAAACATTTCAATCGACTATTTTCACATTCTTAATGCGAGAAAATCACATTTAATTTAAAGTCATTTTAGTGTAGTTTACTGTTCTTTCATTTTTAATGGAATATAAGTATATTAAGTGAAGAAATCGTAGTCAAGTTAAATTTACTGCATGCTGGTGTAGTTTGTTACTGTTTCTATTATAAATCACAGCAGTGGGTTTCTTGGGTTTCTGAAATCATGTTTTTTACAATCTTAAAACGAGGATAGAAAAGTTTACAAACATTTACAAACTTTTGGGGGAAAAACATTGCTAACTTCACAAGCAAACCTCCAGACACATGCATTTCATGACCCCTTTTAGATTTAGTGAAACACCATCAGTGTTATAGAAACCAAGTTTTTGTCTCACTTCTGTCTCATTTTGCAGCAAAGTTTTGTCAGATTTCATCATATAAATCTTTCTGTTGACAGAAATACTGAACCATCAGTCCATCAGCTCATAGTACTTTACAGTCTTTCTTTAGAAGGTGAAACGCCAGAAAATTCATTTTGTAACTTGTGTTCTGTCGTCTTAATAAATAGTACATTTAAATCACATGTAATTGCTGCACAGCGTAATGATACTAACTGTAGTTTCTCCAGCTTGCATTGTGAACTGCCCAACACAACACCAAGGTTTTCAACTCCAGAGTCTCCTAGTTGATTCCTACTGAGCTCCAGCTCTCTCAGGTGTGATGGGTTTGATTTCAGAGCTGAAGTCAGGATGAGACACTGATTCTCTGTAATCCAGCATCCACACAGACTGAAGACAAGAGAAAAGACAATGAATCAGATCCATGTGAAGTTAATGTGTGAGTTAAATGCATCATGAATAAACACCATACTGTCACTAATACACCAGCAAAAACCTGGAAACTTAATTATAGAAACATAAACCAAGACAGAAGCATAACTGTGATTTGAGGATACTAGTTACAACACAAGTCTGAAGCATCTTCACACTGGTACATGAAAAGTTTGTGAATTATAAATTTAGATTAATATCACTGAAAAATAACATTTAAATTGACTGTTTTCACATTGTTCATTTGAGAAAATCAAGAAAAGTTTGTAATCACAATTTTAAGTAATGTTTAGTTCTAGTTTACTATCACAAAATACAAATATTGCTTAATAAAAACTGATTTAGTGAAAAGTACCATTAGTCCTGTAAAAACCACAAAACTGTCAAAAAATGAACATAATATAAAAGTAGATTATTCTAAGTCTGTTTTAACTTCTCTCTTTTTTTGCAGAAAATATTTGACAGACTTCAGCATATGAAAATTTTATAGCCACAAAGTTTTAAATGCTTCAAAGTTTGTTTGTTTTTCTACTGACACACAAACTGAATCATCAGTCGATTAGCTCATAATATAATATACTTTAATCTCACAGTAACTGCTGTACAGTATAATATTACTAACGCGAGTTTCTCCAGCTTGCATTGTGTGTTCATCAGTAGATCTCTGAGGTTTGTCACTCTTGATTGTCCAACTTCATTTCCACTCAGGTCCAGCTCTCTCAGGTGTGATGGGTTTGATCTCAGAGCTGAAGTCAGAGCTGAACAATCATCAGCTTTTATATCACAAGACCTTAACCTGCATTCAGAGAAATGAGACAAATATATATATTTTTTCATTCTGTTTCATTAAAATACTAAAACACTAATTGTTTGTTGTATGTAAACGTTCCTCACCTCAGTCTCTCCAGTTTAAAGCGTGGATCCTTCAGTACATCATAAAATTTATTCACTCTTGTGTGGCGAAGTTCATTTCCACTCAGGTCCAGCTCTCTCAGGTGTGATGGGTTTGATTTCAGAGCTGAAGTCAGAGCAGAACAACCTTCATCTGTCATATAACAGCGTCTTAACCTATATTGGGGAAAAGAGAAAAGCAGAAAATAAAACATTCTGTAAAGACATAGAAAGAGAGATCATCTTGACTTCACCAGATCACAAAATACTCAGGCTCTGATTATTAAAAACAGTTTAAAAACTGAAGTGATTTTAATCATTTTGATTCTTGTATGTGAATGTTACTGACCTCAATCTCTCCAGTTTACAGCGTACATCCTTCAGTGTTTCAGATACATGCTTCACTCCTTTGTTTCCTATTTTATTCCCACTCAGGTCCAGTTCTCTCAGGTGTGAAAGGTTTGAATACAGAGCTGAAGTCAGGATGACACACTGTTTCTCTGTAATACTGCATCTACACAGACTGAAGACAGAAAGAGAAAAGACAATGAATCAGATTCATGTTAAGTTCATGTGTGAGTTACATTCATCATGACTAAATGTCATATAGCACACTAATACACCAGCAGAAGCATGAAAAATATATTATAGAACTATAAACCAAGTCGTAGCCAGGATTTGAGGATACTAGATTCAACCCAAGTTCAGACAATCATCACTCAGTCAAAATATAGGTTATAAATGTACATCTGATTTTGTGAATTATAAATGTAGAACTGATTGAAACATTTCAATCGACTATTTCGACTATCGATGATGAATCAGATCTATGAAGATAATTTTAGGTTTTGGAGGATTTGGATCGTTTGCCTGGCTGTAATTTGTCATTTGAAAGTCACACCTGAAATTCTCTCGAACAGCATTTATGTTATAAAGCATTACTTCTTTTCCAGATGTATTTGCTTCATGTCAATTTTTAGGTTCTTCAGTGTCAATGTCACCTTTCACTCAACAGGGCAAATATGTTTAGTTCTGCTGTTCTCAGCTACATACTGTAAGGTTTGCTTAGTTAACTTCATTAGTTAATATGAACCAATGAAGAACAATACTTCTACAGCATTTTTTAAATAAAAAGTTCTCTCTCTTAACATTATGAACTGTGAACTAACATAAACAACGAACATTAAAGATGCATCTGATCAAGTGTTCATTCATTAAAGTAGTGCTGTATGTGTGCTTGCTGCAATTTAAAAAATAAATAAATAAAAAAAAAAACTGTCCCTGAATTGCTCTCCCTCTACAGTAACTGAAATAATTAATAATGACCCATGATCAAAGTGACTTGGCTTACTGTTTAAAGCTAATTGTAATTTTTTTGACAATTATTTGTTTTTAATAGCCCGTTTAATTTTAATACTCCACATTGTGACGCCTCTGACTCAAGAAAATGAGAAAATAGTATCATCAAGTACAGGTTAAATGATGTAAGATACTCACATCAGTGTGTTGAGTTTACAGTGTTTATCCTGCAGTAGAGCGGCGATCTGATTCACTCGTGTGTCTCCTAGTTCACGTTCACTCAGATTCAGCTCTCTCAGGAGTAACAGGTTTTTACCCACAATTCCAGTCACATACTGACAGGCTTCATCTGCAGAAGGACCCAAAAACCTGCAAAAGGTAAAGCAGGATTGATTTTAATTCTGAAATAAATGTACACTGCCTTACAAAACATGTTGATAAAACAGAATTCATTATTGTTCCTAGTGACAAGCTCTATTTACTGTTTTACTTTGAACATAAAAAAGTATAATTTTTTTGACATCCAAATGTCTAAAAACAAAAACAATGCAAACGAGGAGCAGAAGGGCAAAAGATCTTTCCAGACACCACATGTTTGTGAAGAACTGGAGACTCATAGATCTGCTGTAGTGTGATACAGTGTTGAGAATCTGGGCTTGATGGAAATTAAACTACAGTGCATTCACAAAAAGTTAGTAAAAGCTCCTGAGTATCAGCACATCTAGTGGCTCATGGTTAGAGAGGAAGTCGTGGCCTAATGGTTAGAGAGTCGGACTCGTAATCCAAAGGTTGCGAGTTTGAGTCTCGGGCTGGCAGGAATTGAAGGTGGGGGGAGTGAAAGTACAGTGCTCTCTCCACCCTCAATACCACGACTGAGGTGCCCTTGAGCAAGGCACCGAACCCCCAACTGCTCCCCGGGCGCCGCAGCATAAATGGCTGCCCACTGCTCCGGGTGTGTGTTCACAGTGTGTGTGTGTTCACTGCTGTGTGTGTGCACTTTGGATGGGTTAAATGCAGAGCACAAATTCCGAGTATGGGTCACCATACTTGGCTGTATGTCAAGTCACTTTCACTTTTTTTTCACTTTCATGATGTCTATTTAAACATTACTGCAGCTTATACCACAATAATTTCTCACCAACAACACAGTACCTCAGACGCACCAAATCGAAGCTTATTGTATTAGCAAAATAATATTATATATTAATATTTAGCCTACATGTCTTTTATTTTATATTATGTCATCACGTCTCACCTCAGTGTCTTCAGCTGACAGTTTGGATCCTGTAGTAAATCACTGAGCTGCTTCACTCCTGATTGTCCAGGATCATTTCCTGTGAGATCCAGCTCTATCAGGTGTGAAGGGTTTGATCTCAGAGCTGAAGACAGAGCTTTATAACCTTCTTCAGTGATACCGCAGTCTGAGAGTCTACAGAAAATAAATACATGAATTAAAAGTAACATTGTGGTTCAAATTCATCCATTCATCCAGCGCACAATCACAATTAATGTAAGAGTTGATTAGAAAAAATGAATGCATGATTCTGATTGGCTACAGATGTGTTGATTATTTTGAATAACTGCACAGATAAAGTAGTTCCAGGCAGGTCTTGACTGCATTACAGTTTCATATCACTTCATCAGATTACTTTCCTTACAGCCTACAACAGCAAAAGAACCAAAACCCCTGAAGATAACAGGGTTCGTACACATTTTTATCAATAAATTTCCATGACTTTTCCATGACTTTTGAGACAATACTCATGACCTAATGTTCCATTATTTTACAATAAGAATAAAAATCTGTTCCAATTATCATAACATATGTTAACTTAAATTAATAACTATTAATGCTATTGCTTGTTTCTATTTGTTTTAGTAATAAGTACAAACTGCAACTGCGCTAGACGTTACTCCATGCAGAGAACATATCATCACATCACTAAATATTGTCATTTAACTCATATTTCGTTTTGAAAACTGTTTTGGTTTAACAGTAGCATCCAGGTACAAAAATATACAGAAATTGAATAAACTGTAAAGTGATAAGATTTATTTATCACCTTATATCATAGCTCAGACGCGGGCTGGGCACCGGGCCAGGCTTCTCCTTATTTTTTTATTTTACACATCCATCAATTATAATGGTAAAGAAGAAGATTTGCCACGCTGGTGGAAACAACAAGTGACCACGACTGTCAAGAGAGGCTCGGAAGGTGTTTAGTGTCCCCACCAGCAGCAGCGAGCCTGCCATCAGCGCAGCTGGACGAGTTCCGCGGTCAAACACACACAATTACCATGAATGTGTCGGGGGGAAATAGTATTTAATACTATTTAAATTATTAATTAATAAACTACAGTTTTCAGAATCAGTGTCGCAAGGATGAAGTTGACGATCCTGACTCGCCATGTCCTTATTTTTTGTTTTCAATTTGAATTATTTCGATTTTAACTAGCCTAGTAATTGAAAGATTTCTAAATATATTTATCATATTTGTGAGGTAAGTTTGCTTAGTTTCGGTTCATCATTGTGAAGCGCTCCTGCTCAAGGCCGAGATGGCAGAAAGTGCATCCTGTAGGCTGTTTTCTTTATTTTACAAAAACAATATTTTGTTGATATTGTAAGTGCACACAAATAAAAGTAGACCCTTTACAGTTCCGAATGATGTATTACTTGTACGTTTATGAGTAAAAATGGGAGCATATTTTAAGTTGTTTTCACGATCAAGAAAAAATATTATTGCGCTCCATGTCCTGCAAAGCGCGCTTTAGCTTCTATTCTCCACACAAACGCTTGGATATGCACCTAAAAGCGCACATTTAGTTAAAACGTTTAAACTAACATTGGGATATGCCTGAAGTGTTTCATATCTATAGATTTTATTTTAGGTAAGTCATGATGATTTGAGAATGCTAAATTGATCAAACAGGCTATGGTTGACTCACTGTAGTGTCTACCGCTGGCTGCTTGGTCATTACTTTAAAAAACGAAAACTTGAATTTAACAAACAAAAAATGTTCCAAACATATTTCTAAATTAACTTAATAAAGAACCCAAAAGAAATTGAACCACTTTTCCATTAAAAACGGAACTATTTTTAATGGCTGCAACAGCAGCTGTGTAATGGGAAAGAGAGAGAGAGAGAGAGAGAGAGAGAGAGAGAGAGAGAGAGAGGGGCTCCAGTCGGACTCGGGCCAGTAATTCTGATAATTTGTCGGACAAGGGCCGGGCTAGGGCTTGTATTTGAGGCCCGTGCAGAGCTCTACTGCGCTTGTTTGGTATCAAACTCAATTTTGTACTCGCAAAGGCGGCTTTATACACGCGCGCGCGCTTTGGATGTGACTGAGCGCACAGGAAACCCCCCGTGCGCAAGTACCGAATGGTTTAAAAATACGTGCAAATAATACATTTTTGTGACGATGCAACAATGACCCGATTAGGCAAGTGACAATTCTGTCAACTGTACCGAGACGCGAGCGAAAGTCCTGTATCGCAGCGTGCAGCGGCTCTTGCAGTGCAGACGACATGCGCAGATGAGAAGCCGCTTTAAGAGAAAGTCAGAGAGAGTAGACGCGGTACAGCTGAATCACTCACGCGGTTATAAAGTGATTGATTTGATCTGTGTGGATTGATTTACGCATCTACCCTACAAGCTATATTGAAGGAATGTTTGCAGAAATTTCCCTCATTTGAAATGCGGAAGCTGCAGGAATGAGTAATGCGATATATGCGCGATCCCGCACTGAAATTCAGCACCTGATTAAAAATAATTCTATTATACAAAGATTTATGAAACAGATTTCCATGACTTTTCCAAAACTTTCTGGGTTTATTTATTTTTCCAAAACTTTTCCAGGCCTGGAAATTGCTGTTTTAAATTCCATGACTTTTCCAGGTTTTTCATGACCGTACGAACCCTGAGATAATGACCAAGCAAACAATAGGATAAAAAAAAAAAAAAAAATGAAATGAAATGGCACGTCTTATTCGGGCTAAGAACCATTTATGAATTAGTTCATTGCTTTACACACATTAAAAAAATCAATTGGTTATTTTAGTAGCATGAAACAACAACACTTTTTCCAACTAGGAATACATTTTCTACAGAAAGTGAGTGAAGAACATCCCCATCACTGAAGCCATCAAAGAATTCTGTCTCTTACAAAAACTCCCATTAAAATCAAGTCTATACTGCAAAATGATGAGTGAGTGCGTGCCATAAACTGAACAAAAGTCTGACATGTTCACTAATCTAAACACCTCTGGATTTGGCACTACATATATATGCTCAACAGAAACGTGTGATTGATTAAAATGCTACACGCTTTTTATGCAACATGCCTAAAAAGAAAATCTAATGTAACATCAGCAGATCTTAATTAAATCATGAATTTGGGGTGAATTTTTGTCAATTTTAGTGCCATTTTTTGCCCAAAGTCCCCGTTAATTTTCAACCCTACTTGGATTATGTACAGAAAGATACGTAAAGGGATACTCCACCCCAAAATACAAATTTTGTCATTAATCACTTACCCCCATGTCGTTCCAAACCCGTAAAAGCTTTGTTCATCTTCGGAACACAATTTAAGATATTTTGGATGAAAACCGGGAGGCTTGTGGCTGTCCCATTGACTGCCAAGTAAATAACAGTCAAAACATCATCAAAATAGTCCATCTGCCATCAGTGGTTCAATCTGAATTTTATGAAGCGACGAGAATACTTTTTGTACGACAGAGACAGAGAGGAGATTAATTGTTGAATAAATGTCGTTATTTTTATTTACTTTGCATACAAAAAGTATTCTTTGTTTTGACTGTAATTTACTTGGCAGACAATGGGACAGTCACAAGCCTCCCGGTTTTCATCCAAAATATCTTAAATTGTGTTCCAAAGATGAACAAAGTTTTAACGGGTTTGGAACGACATGGAGGTAAGTGATTAATGACAAAATTTGCATTTTGGGGTGGAGTATCCCTTTAAGAAAGTAGGAGACTTATTTTTATATATTTGTGCTTTGTTTCTAAATTTCATCCTTAGCCTAGGAAAAATATAATTGTGAACAAATGTTATAGCTATTTTATTTATTTTTATTACCGTGATAAGAGGTAGCACTGTTGTGAGGTTAATAATGACATAACTTTCATGCACAAAAAAAAAAAAAAAGCACAAATTTGTTCTCTATGCACAGTTAGTAAATGAAAACCACTGTCTAATATATATATATATTATTCCTGTGATTGCTGTGGTGTTGAGTGTAGCTGATGGTGAAGTGTACTCACTTGAGTGTCTTCAGCTCACACACAGGATTCTTCAGTCCCTCACAGATCTCTTTGACTCCTGAGTCCAGCAGACGGCTGTTGTTCAGGTTCATCTCTTTCAGGATGGTTTTGGAGGAGAGAACAGTAGCTAGAACTGAACAGCTTTTCTCTGTCAGCTTACAATTATTCAGCCTGAACACAAAAAACAGCATTATTTATTATTCAGAACATATTCAGCACACATCAGATCAACAGCTCTTCATATCTGCTCACACATGTGACTGACAGTCTTTTACACTCAATAAAGAGAAGATATAATGTATAAATCATGTTCACTCACTTCATTTTCTCCACTTTGCTATGAGAGTCCATCAAAAGAGCAGAGAGTTTCTCTCCATCCAGGTCTCCTAATTTATCTTCACTCAGATCCAGTTCTGTCAGTAATAATGGACTTCTACCCAGAACTTCAGTGAGATACTCACACGCTTCCTGTGCAGCAGGGCTTTTCAGAAACCTACAGGAAGCAGAATTATTAGATTCTGCTTAGATTAGATAATATTCCAAATGTATGCCTTTAGAAGCTCTCAATCTGAATGAATCTCTAAACAGAGTAGAATAATTAACTACAAACATTTGTCTCAATTAATAAAACTAAAATTAAATTTACTGCATGCAATAAAAATACAAAGATACAAGCGAACACCAGTAACAGAAAGTACAGAAATGTGTTTTCACTTATTACTTCCTTATACATTAGGGTTTCTGCAGGATTTTTAAGCTCAAATTTAAGACTTTTTTTAGACCTTTTTAAGACCTGCACAAATAAAATTAATACCATATGCGCGTGGTAGGGCAATGTCTATGGTAAACTATTAAACTGTAAAATGACTGTAAAAAGCATGATTTACAGTTCAGATAGAAGTTTTCAGGAAAACAAAAAGTTTTATAAAATGATACACTTCACATTTCAGCCTTTAAACCATTTTTTAAGAAAATGGATGAGTCAATAATTTTAATTACATTAATTTAAACAACTATTATCAATAAATTATTATATTAATTAAATAACATACAAACACATTTTACTGTTTAGATTTTTATAATGAATTATCTTCTTATTGACCCATTAGTTCACATTTACAGCTCTGTGTGTTTGCAAGGTAAAAACATGGGTCGATTTTCACATTGGTCTGAACAAAAAAACTAATGTTCCTGCCGTACCGGAGACTGCAGTTCTAGGACCCTATTTTTTGGGACAGCGCTATCTACTCCAACAGAGGAGACCTGATTCAAACATTAAACAAACAGATGCAAAGACTAGATCCATGGAAACTATTCATTTTTTTTATCTTTCCATCTTATTTTTAATGTAAGAGCTGGCGTGAACCGTTTGAGGGGGAGTCAGCAATCTCTATTTAGCCTTTTTAGCCGTGCAAAACAGTTCATTGTGATGCTGGATGTTGTAAATTAGTATTTGTATTCAAATTATTTTACATTTATTGAAGTACTAATAATCACACCAATTTGTACCGCAAGTGTTTTACCATTTACTGCACTTTAAGTTTGTCATACATCAGACGTGAAGCGCTGCGGCTAATGAACTGAAGTCTCTCACAGGCAATTCTTTCTTTCCAAGAAAACTGAATTTAAAACCAGAATATATAGAATATATTGAAATAAATTAGGTTAAATATTTCAAGAGGGTTACCAACGGGTATGTTTAGGGTTAGGAGATGGTTAGGACAATAATTAAGTGTATACAATTAAACAACTACATAATTTCTTAAAAAATAATAATATAAAGAATTGAATAGCAAGTGCTATAAAATAATATGAGCCACTAATATTTGGTCATTTAACAGATGCTTTTATCCAAAGCGACTTATAAATGAGGACAATGGAAGCAATCAAAATCAACAAAAGAGCAATGGTATGCAAGTGCTATAACAAGCCTCAGTTAGCTTAACGCAGTACACACAGCAAGGTTTTTTTTTTTTTTTTTTTGTTAAGAATAGAATTATAATAGAGAGTGCTAGAGTTAGAGGGTCAAATAAAGATGGAAGATATGTTTTTAGCCGATTCTTGAAGATGGTTAAGGACTGCTGGGATTGAGTCGGGCAGGTCATTCCACCAGGAGGGAACAGTTAATGAAAAAGTAATGAAAAAGGCACATAAGTCTGAAGTAATTAATTTAGGTAAAGGGGTGCAGAGCCAGTGGTCGTAGCTATTGGTAGCCAGTGCAAATTGATAAACAGAGGTGTGATGTTCTTCATTCTTTCTTACATTATTTTTTGCTCATTAAAAATTAATCTTGCTGCACGTTCTGGATTAATTGTAAAGGTTTGATAGAACTGGCTGGAAGACCTGACACAATACATACATACAAAAAATAAATACAATAAATAAATAAAATAATAAAAAAAATTTTTTTAAAAACCTATAGGGTCCTAGAAATCCAGTTCTGAAACTACAGCCTCCGGTATTGCAGGAATACACTACTCACAACAACAGCCTTATTGAACACATGCAGATTCATTCTCTGCCAGCAGGAGGCGCTTTCGAACTATTTCCCCGGTAACAGCAGAACACAAAGCAGCACCTGACTTTGGAACGTGCTGCGCTCATATTTATTTATAGCTTTTTGAAGTTTAATCGTCACATTAAGCTGCATCGTGATTCTGGTCTGTACCCAAATTTAAGACCTCTTGAAATCATAATTAAGACTTTCTTGTACAATTTAAGACTTTTTATGACCTTAAATTTGATAAAGTAAATTTAAGACGTTTTAAGACTTTTTAAGGACCCGCGGAAACCCTGTACATAAACAGAACACATAAAACAGCATATCTTTAATTACAGCAGATGATCAAAATAAAACATGGCCAAAAATAATACTAACAGAAAATGATAATGTGATATAATTTGTCTAAACACTCGTGACTCCACCTGAAAAATACACTGAATCATTATCAGATATTCTCTTGTGAACACAAATACTGCTTATCTGTGAAAATAATGGAAAATCCATTATCAGTGCTATAATAATAAATAAATTTTTCCAGTGATCAGCCAATAATATCTCAGCCACTGATATATTGTGCACCTCTAGTCCAGTGTAGCATTAATGTAAAATGTGTGTAGTATGTGGTTGAAGTTACAGTTACGATAATTGCCTCCAGTTTCATTGAGAATATATGTGACCCTGGACCACAAAACCAGTCTTAAGTCGCTGGGGTATATTTGTAGCAATAGCAAAAAATACATTATATGGGTTAAAATTAACAAATTTTTTTTATGCCAAAAATCATTAGGATATTAAGTAAAGATCATGTTCCATGAAGATATTTAGTAAATTTCTTATCGTAAATATATCAAAACTTAATTTTTGATTAGTAATATGCATCGCTAAGAACTTCATTTGGACAACTTTAAAAGCGATTTTCTCAATATTTAGATTTTTTTGCACCCTCAGATTCCAGGTTTTCAAATAGTTGTATCTCAGCCAAATATTGTCCGATCCTAACAAACCATACCTCAAAACCAAAGCTCATTTATTCAGCTTTCAGATGATGTATAAATCTCAATTTTAAAAAATTGACACTTAAGACTGGTTTTGTCATCCAGGGTCACATATGTATTGCTCAAATAAAAGAAATAAGCACAATCAGTTATGTTTTACATCGTATTACAAAACTCTGAGAAAAACTGTTACAAACATTGAAAAAACATCAGTGTTTATTTTGAAATATCTGAAAGCTTTTATTACCTGATGGTCTTTAATGAACAACGTCCATCCTGTAGTAAATCACTGAGCTCCTTCACTCCTGATTGTCCAGGATCATTTCCTGTGAGATCCAGCTCTATCAGGTGTGAAGGGTTTGATCTCAGAGCTGAAGCCAAAGCTTTATATCCTCCTTCAGTAATACTGCAGTTTGAAAGTCTAGAACAGGAATAGAAATGTAACAATTAGATGAGCCTTGTTCTAAAAATCCTTGGTCCTTTAACAAATTAATTAATTAAAAAAAAAAAAAAAAAATCCAAGACTCAATATGGACGCAAACAAAAGGCCCAGAGACATTTAATACATTAGACAGCAACTTGTTATTGCTCAAGAACCTTCAAACAGCTGAAGGCTAATCTAAGAACTGAAGCGAGAGCTGAACAGCTTTCCTCAGTCTGAAAAAGAGATTCTTAAATTATTCTCATTCCATATTGCACAATGTGAAACAAAAGTAAACATGAACAAGTTTTTTTAAATGAAGCATTTATCATACTGTCCATATGTCTAAAAAGTAACTCATCATTAGGCTTTTAAAATACAGATACATTAAACCAGCACATTATTTAAACACCTTGTTTGCCAAAAATATCTAAAACAAATTACTCTTTCAATTTAGATTCAGCTCAGTTTTTGCCTCACACAACTTACCCTAGTATCTCCAATTCACACTTTATATTCTCCAGTCCAGTGCAGAGCAGCTTCACTCCTGAATCCTGCAGATTATTATTGTTCATATTCAGCTCTTTCAGATTAGAATCTGATCCAAGAACTGGAGCCAGAGCTGAACAGCTTCTGTCTGTTAAATTACAATCATTTAACCTACAAGGGAAATTTAATCATAGAATTTGGTAAATACATAGATTTGGTAAATAGAAAAATGTAAATATTTTTACCTAAAAATTACATATACTGTAAGGCTCATAGATCAGTGATTTTCAGACACAGTGATATTTGCTACATAAAATAAACTCTCAACACTAGAACCGCCATGGGGTAAATTTTACTCGTAGCTGTTTTTCAAATGTACATAACAGATTTTCAACAAAACATTCAAGTCTCCCAGTCATTGACTTTTACTAAAATTATGTAATTTACAACCCAATGTTGTTAAAAATTATTTAGATTAAACCAGATAAAAAAACAGAGCATTTATACCTATAAGCACTGCCGGGTCAAATTTACCCGCTATATAATGCATGTATTTTCACGCTGTCACTGTCTTGCCGCTTATGTTTTAACATTGCACATTTCTAGGCAACGCCTTTTCCTCACTGATTTAGCGGTTATCAGTTTCATAAATAAAGTCGAAATGACAAAAATAAGGCGATTTATGGAAGGTAGGTATTAGAAACACTAAATACCATGAGTGATGGTGAGTCTGATGGTAAGTTACGCGTCCTGGGTCGGCTCAGCATCTGACAGTGATCCAGACATCATATTTAGATGTTTTAGCCTAGCGTTACTCATAATTGGTCAAACTTTGGTTTTATTATTTCATTTTTGTCTTGCCATATCGTTTATTTTTCGCTATGTACTGTGCTGCTATTTATTCTACTCTCGCCATTTCCTGAAGAAAAAAAAAAATCCGATCTATGATGTAATGAATTTTTCTTTTTTTTCTTTTTTTTTGATTACCCGAAGTTTATTGCTGTTGTTCTCTTATTCAAATTATAAGTGATATAACTAAACAAATTAATAATTGGGCCTAGGTGAAGCTGTGCGCTTGAATTTGTCATAGCATCATCCTATGAGAATTATTATTGCTCATTATTGTCTATTGGCTATTTTAATCAATTTAAATAACATGGGTTATCCTAATATATTAATGACATTGTATTATAATATTACACAACCCAAATATTTACTACCTTCTAATTTTCGTTGTCAGAGCAGGCTATTTTTTTTTTAGCTTAGCCTACTGACCATTATGGATTAGTGTAGACTGCATTAAAAAGTCTTAAACATGAAACAACAGGGTAAAAATATAGTTGACGACTAGACAATCATTTCATGACTCTAGACACTTCTTTGTGAAGACAGTTGGCATGTTATTTATTATTAACTTGCAGGCGGCATATGATTCAAAAGATGAATTCTAGAGGGTTATCAATATGGGTTTTTAAATTGAGTGCAAAATATGACAAATTACTAACCAAGCTTTTTTGGAGGTTTTTATGACTGGTGATAGTCGAATGAGACACTCGTCTGATTTCTTGAATTTCTGCAGCTCAAACACCTCCATCTCCTCCTCTGATGTCAACAACACAAAGGCCAAAGCAGACCACTGGGCAGGTGAAAGATCAGAAGATGACAGACTTCCTTTGCTAAGGTGGGTTTGAATCTCTTTCACCAGAGTTTGATCATTCAGTTCATTCAGACAGTAGAACAGATTGATGGATCGATCCGGAGAAAGATTATCTTCAAATTTCTGCTTTATGTACTGAACTATTTCCTTTGTGCTCTGGTCATTGTCATCTTGCTGTGTTAATAGACCTCGTAAGAGTGTTTTTTTAGACTCAAGTGACAAACCAAGAAGGAAGCGAAGGAATAGGTCCAGGTGTCCATTGTCACTCTCGAGTGCCTTGTCCACTGCAGACTTGAGCAAATCAATCATGGTGTCATTTTGGTTTTCCTGTTCTGTAGACTCTTGAACAAATACATTTTTCTTGTTGATGTCTAGAAACAGATGTGCATAAAGGGCCGCAATAAACTCTTGAATGCTCATGTGAACAAAGCAATACATGGTACCAACAGTGATCCCTGTTTCCTCCTCAAAGATCTGGGTACACATGCCTGAATACACTGATGCTTTAGAGACATCAATACCACAAGCTTCCAGGTCTGTGTCATAGAAGATCAGGTTGTTTCTTTCCAGCTGATGAAATGCAAGTTTCCCCAGTGAAAGGATGGCGTCTTTATTCCAGGAAACATCTGGTGTATATTCTCCATCGTACTTTCGTCTGCTCTGCAGGATCTGAAAGCGGAGAAAGTGTGTGTACATTTGTGTCAGAGTCTTAGGAGTGTCTTCAGTATTTGATTCCTGAAGTGTTTTGGAGGCGTCATCAGCCTGATTGTTTTTCAGATCATTATTTCTTTTCTCCTCCAAAATCTTCTGGAGAACAGTGGCTGAAATCCAGCAGAAGACTGGGATGTGGCACATAATAAAGAGACTCTTTGATTGTTTAACATGATCAATGATTTCTTTGGCCTGATTCTCATCCGTGAATCTTTTTCTGAAGTATTCTTCTTTTTGTGCATCATTGAATCCTCGTATCTCTGTCAGCCGGTCGATACAGTCAGGAGGAATCTTACTGGCAGCTGCTGGTCTGGTGGTGATCCAGATGAGAGCAGAAGGAAGCAGATTTCCCTTGATGAGGTTCGTCAGGAGAACATCCAGAGATGCTGGTGAAGATACATCAGACCACATCTCATTACCCTCAAAGTTTAGAGGAAGACGGCATTCATCCAAACCATCAAAGATGAACAGGACTTTGAATTTATCATTTCTTGTGAGGTTCAGTCCTTTTGTCTCTGGGAAAAACTGAGTTACAAGGCTCATCAAACCCTGTTTTTCTTTCTCCTTTAAGTTCATCTCTCTGAATGGAAGAGGAAATATAAAGTTGATATCTTGATTTTCTTTTCCTTCAGCCCAATCCAGAATAAACTTTTGCACAGAGACAGATTTTCCGATGCCAGCAACTCCTTTTGTCAGTACAGTTCTGATCTGCTCGTCTTGTTCAGATGCTTCAAACAAATTTGTGCATTCAACCTGTATCTCTTGTGACTCAGCACGCCTGCGAACATTTTCAATCTGCCTTACCTCATGTTCAGTATTGACCTGTTCACTACAACCCTGAGTGATATAGAGATCTGTGTAGATGTTATTCAGAAGTGTAGAGTCACCATGCTTTGCAATTCCTTCAAACACACATTGGTACTTTTTCTTCAGGTTTGATTTAAGTTGTCGTTGATGAATGAAGACCAGCTCATCTAAACAAACACAACAAAAACACTTGATCCTACTTTTCTTTCCTCATTTTTTTAAGTGAGAGTATGACAGATGCTCATGAGCCTCTTACCTTTTAGAGTGTCTGCAAGCTCATGTTGCTTCATACTTTTAAGAAAGTAAAGTGTGATATCAAGAGCTGCTTCTTTGACACTGCACGTGTCCTCTGTAAAGTCCTGAACAAAGTATTGTGTGTTCTCTTTTTTTAAAATTTTCTTAAACTTTTCCAGCTCAGTCTTCAGAAATACAGTTATTTTGTTCTCAAGGTCCTAAAATCAAAGCATAAAAACAAAGATTACAACAATAAAATGTAATTAAATCTTACATCCACATAAACATGAGGTTAAACAAGTTACAGACAGGCAGCAGTAAAAAACATTATTGAAGCTGTGATAATGTGAGAAATGTAACTACAAAATAGCAATGGTATAGATGAAAAAATTGCATTTTCAGAAAATCAGTATTTAATATTTAATATAATTTTAGAACATCAGTTACCATAAGTTATCATCAGTTATCATATCAAACTTTATTCAAGCATTTTAAGTAAAATTATTGAAAGTAACTCGAAAAACTTAAAACCAATGTTTCTCTATGCAATTTAGCAGACACACTACCACTCAGTGGCGTTGACTGGTGGGGTGCCGGGGGTAAAATATGCAATTATTTTTGTTGAATAATGTATTTGTTAGAATATAAACCTCACTTTACTATTTTTATTTTTTTTATTTAATAATATAAACAAAATTGTTCCCCACCTGGAAGATCCAGACAAGACTTTCTCTGAAATTCTTTTTGAAGCGGTTATTCTGGAAGTCTGATTTCTCATATTGAATCCTGTTAGGAAAATAATTTTTGATATTAGAGATATCTGTAAGAAACAGTATTTTTTGGAAACAAAGCCATTCTCAACATCAGTATAATTGTATTTTTTTTCTCTTTTTTTTTTTTATTTCATGAAAGCACACACAAATGCCCTTAATCTCTGAAAAAAATGACTGACAACATCACATATGAATGACAGAAAATGTCAAAAGGTCATAGCCAAAGTCAATATCATCACACAACTGACATGACAAAACAAAACAAAACAAAACAAATGTTGTCTTTTTAGGAACAAATGCATTTCTCTTGAACCTTTTGGTTTATGGGATGCAGAGTATTTGAACACTTATTGTAAAGTGCTAAATGTTCTTCAAAAGGCAGAGTGTACACCCTTTCAAAAGCTAAGTTACATATTATAGAAAAATGTATTATGCACTTTGGTATGGTTGATTATGTATGTTGTAAATTAAACCTTTTAGTTAAATTGTAGTATCTAAAATATAATTTTGTGTTCCCACCGGTTAAGAAGAAAAGCTGCCAGTTCCACATCACTCTTCACTCTCTTCTGTGCTTTTAGAGTTTCCCATCGTGTAAATTCTGCACCAATGTCTACTGTGGTCTTCTGTCCTTTGTTGCTAAATCACACAAAACATCAAATCATATAGAAACTAAGAGGTTAACAGCTGTGTTTATCATTTGGGCAAACAATCATCAAACCTGTATGAGAGAGAAATAAACACTTGACTACAGGAAATGCCTCTGTTACTGATATCCGCACATGCTCTCTCCTCAGAAATGTTCATTTACAAAGTGCAAAAGTTAATGGTCATTGCAGTTCAGTGGCTCAAATTTACTAATTTATTTTATAAATGTATAGATGTGAAAATTAATATGCTGGTAATTTCACACATTTAATAAATCCAACTGAACAGCACAAGTTTTTGTTTACTAACTAAATCAAAAAGCAGAGATGTCCCTGCTACATAGTTATGTTAGCTTGAACCCTTATAATAGTCTATATCTATCTTGTTCTTATATTTACAATGACTCATTTACAATGAACGCTGCATTGCATTAACCTCTCTCTTGCACATAAATTAATTTCAAGTTCTGCACCGAGTTAGTAAATTTAATCAATTCAAAATCAATAAAATTAATTTAATTTCTAAACTTCTTGATAGGAAATGTGACTTAAGCTATCTATTATTATTCCTGAATGTGATTACCAAAAACTTCCAGGCTGCTGTTTCATGCTAACTTCCATTCTGCTGCTCTTTTCTATTGTTATGATGGAGATTCACACTAATTCCAGGAACTTTTCAAGGGTTTTCATGTGTGTACACAATAATCACGCAAATAATAAGGGTACTTTACACTGTTACACTGACTTTTATTCAGCATTCATCAGCTAAAAAAAATTAAAAAAAATAAAGTGTTAATGGGAAATGCAGTTTTACAATAACAACAAAGTCACCCGCATTTCTTCTTTTATCAGGAACTTGCATTATATTAACTAGTGGTGTTATATTAACCAGTAGTAGTATCATGATACCAAAATTTCAATAAAATCTTTTTCTTTTTTTTTAAGTTAAGAAATACCTTTTGATAGATGATGTTTTTTTCTCACTGAAATCCAGTGGTTTATCCTTTGACCGGTCACTCTTCACAGATGGAGAGCTGGACACCCACGAGCCTGATCTTACACTAATGACACAAAGAACAGAGAGAAAAAACACTTTACTACAGGAGATTCATCAGTCTCATTATGAGACTTAATGTAATTACATGCAGTATAACCCTGTTTTTTATCTTTCTCATGACTATGCATGGATGGTAGGACCGCATCAACTAATTGATAAAGTCATTTATAAGTAAAAATGAAAATAATCGATTAATTGTGTCAACAGAAAACATCCACCGGTCATGTCAATTTACAGTAGTGTATAATGCATTTCTATGGACAAAACACATGACATACAGGAGGACACAAAGTGAGCTGCTGCAGAAGAATATAATCATTTCGTTCAGTTGAGTTAATGTTCCTCAAACCAGTTAACATTTGGTCTGTGCTTTTTTTTTTAGTTTATTTTATTTTAAATTTTGCATTAAAATGGTAAATAAGCGGCTGTTTTTTTATTTGAAAATATCATGTTTAAAAGAGGCTTCTCCATGTTGAATTTATGCACCATTCATATAGCATATTAGTGCATTCCTGTGGTACAATTTTGCACCTAAAGCACCCAATACAGACACTGATGGACAAATGCACCATGATTTAATCAAAGCACATCAAAGTCAATCATATTTACATTACTCTTTATTAATTAAACGTTCTGCTTTCAGTTGAATTGACTTTTCATTTTGTCAAGTTGTGTCACATACACACCACAGCGGAGAATTTAGCTAATGTTATGCTGTAATGCAAAACATATTAAATACCTTTTGGCAGATGAAGGTTTTTTCTCACTGAATCTCGGAGGTGCATCTTTTGACCAGTCACTCTTCACAGACACAGAGCTGAACACATCTGAGCCTGATCTTACACTAAGGACACAAAGATCAGAGAGCGAGAGAGAGAGAGAGAGAGAGAGAGAGAGAGAGAGAGAGAGAGAGAGAGAGAGAGACTCTGATTTTTACAAACCTATTATTCTACACACACACAAAAAAAAAAAGATCATATGACATTGCTAAAAAGAACATTATTTTGTGTATTTGGTGTAATGCAATGTGTTTATGTGGTTTAAGGTTAAAAAACACATTTTCCACATATGCATTATTGTTGCTCCTCTATGCCCCGCCTTTCTGAAACGCACTGATTTTTACAAAGCTCATCGTTCTGAGAAGTGAGGCGTGCTCTGATTGGCCAGCTATCCAGTGCATTGTGATTGGCCGAATACCTCAAGCATGTGACGGAAATGTTGAAATGTTCATGTTGTGATGCCGTGTCCCGGGCTTTTTACAGTCTATGGTCCCGGCGCGATGAGACTAAAACAATAAAACCCATTATAAACGAGGCATTTGTTGCATCCAGTGGGGACGTAATTACTGATTATAATGACTTATATTGTCTTTTTATGTGTCGCGCACGCCGCGTAAACATGTCTGCATTTGTGATCGGAGAAACGACAAACAACAAGCACTACTCTACACCAAGGATATTATAGTTTTGAATTTTTAAATTAGTTTTTATTTTAATATCGTTTTCAAATTTCCTAT
Source organism: Acrossocheilus wenchowensis (assembly GCA_029620275.1). NCBI lineage: Eukaryota > Metazoa > Chordata > Actinopteri > Cypriniformes > Cyprinidae > Acrossocheilus > Acrossocheilus wenchowensis. The sequence goes on from JAJUBA010000178.1 coordinate 111,182, forward strand.
AATTTCAGTTTAGTTTTAGTTAGTTTCATTAATGGTTTTGTTAGTTTGTGTTTGTGAACACATTTCTATTTAGTTTTTATATATTTCAGTTTCAGTTTTAGTTTTAGTAATTATAGTTTAACAGAGTTAATGGATCACTTCCAGTATAGAACAAACCAAGACATTTAATTTTAGCAAAGTTGAATGCTTACAGTTTATAGTTAACTCTTGTGCAAACCTCTTAATAATGAAAATAAAATTGTTCTTTACAATTCAACAAAAACCAAAAATATACAACTTATAAATATACAATTTATTCATTCATATTTATGTTCATATTCATTCATATTAAAGATGTAATCTTGTTTAATATGCCAATAGTTTACAAACAACAAGCTAATCAAAGTTTTCAGGGTTACTAGACAGCATCAGGCAGTTGAGTTTGTATCAGGGTTGGAGCTAAATTCTGCAGTGCTGGATTTGAGGAAACATGCCCTGCGTCCCAATGTGCATACCATCCACCCTATCTGTCCTAAATAGTATTAAAAATGACTAATATCACATAGCATTTAGCATGGACAGTGTACACATTGGGACGCAGTCCTGTTGTTTGTAATCATCTTTGAAACTCTGTAAACTTTATTTTTGTCCATCTGTGATTTCAATGCATTGATTTGTTGGATTTTTTTTGCACATACGAGCCACCGGTGCACACTATGTCCCGTCTCCCTCTATGAACGTACACAATAAGAAGAAACAATCTAAAATGCTTTGAAACATCATACTAAAAAATAAATGCAATATGGTGATTTAAATGATGTTTCCACTTTACTTTGACGAGCCGCTCCAGCGCGCAGCCGCGCACGCGCTTCAGATGAGCAACGCAATCAATCTTTACTGGGACCCACGGCAAGCGGTGAAAACACAGTGCGGCAGTCGCTTTCTCTCATTTTGGATGCGTTTTATACGGACGCGTTATATGGATTCGAGGCGGACGATACCATGATCGCAAAACGTGACAAAATGACTATTCACTAAAGTCAGCTCATCCAAAAATTTTAATTCTGTGCCTGTTAACACGCTTTGAAACGTTCGTGCGCTGTAAGGTGTGCATTATTATTATTTCCCGTTTCATATTTTAGTTATTTCCCATTTCATAGCTCGCGTCTTGTTTTGTAAATGCAAAAACGCATTCTCTGTGAATAGCCGCTTAGGACGCAGCTCACGTGCATGAAGCGCCATCTATTTCCCTAAACAACCACAGGTCCGATTTTCTGGCACAGAATGACAGCTTATTAGATCACGAACACGATTATTTATTTTTGCTAATTATTATTTTATTTTCGTTAGTTTTTCCAGTTACTGTTGTTAGTTTCGTTTCGTTTTAGTTTTTCAATTATTTAGAAATTTAAATTTTATTTCAGTTTACGAAAATGTTTTTTGACCAATAGTTTTAGTCTAAGTTTCAGTTTTCGTTTACGAAAATAACCTTGCTCTACACTGCTCAAAACTCGCGTTTGAATCGTCAGTGGCAAATTCTTTAAATAAGAAAAGTAATTACTGGCTGTGAGTCAGAAGCGCCAGACTGTCCTTGCAAAGCTGTAATTGCCCCACTTTATAGAAACAGCCTTTGTGCAAGCCAGCATTGTAGGCTACTCTTCCAGGTTCAGGAAATAGTCCTCCGTAAAATGCACTGCACTCTAATATTTGGTTTGTACTGTTCTGGAACAGTGTTGTTAATGCAACGTAACCACTGATTTCTAGTTGTGTCCTCTTTTGGAAGCCCAAAACAAAGTAGTCTCCACGACATGGCGCCGTCATTTTATCAAGTTGTGTCACATACACACCATGTTAACGTTATTTCCTCCCTACTCTGTTCGCTTGGAAGAAGGTTCTTCCAGGTTAAAAATGAGGTTAGCGCATGCGCTGGTTCAAAGGTGAGCGCGTACAGTGAGAGAGCGGGATTGTAGAAGAACTGTGTGTGAAACGGAGTTGCGGATGTGAGAGTCGAGGCGATGGAGGGAATAAATTGTGTTAATTGAATAAACGTTGTGTTTTATTTAATTATCACACCACAGTGAAGAAACATGGGCTTCCTTAACACCCCATCTCCATTTAAAAAAGGAATATTGTCAATCTGCTTGTAATAGATATATTCCATAACCACTCGTGATTCCAACAGAGATTTAAATACAGCTACCATACAAACATACTTACCTGTAGAGGTCTGCATTCCCGCGGCTATCAAGCGAGAACTAACCAGATTTATTGCAATGTGGGATTAAATTCCCGAATAAAAAGCGGTAGCAGTTGGTAACTCTGGTGTAATTTGAACAGGTGGGTGTGGAATATATCCTCGCAAGAACGGGACTAAAAAAAAATAATCCCGCGCAGACCTCTACTTCCCTTTATTTTTTCCTTCATTTAGCTTGATCTATTACAAATTTAGCAAGTACACATTGTTCTTGTAAAGATCTCTTATAAGAACAGCCCAATAGAAATAAACTATTAGTATACAGAAATCCTAATTCTGTTATTATTTTTCTAAACAGCACTGAAATAAGATCAGGTCTAGGGCAATCATAAAACATATGAAAACACCATCTAAGGCATCACAAAAGGACAATTTGATGTAACATTTTCATTTATCTTTGCAACAAACTGATTTGTGGCTAAAATACAATGAAACAATCTCCACCAAAGATCTCCACATCTTTTTGAAATGGGAGGTTTACACAAAAGTCTCTAAGATGGAAAAATATCCTCAGATACAGAAAGTTGAGATTTCCATTTAGTGTCAGTATTTCCATTCAACTGATTCAAATGTAAAGTTTTGACACAAATGTAATACAATATTTTTTCCCTATAGAATTAAAAACTAATTTTTCACAACTTTTGAGTTCAACTTGGAGTAAGAATTCCCACAGCAGGGAATGATTAAATCGCATCCAAAATAAAAGTTGTGTACATAATATATGTGTGTATATGTACATTTATTATGTAGACACACATACAGCATATATTTTGAAAATATTTTCATGTATATATTTATATTCACATAATTTCTATTATATGTAAATATATTTAATATATAAACATAACATTTTTCTTAAATATATACATACATACATACATACATGCATGTGTGTATTTATATATACATAATAAATATACACAGTACACACATGTATATACATATATTTGGGTTGTTGACATGACATGGCATTTTCACTGCTAAAAATGAATATAATTTATATTGTCATTATTTAAAATGCAGTAAATAGTTAAACATTTCTTTGTCCTACATGGACCTATTGTTATAAAATCTGCAGTGTTATTAGATTCTTTTTCAATTTTGAGCTAAATCTCAAAATTGTCCTATGGTGTGACTGTCCCAAGCATGGTTCAATAAATTACAAATCATTTTTTTCATCCATATATTTCTGAAAGCTTAGGAACTCAATACATTTTGTTTCTGAAAACCATGTCCTCTGGTGTGACACCATATCCTGATTTTAAATCGGCCAATTCCAGAGAAAACTTAAATTAGTTGAAAGACCCCCAATGTTACTGAAGCCCCCTGTGAAGCCCATGATATGTGCACATGGTCAATTTTGCTTTTTTGGAACCACTACAAAAGTGTAACGTTTTGTTGTCCTTTGGTGTGACACCCCTAAATTATATTTTTTAATTAAAAACTGCATGTTCATGGAACTACATAATCATGGAAAATTATGCACGTGTCTTGCTTACCGCTAATGACAGGTTAGACAGAAAAAGGCTGAAACGTCCTATAGTGCGACAGAAAATGTCCTCTGGTGTGACGCCTGTACTGTCACACTAGAGGACAAGGTCTCTTTAAAAAGCATTTTAAATAATTAAATAAGATTTATTCAACTATTTTTTCTGATGTTTTCACAGAAAACTTGTACTGTTATAAAGTGTCATGAAAATAAGTATAAAATGTGATACTTTGTTTTTGAGACAGAAAGAATTGAGGGAGAGAAATTAGTGCAAGAGAGAGGACACAGAAATATATAGAGAAAATTAACAGGGATCAAGGGAGGAGATCCTAAGAGAACAATGCAGAAAGTAAATAGAACCAAAATGATGCCTTGAAAAGAGTACCCATATAGTTTTAAAAAATCTTAATGAATATAGGTTGAATATCAATCATATTCAACATCATATAAGACAGAGACAGCTCTACAAAAGCCCCACAAATTCAATATCAATATACACTCACTGGCCACTCTATTAGGTACACCTTGCTAGTACTGGGTTGGGCCCACTTTTGCCTTCAGAACTGCCTTAATTCTTCATGGCATAAATTCAACAAGGTGTTGGAAACATTCCTCAGAGATTTTGGTCCATAATGACATGATAGCATCACGCAGTTCCTGCAGATCTGTCGACTGCACATCCATGATGCGAATCTCCCGTTCCACCACATCCCAAAGGTGCTCTATTGGATTGAGATCTGGTGACTGTAGAGGCCATTTGAGTAAAGTGAACTCATTGTCATATTCAAGAATCCAGTCTGAGATTATCTGAGCTTTGTGACATGGTGCATTATCCTGCTGGAAGTAGCCATCAGAAGATGGGTACACTGTAGTCATAAAGGGATGGACATGGTCAGCAACAATACTCAGGCAAGCTGTGGCATTTAAACTATGCTCAATTGATACTAAGGGGCTCAAAATGTGCCAAGAAAATATCCCCCACACCATTACACCACCACCACCAGCCTGAACCATTGAGACAAGGCAGGATGGATCCATGCTTTCATGTTCCTTACGCCAAATTCTGACCCTAGCATCTGAATGTCGCAGCAGAAATCGAGACTCATCAGACCAGGCAATGTTTTTCCAATCTTCTATTGTCCAATTTTTGTGAGCCTGTGTGAATTGTAGCCTCTGTTTCCTGTTCTTAGCTGACAGGAGCGGCACCCGGTGTGGTCTTCTGCTGCTGTAGCCCATCTGCTTCAGGGTTCGATGTGTTGTGCGTTCAGAGATGGTATTCTGCATACCTTGGTTGTAACGAGTGGTTATTTGAGTTACTGTTGCCTTTCTATCATCTCTAACCAGTATGCCCATTCTCCTCTGACCTCTGACATCAAGGCATTTTCGTCCACACAACTGCAGCTCAACCCTAGAGATGGTTGTGCTTGAAAATCCCAGTAGATCAGCAGTTTTTGAAATACTCAGACCAGCCCGTCTGGTCTGGCACCAACAACCATTCCACGTTCAAAGTCACTTGAATCCCCTTTCTTCCCCATTCTGATGCTCGGTTTGAACTTCAGCAAGTCGTATTCACCCCATCTAGATACTTAAATGCATTGAGTTGCTGCCATGTGATTGGCTGATTAGCAATTTGTGTCACCAAGCAATTGAACAAGTGTACCTAATAAAGTGGCAGTTAGGTAAGTATATATCGCGATAAAATAATTTCAATAACAGTGAAGTGATTTTAACATATTTCCGATATTTCATATACTGTACATGCCAGTGTTTCCTATACATTGATTTATTTGTGGCGACTGACTTCGTTGAATAAACCAGGGATTTCCTGGGTCAAAAAAGGTCTTCGGTGGTGGCTGACAGTCATCCACACATGCAATAAAAAGTACCCTCCCCACATAATCTGTGAACCCAATACTGACCATAACTAAAATAAATGCAAAGAAACAGTTTGTGATTTTTAATTATATTTATTCATGAAAGAAAAAACAGCCACTGTCAGGGAATATAATAAAACTGGCTTTCATATTTTTGAAAGACAGGATTCTTCTTTGCTAGACATCCTAATTATAATTATATCAATATTGAAAAAGCATTTAAAAGTAGCATTAAAAAGTTAACTAGTAGTCTAATTTTCTACCACATCTGAATAAAATCAGCAGCTGGCTAACAAATTGCTTTGTGGCTGGTTTCACCTCACTCAATCTAAAGTTAAATGATTTTAACTACACATTGTCAAATAAATAACCTGATGCTACTGTGGATTATATTAAGGCTAAATATTTTATTATTATTATTATTATTATTATTATTATTATGGCTAAATATTTTTTTTTTATTGAAAGTGTGTTTTATGTTAGTTGGATGTGCGGAACCACTTGTCAGAGAAGCTGAAAATACTTTTCTTTTTTTTTTTTTTTAGCACAATTCACAACACCGGTAATTCAGTTTAAAAAATAAAATAAATAAATCTCTGAATGTGCCGCATGAAACATCTTGAATTAGGCCTACCGCGCAATCACGTCAAAGAAATCAACAGTGCGCTGCATTTTATTCATCATCAGCCAATTAAAAGATCGAATATCGCAACAGGAAAGAGCAGCATCAGCAGTGGAAAAAAAGTTACTTTACTTTCAGTTTCATTCGCGGCAGGTTTGCGCGTCGGCTTGCTGGCTATAGACCAATTTCATGTAGACGTCACAGTTACGTCACACACAGCTGCACGCGCATTGTGGTGGCAGAAACACACGGTAGCAAGCGGAGTGAAACGGGAAAGATCCACAGAATAAGAGATCAAATGTACTGTTGTGCCTTTGGATGTCAGAATCGGAATGCAAAAAAAAAATAAATAAATAAAATTCATCTGGAAGAAGGGGCCCAAATTTCTGTCTTGCATCCCCCCCTTAAAACTCTTCATGGCGCCCCTGAACACACATGCCTAGTAATTACTCCTCACGCAAATAACCTGCACAAAGTTTTACAACGTGTATGTTTTCTAGGGATGGCTGACGCGAAAGCGCAGATGTTTCGAAACACTGCTCCGAAGCGTGATTCGAAACACCCATGTCACGTGACTAAGGTGATTCGAAACACCCATGTCACGTGACTAAGGCGATCGAAGCATCAGGGCGTGTCACAAGTGTTTCGAGACTTGGCATACCTGCCGAATCTGCGTTTGATTAACAGGGTCGGTAACAAATCACAATCGCACATCTGTCTCAATGTAACTCCCACAAAGTATAAAAGTGGAGTTAACGCATCTTCACTTCGTGCGTTTTTGTGAGAGGATTTTTTCAAAGGCTGGAGAAATTATATGTAAAAAAAAAAAAAAAAAGAAGTAGGCTAAGTCCATGGACAGCAGAACAATTAATATTTTTAAATAAAAATCTTTATATGTAAAAAAAGTGGCTTGATGTACTTTATTGTATATTTTTCATTACCGACGGCCATGCAAACTGACTTGTTGCAGTGTGCGGCGTATGGTCTGAGCACTGACAAGCTCAAGAATGTTCTGCAACCTCTAAAGTAATGCTGGCAGCACTCATGCGTCTGTTTTTCGAAGCCAGCTTCTTCACCTGACGCACAGCACGAGGACTCAACTTCTTTGATCGCCCCTTGCGAGGCCTGTTCAGAGTGAAACCCATCTTGGAAAACCTCTGTATGACCCTGGCCACTGTACTGTAACTCAGTTTCAGGGTGTTACCAAACTTCTTATAGCCTAGGCCATCTTTGTGGAGAGCAACAATTCTAATTCTCAAATCCTCAGAGAGTTCTTTGCCACGAGGTGCCATGTTGAACATCCAGTTGTCAGTATGAGAGAATTGTACTCAAAGCACCAAATTTTAACTGCTCTAAAACAAGATACGCAAATTTGTATAGTCCTGTCAAGCAGACGAAAACATGAACATGATGAATAGGACATGTGGCTTTGCATGGTTAAACAACGTATAGCTGTTTTCACTTAGGTTGTGGTGTACTCACTTTTGTTGCCAGCTTTTTTGACAATAATGGCTGTATGTTGAGTTATTTTCAGAGGACAGTAAATCTTTACTGCTATACAAGTTGCACATTGACTACTCTAAAATATATCCAAGTTTCATTTCTATAGAATTGTCCTTTGAAAAGATATACTAAAATGATTGCCGAAATGTGAGGGGTGTACTCACTTTTGTGAGATACTGTATATAAAACCAAGGCTCGAAATTGCGACAATTTTGGTCGCATATGCTCCCATAATTTAATCTGTGCGACCTCAAAATATATTTGGGAGCATTTGTGCGAGTGCATATAATTGTTGTAGTGAGACCTGTTGTAATTTCTCTAAAAACGTTCACAGTTATGTGCCTTCTGTGTGCTGATACGGACCGTTCTGCCGTTCTATCAAACGTTGCAGAACTTTATCTTTACGTCCTTAAATTTAATGCAGATTTTAGATTGGTTAATATTAGCTGTCAATCACTTGCTCACTGCTTTCCGCTGTCAGGTGACAGGGAGCTAACTACCGCGGGAAATACAAAGGGCTGAAGAAGAGAGAAAATGAAAGGAAACACTGACAGATTTCTTTTGTAAACCACCTAAAGTTACAAATAATGTTGCTGGTGATAGAGATCATGTGGCGAATGTTGACCCAGCAGCAGAAAAGAAGGCGTAGTTACAGTTTTTGGAGAGAATGGTTGAAAGACTTCGAGTGGCTCCGCTATGAAAATGCACTGTGTGGACGGAGTTTGCACAGGTAACACTAACAGCATTCGCCACCGAATCTATACATTTTAAGCTCGTTTAAATACAGAGAAAGTACCAAACACAAGAAATGCAGGGACAAGTGTGTGGCAAAATGTTCAGGATCATCAGGTTCAATCATTAAGGCCTTTAATTGTCAGGATGCTCACGTAAAGGGCTGCGATAATATCCTAATTGTTGTTTTATCGATGTGCGATTTGACATTATCGAGTATATTGCTAAAACCAAACCAAACACCTCCAGAGAGTGCACGCATACATGACGTGATGAAGTCTAGTTGGTTAGACTAGTGCACGTGCGTTTTCACTGCATGATTCAGTCCATTAAAATGCATAACAAAGTTCTAGATATGGGGGCTTTATATCATTTCATATAGTTAATATCACACGAACAGTGCCGTTTTTTTCCCTCCAAAAATCAACATGATTACAAATGTGATATTGATTTTATACAACAGTTCAATAAACAAGAAGTGAATTAAGAGACTTGCGTATTAGACGCCATATTTCCTGTTTTTGCTCCATTTCGACAACAAAAATAATTCCAAACAAAGCCACAGCACTGTTTCGCATCTCTGAGCAACATGACGGTGTTTCGTTTCGTTCCTGAATGAATCAACCGTTTAAATGATTCGGTTCAAATCGCAGTAACTCGCTTATTAACTGTGACATGATGCCACCTACTGGCGATTGTAATTTCACATTTAAAGTATCTTAATTTTTTTTTAAATAATTTCAAATATCAGTATTCAACGTTTTATGTTTACAGTATTAAACCAATATATATCCATGTGTAACTGCAGGTTAAATGCATTCATGTCCTGCATTAAGCAGGGTGTAAGTGCATCTAAATGCCACTTCAGAAATTCAAAATTCAAATTCAAAAGATGAATTTTGTTGATACTGATTTCATTTGCTTGATAGCACCCCAAATGTCTTCTTATTCTAATTGACTGATTAAATGTAAGAATTTGACTCAAATGATGATGCACACTTAGTAAAAATGGCTTAATTTTGAAAATGACCATAAAAGGTAAAAATCAATTTAAACTTATTGGAAAAGATTAATTTCTATCACTGCTGTGAACTGACCACCACACAGAATATGAAGAATATCAAAATCAGCTAGACTACCAGCACAATAACACAAGATCAGCACACTAACAAGAAAAATATTGTCAGATAGCAGATTAATTCCGGTGGTTTATGAAAGAAATCTGTCAGTGCTTCTTTTAATTTTTTTCTCTTCTTCAGCCCGCAGTAGTCATAGCTCCCTGTCACCTGACAGCGGAAAGCAGTGACTGGGTGATTGACAGCTAATATATTAACCAATCTGAATTAAAGTTAAGAATGTAAAGATTAAATCTGTTAATATATCATTTGTAGTTATGGTGCTCATTCATTTTTGGTGGGTGCTCCTAAATTTTTGCTGGTGCTCCTAACTTTTTAAAGTTGGGAGCACCAGTGCTACCAAGGAAAAAAGTTAATTTCGAGCCCTGAAAACACACACACAAATGCACACAAACTCTCCGCGCACATACATATATGAGACACGCACAAACACATAGTATATGACACATGATTCTCAGTATAAACAAGTCATTTCAGTGTAAAGGGATTTGCCGCTTCATTCAGACTGGTATTGGACAGATTGAATCAGGGTATATTCCGTCCATTCGTTTTTTTTATTTAATATTAAAAACAGAAAAATAAAAAAAAATAAAAAATATTCTGCTTGAGTTTTCGTTTTTTTGTTCAGGGCTAGAAAATTAATAAATGGCTTGTATATTCGATCTCTGCACATGGGCGAGAATGAAACGCTCCTTTCCGCTGATTGGTCAACAAAACATTAAACCGATTTAAGTGTAAATAAGCAGCAGTCATAGCTTTTGTTTTAAACAAAATGCTAAGTTTATTTAATTAATATTGAGTATTAATTGATGTCTCAAAAGGTGTATCTAATTTTCTCTGCCAAAATAAAAGCAAACACACAGAACCGCTGAGAACCGACTGACTCCCATTTCAAGGCACAGAGTGGTGTTTCCTTCCTGAATGATCATGACTCTTTGAACCAATTGGGTGAGTGATTTAATGACCTATTACAAAATGCAAAATGACCTATTAGCAAAATGACCTATTAGCTATAGAAAGCCACTTGATTCTCATTCCAGAATGAATCAGTGTTTTGAACAAATCGGTTGAATGGATGACTCGTTCATTAACATAATGTGTTGCTGCCACCTACTGGCAATAACAGGCTACTTTCATACTCCAAGTATCATTACATTTTGTCATTCATTTTATATTTCTGTATTCAAAATGTTACGTTTAAAACATTAAGCACATTACATTATGCAATTGTTATTGCTGTGTAAATGCATTTACTGCCTTCTGTGCAACATTAACCTGTAAATACAGTACATCGAAAAATCAACTTCAGATGCAGCTTCTTTGCCACATGTGCAAAGATAGCTTTGGTTGGTACTTATTTATTTGGTATCAGCCTATAAATGTCACATTATTCTAAGTAACTAAATTTTAACATTAAAGATTACATACATATTTAATATGATTAGAAAAAAAAACCAATATAAAAGGTAAAAAATACTCCTGAAAATCGTTTGCCTCGTATAGCAAAAAATGCTTAAATAATCTTATCACTAAATAACTAAATAAATAAATAAACAAACTTGTTCAAAATGTTATCTCAGGGTTTTAATATCTTCTTGTATCTGAGTGAGCACTATATTAGGTGCTATTTTACATTACCCCTAAAATTTAACAATGGAAATACATATTTATAAAATAGATGTGACCATAAACTTCACTGATACAAAATAATGTTTTTGCATATCTATATCATTTCAACTTTATCACTTGTCCAAAACTCAGCATTTTGTTTAAAACAAAAGCTATGACTGCTGCGTATATTTACACTTAAATCAGTACTGGTCTGTGCTCCACTACAGTGCAGAATAGTTTGGCTTCACACTGTCCAGTGCATCACAAGCACTCCATTATAGATCAATGGTCGAGCGGCTTTGCCACACAAACTTTGATATGTCAGCTCAATAAAACAGGCGATGTGCCAAAGATGTAGGCCAGGACGTAGCTGTGGATGCAAATGGGAAGTAAAGTAATAATTAGGCTTTAAAATAAATTAATATTTCTCATGCAGGTTGCTGAATATATGCCTACACAGAAGTAGGCAAAGTCCTGTCTAGGTTCTGCCCCTGTATACAAATGTAGCAGAACTGGGGAACAACAGATGACGGCACAGTTTACCAAATGACAGCATTTAGTTGATCAATCAGCAGAAAGGGGCTTTTCATTCCCACCCACATGCAGAGATCTAATATTCAAAATATTGAAAAAAAAAAAAAAAAAAAACTGAAAGAAAAAAAAAGGAAGTTTTCTTATTTTTCCGATTTTAACTTTAAATGTAAAAAAGTGAATGGATGGTACTACCAATCAGGGAGAATGAAGCGTCAAAACAGTTTACACTGCTGCGACTTCCATTTATACTGAGAATCATGCATCGTATACTAGGTGTCTGTGCGTGTCTCATGTGTACGGAGAGTTTGTGTGTGCTTGTGCGCGTCTCATGTGTATGTGCGCAGAGAGTTTGTGTGTGTGTGTGTGTGTGTGTGCGCGCGCGCATTTCATATTTGTTTGAGCACTTAGTATGTGCACATGTATGCGTGATTGTTTCATATGTGTATGCAAGTGTTTCATGCATGTTTGCATGAGTGAAGTTTGATTTATGCCCTATATGGTGCCTCATTATATAAAAAAAAAATGCATACACACACAGTGGTGTGAAAAATTGTTGGCCTTCCGGATTTTTTATTTTTTTTTGCATGTTTGTCACACTTTAATGTTTCAGATCAAACAAATTTAAATATTAAATGAAAGATAACAAGTAAACACAACATGCAGTTTTTAAATTAAGTTTTTTATTATGAAGGGAAAACAAAATCCAAACCCACATGGCCCTGTGTGAAAACGTGCTTGCCCCCTAAACCTAATAACTGGTTGGGTCACCTTTAGCAGCAACAACTGCAATCAAGCGTTTGCGATAACTTGCAATGAGTCTGTTACAGCGCTGTGGAGGAATTTTGGCCCACTCATCTCTGCAGAATTGTTGTATTGGAGGGTTTGAGCATGAACCGCCTTTTTAAGGTCATGCCACAGTATCGCAATAGGATTCAGGTCAGGACTTTGACTAGGCCACTCCATTTTGTTTTTTTTCAGCCATTCAGAGGTGGACTTGCTGGTGTGTTTTGGATCATTGTCCTGCTGCAGAACCCAAGTTTGCTTCAGCTTGAGGTCACGAACAGATGGCCGGACATGGTCCTTCAGGATTTTTTGGTAGACAGCAGAATTCATGGTTCCATTTATCACAGCAAGTCTTCCAGGTCCTGAAGCAGCAAAACAGCCTTGTTTTGGATGTTGTTCTGGGGTCTTGTGTGACCTCTTGGATGAGTTGTCGCTGCGCTCTTTGGGTAATTTTGGTCGGCTGGCCACTCCTGGGAAGGTTCACCACTGTTCCATGTTTTCACCATTTGTGGATAATGGCTCTCACTGTGGTTCGCTGGAGTCCCAAAGCTTTAGAAATGGCTTTATAACCTTTTCCAGAGTGATAGATCTTAATTACTTTCTTTCTCATTTGTTCCTGAATTTCTTTGGATCTCAACATGATGCGTAGCTTTTAAGGATGTTTTGGTTTACTTCACTTTGTCAGGCAGGTCCTATTTAAGTGATTTCTCGATTGCGAACAGGTGTGGCAGCAATCAGGCCTGGGTGTGGCTAGAGAAACTGAACTCAGGTGTGATAAACCGCAGTTAAGCTTTTTTTTTGGGGGGGGGGGGGGGGCTTTTTCACACCACTGTGTGTGTACACAAAATTTGAGTTGAATTACTGAAATGAATGTCGTGGAAAAGTTCATTCATTTCAGTAATTCAACTCAAATTGTGAAACTCGTGTAGTTTAAGTCTTTGGTTCTTTCAATTGTGATGATTTTGGATCACATTTAACAAAAACCCACCAACTCGCTCTCTCAACAAATTAGAATATGGCGACATGCCAATCAGCTAATCAACTCAAAACACCTGCAAAGGTTTCCTGAGCCTTCAAAATGGTCTCTCAGTTTGGTTCACTAGGCTACACAATCATGGGGAAGACTGCTGATCTGACAGTTGTCCAGAAGACAATCACTTACACCCTTCACAAGGAGGATAAGCCACAAACATTCATTTCCAAAGAAGCTGGCTGTTCACAGAGTGCTGTATCCAAGCATGTTAACATGACCATGGTGTTGGTGTGCTTGACTGGCCAGCAAACTCACTGGGCCAGGGATGTTTTTTTTTTTTTTTTTTTTTAAATTGGAAAAAAATGAAAGCTAAAAGAATTTTAAAATCACATGAGCCAATATTTTATTCACAACAGAACATAGATAATGGTTTAAACTGAGAAAATTTTCAATTTTCATTTCAAATTTGATGCCTGCTACAAGTCTCAAAAAAGTTGGCACAGGGGCAAAAAAGGGCTGAAAAAGCAATAAATTTTGAAAAGATTCTGTTGGGAGAACATCTAGCAACTAATTAAGTTAATTTGTCATCAGGGATGTCTTAGAGAGGCAGAGTCTCTCAGAAGTAAAGGTGGGCAGAGGCTCTCCAATCTGTGAAAGAGTGCGTAAAAAGATTGTGGAATATTTTAAAAACAACGTTCCTCAACGTCAAATTACAAAGGCTTTGCAAATCTCATCATCTACAGTGCATAACATCATCAAAAGATTCAGAGACACTGGAGAAATATCTGTGCGTAAGGGACAAGGCCGAAGACCTTTGTTAGATGCCCGTGGTCTTCGGTCCCTCAGACGACACTGCATCACTCATCGGCATGATTCTGTCATTGACATTACTAAATGGACCCAGGAATACTTCCAGAAACCACTGTCGGTAAACACAACCTGTCGTGCCATCTGCAGATGCCAACTAAAGCTCTATCATGCAAAAAGGAAGCCATATGTGAACATGGTCCAGAAGCACCATCGTGTCCTGTTGGCCAAGGCTCATTTAAAATGGACTGTTTCAAAGTGGAAAAGTGTTCTATGGTCAGACGAGTCCAAATTTAACATTCTTGTTGTAAATCACGGACGCCGTGTCCTCCAAGCTGAAGAGGAGGGAGACCTTCCAGCGTGTCATCAGCATTCAGTTCAAAAGCCAGCATCTCTGATGGTACAGGGGTGCATAAGTGCATACGGTATGGGCAGCTTGCATGTTTTGGAAGGCACTATGAATGCTGAAAGGTATATAAAGGTTTTAGAGCAACATATGCTCCCGTCCAGATGACGTCTATTTCAGGGAAGGCCTTCTGTATTTCAGCAGGACAATGCAAAACCACATACTGCAGCTATTACAACAACATGGCTTCGTAGTAGAAGAGTCCGGGTGCTGAATTGGCCTGCCTGCAGTCCAGATCTTTCACCTATAGAGAACATTTGGTGCATCATTAAACGAAAAATACGCCAAAGACGACCACAAACTCTTCAGCAGCTGGAAACCTACATCAGGCAAGAATGGGACCAAATTCCAACACCAAAACTCCAGAAACTCATAACCTCGATGCCCAGACGTCTTCAAACTCTTTTGAAAAGAAGAGGAGATGGTAAACATGCCCCCGTCCCAACTATTTTGAGACCTGTAGCAGGCATCACATTTGAAATGAGCTCATTTTGTGCATAAAATTGTAAAATTTCTCAGTTTAAACATTTGTTATGTTATCCATGTTCTATTGTGAATAAAATCTTGGCTCATACGATTTAAAAGTCTTTTAGTTTTCATTATTCAAATTTTAAAAAATGTCCCAACATTTCCGGAATTTGGGTTGTACGCATACATACATACATACATACATACATACATACATAATATATACTGTACGGTTTGGTACGTTTTTCAATACTACGGTAATTGGTTATGTCGGAAATATTTCTGTTTTAAACCAAAAAAGGTTAGCCAATGGATATCACACAAGCACGCGTTTGCACATGTGCAAACTTTGCACAATATTTATGCCGCTGAACATCTTAATTTCAGTCAATTCACTATAAGCAGAAAGTGAAAGTAAAAACGGAATGAAGTAATGACGAGAGACAAATCTACTTCAACATATGCTGATTATATAGGCTATAGCTGTTTTCATTTATTCCCTTAATATATCTCTTGTGGCCCGAACATAGTGAAAAAATTTTTGAAGAAGCATATTTCATGTTAAACAGGTTGTTTTTGAAAGTCGGTGCTTGAAATAAAAGCTTTATTTCATTGATTGTTATTGATGACTGCAGTGTTAATATTTTAATTATAGGACTATAATAGACCTGTTTTAAAAGACCTTTTTTAAAAACATTTTAATTGAGGAGTAAATAGCCTAATCTTATCCTCGCAGCGTGTCAGTTATGTGGTAATTATTACCGGGCAAATTAATTGTAATTTAATATTAAAAGTAACTTCATAATAATAATAATAATAATAATAATAATAATAATAATAATAATAATAATAAAAAATAAGAATGTAACAGGCCTACATTCATTGGAAATGCCAAATATTGCCTCTTAATATTGCCAATAATTTATGTTTTTGACAATATCTCTGGCTATCGTCGATACAAGATCTTTCGACCCGCCATTTTCTGTCCCCTCAAAATAACTCAACACACAGCCATTAAACATCTTAAATGACGTAATAGCTCGAATATCAGCAGGTAAGTTAGCAATGTTTTTTTTTTTGACACGAGGAACAAAAAAATAAGTCTGAACAGAATGCCTAAGTTGATAATTTAAAGAAAAAGGTACAAAATATTGTTGTAAATATCTACGATATTTGAAATAAATACATTTGAATATGAATTGAAGCCAGTGAATATGTCGTCTTGTGTGCAAAGATGGCCACTGAAGTGCATCATACATTACACAATGATGAGTATAAAAAGAACACCCCAAAACAAATCTGCAAAGTCTATTATATGCTATGTTAAGAGGAGCAAGATGTAATTTTGATGCAGTCTGACAACCAACATCACAATAATCAAGGATTGGAAGTATAAGTTGAGAGGCAAGTTTCTTACGAACATTGTATGAAAAACAATTTCTAGATCGATGTAAAGTACTAATTCCAAAATTGATTTTATGTAAAATATGATTAATATGTGATTTAAATAAATTCAGAAATCAAGCCATACTCCACGATATTTAATAGAATCAACTTCATGCAGAGAATATATTATTCTATAATCTATTATTACCCGTCATTTTAATTTTCGCATTTTAATTATAATAACCCATTTAATTGCTAACCCATTTAATTCATTTTTAATAATGAACCTAAAGGACGAGCATTGGCTTATGCATTTATTTATTGATGAAGAGAACAGATGAACAGAGACTGCGTCAGTGACAGCGGAGGACACTTAAAACAACAAAATATGCTAGTGCTGGATAAAAAAAAAAAATTAAAAGTAAAATAAAACCGATTTCTCTGTTTTAATAGATTTTTATTTTTATGAACCAATATCGTTTCTTAACTCCCAATCGATGCTGTTTTCATTTGATGAATGCACAGTAACGTTAGGCAATCGGCTAAGCTTTGTGCGTTGTTACTTTTGATATGAAATGCAGTCTCAGGTTTCAAATTCTGTCCATTTTATTAGGAAATTCAAGCAATAAATACCGTTTTGGCTTTAATGTGGCGTGATAGATCGCTGTAGACACCTCAGATCAAGCGATTCGCTTTACTATACTCACAGCAAAAGACTATTAAATCAGGAGTCTAAAGCCCCGTTCACACTACAACTGACTTTTGTCGCTGCATGTCGCCAGGGGCTGGCGATGAGGTCGTTAGTGGGCGTTTTCACTACTGGTTGCCTTGACAGCGAGTCAGGTTTCTTGACGATAAATTCAAACATACTGGAGGCAAAAGACTAAATATAATCTAAATCTAAATTATATCCGTACATACAAACAAAAATGAATGAGAGACAGAGCCTACTTTCTTCCATTGCGTATGTTTATCTCCGGCTGAGAGGAGAACGATCACATGAGCTCAACCGTCTTCTTTCCTATTGGCTGTCGCTCCCGAAAGTCGCTCTTCATTTGCATAAAATTGAAGGATTCTGAACTTTGTCGCGTCGCTGGACACGCCCCATCCGGTCGCGTCGCCGGAAATCGCCAGCTCTTCATTGAAATGAATAGGATCGTGTCGCTTTGTCGCTGCATGTCGCTTGTAGTGTGAACGGGGCTTAAGGCTGTGTTTCATTGCAGTGGAATATCTACCTGCTCCAAACATCAGCTGTCGGCTGTCAAATGGAACACAGTTCAAATTCAGCGGTGAAGAGGTCGGGTTTAACAAAAGCATCCCGTGTCGAAATGTGTAAGTCAAACTTACTTTGAATTGGAGTAGAGATTATTCATATTTGTGAATAATATGTAAAAATCTTTGAATAAAAAGGCTGTGTTTTGTTTTACATTAGGAGTGGTTACTCATACAAAGTAGCTGTTGCCCTGTCACTCACAGACCTTTATTTTTGTTCTGTAGACGATTGCACGCTCTGCTGCCTCACTGGAGCACACTCGCCACCAACTGGACAGGGGTGGGAATTACAGTTATAAATTACAATAGATCACCCTCAGTGTGTGTAATCTGCCAAAGTGACGGACGGCCTTCAGATTTTTCCGTCACTGCTAAAGAATTTTCGGTTAACGCGACCTCTGAGAGATATTTATATATTTATATATATAGAGAGAGAGAGAGAGAGAGAGAGATAATGTCAATCGATTAAAACATTTACGATTAATCACAAATTTAAAATACTAGGATTTACCTGTAAATGTGTTGAAATAAAGAAATTCATGAAACCAGTTTAAGGAAACAGAACCTTTCACACTTCCGCCAGCTATGAGACATAATCTTTATTATTCTTTTATCATTATTCTTTTGTTTTTATTCAGTCATTATCAGCCTTTATACTGGCAATAAAACGTTTACCAAGCCACATCGCTTCAATCCCAGTATACATTTACTATTATCAAAAGTATTTCTAAATAAATACAACAAACCATTTTCTTGCGACCTTACATGAAGTATTATGACAAAATGCATTATGAAGAAGAATTGGACCTGTTCTGCAGCTGCATTAGAGCTAACATTAGCATCATGCTTCATAAGACAATTTATGAGATTAATAGTTCACTTTTACTCAGAACTCACTTCAAACCACCATCGAGTGTTTGTAATAACTTCCTTTTGTGATCACATGTGGAATTTGGTCGTTTACTGTTGTTAAAATATGCTATTTATAGCCTTTTATATAGCTGCACAAATTAGCATTTCAGATGTACACATCAACAAGAAAATCACACACAAATTAGGGATGTGCGCTACGACTAATTTGATAGTCGTTTAAACGGAAGTTTTGTATCCGACTAGTCGACTAGTCTAAAAGCTAGAAACTCCCAAAAAATGGCAAAAGAAAAAAACTGTGCGTGTATAACAGCCTACACTTGAAATAGTTAATCTTTGCATCACACTGTCAAATCCCTCAATGAAATCTGCTAAAAATAGGTCACGATTATGCCGTATGATTGCCTCACATTATCATCATTTAATTTTAGGCGGTTGTTAAATAGAAAATAAGGAAGAGCATAACTCATCTCTTATTTATTTAGATCAGCTGGAGCAATGCAGAAATGGAAAATAGACTGACAGAATTCTTCATTTTCATA
>JAJUBA010000179.1:0-302163 GCA_029620275.1 Acrossocheilus wenchowensis
TTGTAATGTGTGCTGTAAAGAGTGAAAACAAAAGTAAAAGAAAAGCTTACAGCGGCATGAGTCATGACTGTCATGTTAGCCTGATGAGACCGAACTTCCTCTGTAAGCGATTTTAAAACATAAGACAGTACCCAGATTTGAAGACCACAATAAGATTTCACTTCTACTGATAATAAAATTTTGGTAGGCTACTATTGAGATGGATAGCCTAAATGTTACATAGTTCAGATGGGCTACCTGTTATTTCAATGGTATATCAAAAAGTGTATATTTTTCAATGTCATTGTTGGTACATTTTACCAGTATTTACCATCCTTGCAAAACAAAAAAATAAAATAGAAAAAATATGCAATTTTAAAATAATTTAAGAAAAAAAATGTGTTTTACAGAGAGAATGAGAAAAAAAAAAAAAAAAAACAAGATTTGGTTTTCAAAAAGCCTTTTTCCAAAAGGTACATCTGGAAAGAGGGGGGGTCGTCTTATAATCAGGGTCGTCTTATATTCGGGACAATACGGTATTTTCCCTTCATTTCAATCTCTTAACGTTCAGGGCTGTATAATAATAATAATAGCCTAATATACACATATATTACATAAAAAGACACGATCAATGGACTGTGGGATGGATAAATATATTTGATCAGTCTCTGATAATCCCAGGTTGCTATGGTCACACGGGTTTGTTTATGCATGATTAAACTCATGGCCACGACATACAGTATTATCACGTTCCCACGACTTAATATCTCGTGGCCACGACAAAACTAAACCAAAAAGACTTTAATCTTTTTTTTAAACTTCCAGTGACAGTCATTTCTTAATTTATGCCAGGAGTTATGTAAATGAAAAACGAAGTCAAGATAGATATGAAGCTTGAGTCTTAGACCTTTTTAATGATGGATAGTTTGTGAAGTTAATTGCATTCTTTTACATTAAAACTAGCAGTAACTCTGAACTAATGTAAACAAAGAACGATGTGCACAGGTTAAGAGATTTTAAACAAGCACTATTAATACACATTTAGTTAACCAAATGAAACAATACACATTTTAATGCTAAAGTGTGCACACATTGAGAGAAATAAACAGCAGATGTTCATATTAACAACTTCTTTAACTTGAGTAAACGCTGCTAATACACATATACATTTGTTAATAAAATGAAAACATGCATGTTTTAAAGCTAGTGAATAAAAGGAAACGATCCACCCGCATGCCTCTGCTCAATGACGGTGCCTGGATCAGCTGTGATCTGCGTCTCGGGCCGATGACGTCACTTCCAGGGAGGCATGCCCAGGTCTGTTGGACACGCCCCTGTCCCCTGACTCCACCCCCATGTCAAAACGGCGCCACAAAGTGAGACGCGCAGAAACGTGAAGCGCAAAGGGAAAACGGTATCGCAAGCTAAAACTTGATTGAAACGCAAAATAAAAGCTGCATTGCAAATAAATTAGTAGATATGGCCATGGAAAATATGTATTGCAAAAGCATTGCTTTTGCTCTGTTTCATTTATATTTTGCAATTCTTTATTTTTCTTTGCAAAACTTTATTTTCTTTAGCATATATATGCGGCATTAAATTGACTCCATATATATTAAAATACTGATATGGTCTATGAACTATGAACTCTCACTGAACTTCCCTCTGCCCTGTATCTTTGTCTCTCATTGGCTGAAGGTCATGGCCGATGTAGTTTTCAGTCAGAAGTCATTGCACACAGTGTGATTGTGAATTGCCGACAGCTCCAGATATTTAGCATGTCAGATATTTCACAGGCGTCGGCGATTCTCTCAGATCGCGTCTTTGATCATTCACACTGCGCGATTGTCACTCTCGTGAACGAGCTCCGATTTCGGGGCATTTGTCGGCGATTTATCAAAACCTGTCGGCGAGTGAAAAATCGGGCTAAAATCATGCAGTGTGAACTCGGCATTAAGGCGATCGAAGCATCAGGGCGTATCACAAGTGTTTCGAGACGTGGCATACCTGCCGAATCTGCGTTTGATTGACAGGGTCGGGAACAAATCACACAATGGCACATCTTTCTCAACCTAACTCCCACAAAGTTTAAAAAAGTGAAAAAAAGTGAAGTTAACGCATCTTCACTTCGTGGGTTTTTGTGAGAGGAGAATGATTTTGCGATATAGTGATATTTATAGTGTAATCTTGTTAATTATATTAGGCTAGATGAAAAATTATTAAGATATTGATAGATAGGCTATAGACATTGACAGATAATTAGGATAAATATATTGATACATTCATATAGGCATACATATACATTCATATAAGTTAGATAGTGACAAGCACAGCAAGTTCGAGATATCATAGGCTAGTTGATACATATATTAGTTCATATTGATAGATTACATAATAAATGGAAGCTCCACGCAAGAGATGCTGTGCATCTGTGGTGTGGGAGCATTTCCATTTGGAAACACAAAATAAAGTGTGTTATGTATTGTGATGGGCAGCTACCCTACTGTAATAATACATCATCCATGATGAACCATTTGAGGAGCACTAATTCTGCCCTTTTGGGGGGTGCAGAAGATGGTAACATTGTCCCTGTACCTATGCTATTGACACCGCTGGGCCATCTAAGCAAGGCATACATTGTATGAAATCTAATTCAGATCACAAAGTGTTGAGACACTGTTTAGAAAATCCATATTTTTAAATAAAAATCTTTATATGTAAAAAAAAAAAAAAAAAAAAAGTCAGACATTGTGGCTTGATGTCTTCTATTAATGTTCATTTTTCATGACCAAATAACATTTATTCACAAAGAGTTCATTCAGATGTCAGACCGATGTTTCAACACATTAGAATAGCAAAACAATAAAAACACAAATTTTAAATGCTCATTATAATTATATGTATTACTGCTTCACCCGGGATTCAAAACCAAAGTGTCAGCATCCCAGTCGGGAACACTAACCACTCCCCCAAATCATTTGATGAAACTAACACAACATAAGTTATAATTCGCCTAATTGTTTCTCTATCGAAACTGCTTCATAGCAATACTTCAAAATGAGCACTAGGTGTCACCGTAGAGACGGCTGTCGAATTGTGTCGAAACCTCGACACATTTGTTTCGACTGTTTCAGTGTTTCACGAAGCCTCGCTTTGCTCACCACTATCTGTCGGCCCCTTCATTGCGTCGGCCCACCGGGAAAATGCCCGGTATGTATGCCCGATTACCAGTCCAGCCCTGGTGATATGCTACTTAAACCAAAACTTTCTTATATACATAAAACCGGAACGTAGAGTAAGAACGTCTAACCGGAAATGCTGACTTCGTCGACATCTTGAATTCCTGCAAGTTACTGTGAGGCCTGTAACCCATTCTACTTTCGATTTCGCATTTAGTAATGCGAGTTATCTAACGTTATAGTTACATGATCTGAAATGATAAAAGCAGGCTAAATGAAAGAAGGGTGGGAAAAATCCTTCGAAAAAGCTTCGTTTTTTAACATGCGTGCATCAAACGGTTTGCGTAATTTCCAGCTGATCGATTATACTGCTGGAACTGGCACACGAATTTAAATCACGCTGAAATCCCTTCATTCTCAAAATAACTAACAATGAAAGTATTAACGCTTACTTGCAGTAGTACAGACGATCTTGTGTAAAGGGAACAGAATCCAGATGTCTTTGAACACTATCGATTCTTGTTCACGTTCTGTCAGCAACAAACTCGGGAAGGGTCTGTCTGCGGACTGGAAGGGGGCGTAACTTGAAGTTGTCCAAATCACACAGAAACACGCGAGATGTTAAAACGAGATGTTGTCGGGCTGCGTCCGAAACCGCATACTTTCTTCAATAAGTACTTACTTAACGAGCGCTAAAAGAGTACATACTTTACAGCCTGAATGCGTTAAGTATGAATGCGATTCGGATATCATCCGTTATGTTGACGTTATTATGTGACCTAAGACGTTATAACAAGCTCTACAACTTAAAATATATGAGTGACAGGTTTAATTAATCTAAAGTATCTTGATACTGATGAAATTTGCTCATTTTGTGGTCTTGTTGAAGAAACAGCTGCCCTTTTATTTTGTGATTGTAGTAGCCAATACATTTTGTGTTGATTTAAGTTCATATATTTGTAACTCCACTAATGTGATCCACAGTTTTATCCTTAAAGCATTTTTAATTTTTTTTTTTTTATTACAAAAACCCAATATTGTTATCTCTTGAATATTTTGTTTTTTCATCCACAAGCAAAAGTGTCTTAAATCTCCTGTTTTCTTCTTTTTCTTGTTGAATTTAACTTTTTTCGTCCCCAGGCTTCTAAAAAAAAGCATGATGATGAATTATTCAAAGATATTTAACCTTGTCACTCTGCTTTTTTTTCTGTGTATATAATCTCATACATTTTTGTTTACTGTTTTATGCCATTAAGATTGTTCATTGTTAGGTACAACCATCTTTCCCTGATCTTTTATGTAATAAGTTCAGCAATAATAATAATAAAAAAAGCGGGACAGATGCACTAACACCTCATAGCATCACTAAATCGACAATCTAGTACGGTTTTCCTCAGCGTTTGAAATGTCAGCACAAAGTATATGTCGGGCAGCTGCTCGAAGATCTCACCTTTGGACAAGACTGTTGATTTTATACTCTAATGTAAGTATTTCAACTTAAAAATTAAGATTACCCCAGAATGAATTGCAACACACAGTATGTGTTGCACCACTCCAACACATACTGTACACGCAATAATAATGATAAGTGCTAACCAATAATTATATTACTTTATTTATTTCTTTTTTTTTACTTAAAATGACATTTTAGTGAAACAAGCAAAATGTAATTTTTGTCGTGACATAGCTATACATGAATATACACTAGTTGAACAAATGCAGTCGATGTGAATACATCAATTTTCAGTCAAGCAATTAAAACATGAATTAATAAAATTCATGGAGGGTGGTTGCCTCCGCGAAGTGCATTCAAATCGTTTAATGCACAGCTAGCTGTTGATTATCCCGTTTATGCCGTGGTCATTTGCCAGCATTCACATATTAAAGATGTTAAGAATATTTGCGCTGCAATATTTGACCGGAACGATAAAAATGACGGTTATTTTCGTCTGTATTACTATTTAACTGTAACTGTATGTTACTATGGAAGCACATAGAACGTGATGAAACTGACCTGGAACTACCTGTGCAGTTCAACGAATTTAATCAACACCTGCCAGCCAATCAGAATCGAGTATTCAGACAGACCATGGCATAAATATATATACACAAGTCAACAACAGATGAAACAAAGCTTCATTCAAACTTCTTGTTCTAACAATCATGTATTTACAGATGGTGAACCCCACATCCTACTCCCATCTCAACACAGATGTGCCAGTTCTGCAGCTGCGCTGTGCTTCACAATCTTGCTCTTCTCAATGAGGACATCGTTGACCCAGAGGATGAGGAAGACCATGATGATGCCCCCTGAACCACACAACCTTGAGGCAAGAGCAGGAGAACATGTGCAGGACAATCTGGCTGCCGCTGTGTCTGCTCCAAACATTTGTGTGCCTGCTCTCCATGAGCATGACTACCTGTAAAACATTTAAACAGTTAAACATTTACAATTCATGTTGTCAGCTTTCCATTTCTTGCCAAATATCATTTCATGTTTACAATTACATGCAATTTTTTAGTTGTAGCTTTATTACTTTTGTAGTTGGCTAAACCACTGAACTGGTGAGCAGAAGGTTGCTGGTTCGTCACCGGTGTGTTCTTCAGCAAGGCTCTTTTCTCCAGGTTGATCCAGGGGATTGTAGGACCCTGTAATAAGAGCACTGCAAATCACTTTGGATAAAAGCTTCATGACATTTTTTGATGATGCTTTTGAAGCTTCTGAAAGTCAGCCTTCATTGTATGAACAGAAACCAGCAGAATAAACTCGACCAATATCACATCCTCAATGTATTTTGATCTTTCTCTAGATGTTCTCGCTGGCTCTGGGGTCACTGATGATGAAGAGACCACAGCAGCATCTGGTCCAGATGAGGGCAGGTGCAGTGATGGAGCATCTCATGGCACTGGACCATTTCCAGGATGCTGCTGTGGGCTCTCCACTAGAGGTCTTCACGGATGACCCGAGACCCGGGGACCCAGGATTTTTTTCCACCTCGGAAGGGCAACGTGAGTCGAGAAGGGTATATGGGCAGTTGCCCGGGCAACCTGAGCAACCCCCCTGTGGACGTCCCTGCCCGAGTCGATCGGTGAACACCGCACCCGCCAGTGATCAGTGTCAGTCAGCATGCGTGTGTTTTGTAACTTGCACTTTGTAAAATTAGGATGAGAAAATTGTGAGCGGGAAATAAGGTGGGGAAAAAAAACACAAAAACAGAAAACACGCGTTACCTCAGCCGCCAGAAGCAGAGCGCGGGCGGAGTTAATGTAGCCTACTGCACTCGGACGGTGATCATGGATTCCTTCATGAGTGATTTGGGGGGGAAAAAAGCTGAAACAAAACTGAAGAACCTGTTATTGAACATGCACGCAGTAAAGTGTAACGCACTTCTTGTTCTGCACGTTTTTTGCTAAAAAAATATTGTTCCGAGCAGGGACGTGCACAGGGGGGTTGCTCAGGTTGCCCGGGCAACTGCCCATATACCCTTCTCGACTCACGTTGCCCTTCCGAGGTGGAAAAAAATAAATAAAAAAATCGTACAATGGATGCAGAATTTCACGTAAGCCTAGATAAAAAAAATAAAAAAAACGCAAAGCCTCATTCACTTCCATATTCGGGAAAGTGAAAGTCAGTAGGGGAAGGGCAAACTCTGTTTACGTGGCTGCAGCGCTGCACGAGACCGGCACCTGAGCTGAGCCTGCATGAGCGGCACTAGGAGATTGTCGCGGTTGTCGGGTGAGACGACTTAACGTTGTCGGAAAGGTATAACAAACGGACGATCATCATCAAGTTTTATGAAATGAATTTTTTTTTTTTCTTGGGGGGGGGGGGGGGGGGGGGGGGTGTTGGTAGGCGAGTGCCCTTTTTTTAGGTCAGAGCAACTGCCCCTCAAAATTCCTGTGCACGTCCCTGGCGACAGCGACTGATAACATTATTTAATGTTTAACGTCGTTGTGTTGAAAAAGATTCTGTGGACAAACACCTCGAGGGAAATAATTTGAAATGGAGGTTTGTCCAAATAATAAAAAGTTTGGTCAAATGTTCAATCATTTTCTTAAATGAATAAGTATGTGCTCGTCATGCTCTCTGTCCCATGCAAGGATTAGCATGAGCTTGCAGAGGAGTCTTAAAACAAATGCAGCCAAACAAACGAAATGTGAGTTATGTCATCTGCTATCGGAGCAAGATGACTAAATCCAGTCATCCTTTCATAATTGTTTATGAAACAGATTTTCCGAATTCTATATGCATTATAAACATTTTCTTGTCTTGCTATACACTCTTTCTTAGAGATTTGGTCTCTTGAATGTATGAAAGGTTATGGATTAAATTTATCAATACAAGAGTGTGGAAATTTTAACATGCTCAAACTTAAATGAATGTGCAGCTTTCAGTGCAATAGTTTGATTTGTTTCAGTTGTAATAGTTTTAAGGGTAAAACAGCAAGACTTAATTTTTGTGTTGATGTTTCGTGTGTTCACACATCATGGACAGACACAGAGGTGCACTAAAAGAAATTTCCCAAAAAGAAAAGACTGTTACTTAATTTCTTAATTTTCATTTATTCTTGTTATGATGACAGCTCACAAAGAGGTGTCTTCATTTAAAAACATACACAGTCCAACAAAAAATTGTGAACGGACATTCGAAATCTTGATAATATGACTAAATCTAGTAATGTAAAAAAAATGTTATTTACAAAACACAGTGATTCTTAGATGAGACGCATCCCTGACAAAATCTGTTGGCGTCCAAAAATACTCATAAATGTTTTAGCACAGCTATTTACACACATAGTATGAGAACCGTACATTGTATCAGTCGTCATAGTAAATTTATTACCAGTTTATTAGGGTCAAAAGGAAATGATGATAATAGCTGAAACATGCTTATATTTTATACCCCTTTCATTTTGAAAATCACAGATGCTGGTGCTTTAATCTTTTAGTAAACCATTTAGTGTTTAGTAAACCAAGTTTTGTGTTCTAGGTGAGAAATTTACACCAATAAAGATTTCATGAACATTAGAAAACAACATGTATTCCCTGTGGCTGTTAAACATAACTTGAAATAATAAATAATTTGAAAACGTAGGTCTGTCAAATGAGAAAGGTTCAGTCATACATTTACAAAAAAAAAAAAAATTGTGTTTGTCACAAACACATCCAAAGAGTTTTCTACTCTTGTGAGAAAATCACTTGGGTGCATTATCATCGGGCTGTTTTAAGGAAATTCAAGAATAAAACTAAAGTTTAATTTAAAGACAATAGACAGTGTGACTTGCTTTAGTGACACACAATGTGTTTAAAACTTTTTAAACATGTTTAAAACGTAGGTGTAATTTTTTTACTGAGAAGTTTTAAGTGAAATGTATATTTGTTGTTTTACAGTACACATTCTATCTACGGGCTAGATTCAAATGAAAACATTTATTAAATAACAAAAAGTAAAAACAACATTTTTGCTCATACTTAAAATTTAGTATACTCAGATTTGTGTGTGTGTGTGTGTGTGTGTGTGTGAGAGAGAGAGCCCAAATAATCAGCCAAAGTGTTGATTATTTGTCTAAAGCAGGGCTTATTTAAAAATGTTTATTTGTTTGTCTTGTCATATCATGTTATGTACTTTTCATTTAAACAATATTGTTTAGCACAATGGTCAACCATTGTTGTTTTATTGTGCTTTATAAATAAAATGAACTGAACTGAACTAAAGCATGATTCTGTACACATCTATATGAGTGAATGCTGTAAAGCCATTAACACAAGCACAAAGAGGATACTGTCGTCCGCTGTCAGTTAGACCCCACAATCACCTTCACTGTCAGAAGTAAACGGATAGTTGATGGTTTGAATAATTTTGAAAAAGACTGCTTCTCACAAGTTTATCTATTCAACCTACAGATTAGGTTGTTCTGATCCTACAGAAGTGTTAGCATACACACGTTGAGATGATAAAGAAAAACATGGCCCAGACATAGCACCTTTTTCAGACGCATATAGACATTTTCATTAATTGGTGAATTCTTTAATTCTATGTTTCAATTTTCATACAATCAAAACAGCGATGTCTTAGCTATCAACATTTAGGCTATAGATCAAGCAGAACTGAACCGTTTAGGGGTTTGACATTAGACACGTGTTTGGATGCCTTCCATCTCCCCAAAAACAAAGAACAACCCTCAAACATGACACCTTTTTACCCCCAACCTGGAAAGGTAGACGTCCTGACAACCTTCCTTATTCAGAAGCCGATGTAGACAAGCCGGTAGGAACAAATTGGTGACTAGGCAACAGAGGCGGACAAAGTACACAGTTTCCTTACTTGAGTGAAAGTACAGATACTACTGGTCAAATACTACTCCACTACAAGTGAAAGTCGTAAAGACAAATTTTCACTTAAGTGAAAGTACGGAAGTACATGTTTTTAAAAGTACTTAAGTATCAAAAGTTAAAAGTAAATGCATTGTTGTATTGTTGTATATTTACAATACCATATGCCACTAATGCAACCTACTGAATACACTGAGCTTGTATTATCTTTGGAATTAAGAGGTTTTATGTTACAAAACATATTAAAAGGGAACAACTGAATGAAGATAATCATCTTTATTTTTATCTAACACTCCTACAGCTACATTGAACTCATTTTAATACTTGTTTAAAAGTTACAAAGTTCTTTTTCAAAGAGATATTGAAGTCTATGATATGGTTAATTTTAGGTAAACAAAGCAAACATTGAAAAGAAAACAAACTATAGGTTACTATAGTGAGATAATAGTAAATTTGTGGATACTGTGATTTTACTGCAAATACCATAGTTATGGTTACTATAGTAAAAACATGGTTAATTTTCCAAAGGGCTTTAATGAGTTAACACATGCCTTTTTAGAGCGTTTTAGCTGTGCAGTAGCGCGGATGTTTACATTAGTTTAGTGGGGAAGATCCCGAGGTTGCCAGATTTGCGTAAAAAATATCAGCCAAATGTCCATTCACAGCTGGGCGGAAAACTGCAGGCTTAGAAATACTGTAAGACTTGGCAACACAGGAAGGTCCGGCAGATCGCAGGCCATATTTTCGCAGAAAAAAAGGGTGCAGTGAATCTGAAAATGCACTCATTGTAAAAACTGCTACATATAACGACTTTCTACTTGCGGACCTTGATATAAATGTAGTTGAGTAAAAAGTACAATATTTGTCTTTCAAATGTAGTGAAGTTAAAGTCGCAAGTTTCCAGAAGAAATAATACTCGAGTAAAGTACAGATACTCAAAAAGTGCACTTAAGTACAATACTCAAGTAAATTTACTTTGTTACTGTCCACCTCTGCTAGGCAATAACATATGCCATACAAATCAAACAAACATTGGTCCTCTTAAGGAGCCACTACATCACCCTTTGCTCAGCTATTTTCCCCACAGTCAGGATGACCCCCCCTGGCTAGGCATTAACATATACCATACAGATCAAACAAACATAAGGTGGCAATACACATCCTTTGCTCAGCCAATTTTACACAATCAAGAAGACCCCCCAACACCTCCAAGACTGACCGTTAGCTACAGACCAGGAAGTAACGCCATGAAAACCCCCACGACACCAGGTGAGTGATAAAAAACATCGTAAATCCACTCATAAATCCAACAAATGTCATCTGTTTAGATCTTTTGATTTACAAACCCCTACTGTCATGTCAGTCAGGGCTGACAGGACCCCGGTGACGTGACAGTCAGGGGGACAGAGGGGTGAGGGGGCTCATATACCCATAAATCAGGTCAGAAATCTACCCTGGTATACATTTGACATATGACAACCTGTCCATCAACGCTGACAGGGGGTCATAAATCAGGTCATAAATCAGGGTCATAAATCATCAAAGTGACGTACAGTGTATGTTATTACTACTGACACATATTTAAAGGAGAGGAGAAAGGAGACGGAGAAGAGGAGTGGGTCAGCAGCAGGGTCAGGGAAAAAGTGGAAGTACTCTGCAGTCCTGTCTTTCCTCGACCCCTTCGTCTCCCCACGGGAGACAAGCAGGAATATGGAGAGGGAGGATGAGGAGAATCAGGCTGCAGGATACCACTACCCCGAGGACCAGGGCGAGACGGAAGCAGCAGCAGCAGGGCAGTCAGAGAAAGGTGTGTTGGCAAGAGAAGCAACACAACAGGGCATATATGTTGTTTTTTTTTATGATAAAATCTAAATTAATTTCTTTCTGACTGGTGTAATGTGCAGTGTGTGTGATGTTGTATTAATATTTAATATTGTCATGACAGAGCCGACTGGTTCTTTTGATGGCAGTGAGCCTGGGTCCCTTCTGCCAGAACCTGCTGCGGCCCTTCAACATATGCTGCTGTGCCCACAGGTGTGTACAGGCAATAATGACCATGTTTACATGCATATTATATTTACAGTAAGCACTCAGCCTCACACAACACTGATGGTTTGTGAATGAGTTTAATCCTTTTCTGCCTTCTCATTGTACAAAATGTGTTATCATTTGATACAGCGCCACCAAGAAGAGGAGCTCAGAGAAGGCCTAGGGAGCAGCCATCGGAGGTGGAGCGGCAGCTCCTGGAAGAAGGTTGCCTGCAGAGGTTGCCGCCTCAGATGAAAGAATTTGTCAAATTTCAAATCCACAAATTAATTTATAAAAACAGCACAGTTCTGCTTAATTTGGAACAATTGAAGCCTCAATAGTAGTTTTCAAAAAGAGGCAGCAATCTCTGCAGGTAATGAACCAGACTTTCTCTCCTTTCTCCTCTCCCCTCACTCTTCCCTCTTCCAAGCAAGATCATTTTTATTCCTGCATGTAAATAGTTGTAAATGTTCTTTGTATATGGTTTTTATATGTTTTTATTTGATTTGATTTATTTTGTATAAATAAATGTTCTATACAATGATCAAAGTTGTGTTGTGTTACTTTGTGCACAACATAGTAAAACATAATTTATATTTGTTACATAAAAATATTATTTCTATGTTAAGACTAGAATACTTATGGCAAACATTTGTACATTCATTCTAATTATATCCTATTGCAAATACACTCACAATAGTATAGTAAAAAATAGTTATTTGTGATTGGACCAGTGTTGTGGTATAGTGTAATGAGAATGCAGCAACGAGACAGGGATTCCTTTTGGAGGCTGGCTCCATTTATCATTTGAAAACAAGAAAAATATAACAATCTAAACTTGAACCAAAAATGATGAAGAGTTAAGGATGAAAAAAAGATAGCAATATTTACAAGAGAGGTTGAAAAGATGTGATTATTTACAATATATAAAGGGTGTAAATCAAAAGAAAAGACAAAAGGATGAGAATATGTACAAGATCTAAACATAAAGGACATAAACAGCACAAGATATAATAAACAAAAACTATTTGGTCGGTTGCCACGTGAGTGCTCCCTCAGCTGAAAAGTGAAGCTGTCCCTGACTGATGGCCTCTCTGGCAGAATTATTGGCTGCAACTCGACCGAGACTCTGCAGCGAGTCCTCTGCACCTGGCACCGCGCCCCTCACAGCAGGTGCCTCTGCAGATCTCCTCATGAAGTTGTGGAGGACACACGTCGCCTTCACACACCTCTCCACAACATCAGGCTGAACCTCTATGAGGCGGTGATACATCATCCACTGTGAGGACAGGATCCCGAAGGTGTTCTCCACCACCAGCCGGGCTCTGGAGAGACGGTAATTAAAGACTCGTCTCTCTCATGGAAGGGTGCGCCCAGGGAATGGCCTCATGAGGTTTTTCCTGAGGGGAAAGGCCTCATCTGCCACAAAGACATGGGGCTGGGGTCCTCTGTGGTCAGCTCCTGGGAGAGGACAGTCAGGTGGCAGATGGAGGGTGCCACCACGGAGTGCCTGGCCAAAGGCTGAGTTGGCCAGAGTCCCACCATCGCTCGTCCGCCCATATACCCCGACATCAACCACCCGGAAGCAATACCTTGCATCCATAACAGCAAGGAGAACTAAGGAAAAAGTTCCCTTGTAGTTGTGGAACTGGGATCCGGTGTTGGGGGGTGCCTATATCAGGACGTGCTTGCCGTCCAGTGCTCCACAGCAGAGCGGGAAGTTCCACCTCTTCTCAAAACTCTCTGCAATGGCCCTCCATTCCTCTGTGGAGGGCACAGCCATGAACTCCTCCACTAAGCAGTCCCAGATTGCGGTCACCACATCTGGGACAACCTTGCAGACTGTGGAGACACCAACACGGAAGCTGCTGGCAATGGTCCGGAAGGAGTCTCCAGTAGCAAGATATCTGAAAGGGAGAGAGAAAATAAAAAATAAACATTGTTATAAATGCAGATTGCAATTCCATATTAGCAAATATAAATTTATAATACTGGTGTTTGTGACATCTTCATTTCTCTTTAGTTTTTTACAGTTAAACAACAACAATCTTGATAAAATGCCCTTAATACTTTACCTTTATTTAGCATTTGCTCTGATTTGCTTGCTACATTGCAAAAACAGACTATTATTCAATATTATAATGTAGCAGTTACCTACACAATTCAAAACCCACTTTGACTGTTGTAGACGAAAGTTAATTGCCATTTCATTAAAGTGCTGTATTGATAATTACTTGTAATCACACAGAATATTAAAGGATTTACTGACCGGAGACAGATGGTCAGGTGCTCTGCAGGTGGAATAGGTTTCCTGGCGGGAGATCCTCCCACTGACACGGGACAACAGGTCATCAAACTGGGATCGGCTCAGTCGGAAGTACCACTGAAAGTGGCCGTCATCCAGGTGCAGCTCTTGGAGGAATTGGTGAAACTCACCAAGCTAGGTGCGCCTCTGAAGGATCTGATGGACCCAGACACGGCGCCGAACGAGTCTACGCCATTTTTTTTTTAGCCTTCCATAGCACATAAAGCGCAGCTACCCTCTCAATAAAATCCCTGTCAGCCATTTTTCAATGAGACTGGAGCCGCCTAGCAGAAGCGCCTCCCATGACGCGAATTGTCATCTGTTGTGAAGCGAATTTCACGAATGAAGTGAGTAAACAACTACGTGTGAATAGCGCGATTTATTCGCGCAAGTCGCATCTGGTGTGAACGCACAGTAACAATTCCCGGTTGCCGATGTCATAATTGATCTCCGCCGGGCTGAGTTTCCGAGAATAGAAGGCGCATGGATGGAGTCGAGCTGGGTTCCCCTGCTGCTGGGATAATACGGAATTCTGAGGGGGCGTTGGCGAGTCCATAGGGCATGACAAAATATTCGTAGTGGCCTGTGGGAGTCACAAAGGCAGTTTTCCATTCGTCCCCCTCACGTATCCGGATGAGGTTATATGCACTGCGGAGGTCCAGTTTCGTGAAGACAGTAGCACCTCGGAGATGTCCGAGTGCACTGGGGACGAGGGGAAGTGGATACCGGAACTTCACGATGATATTGTTTAGAGCTCGGTAATTTATCCAGGGCCGCAAGCCTCCGTCCTTCTTAGCCACGAAGAAAAAGCTAGATGCAGCAGGGGAGCTTGATGGACGGATGTAGCCTTGACCCAGCGCCTCCTTGATGCATTCTTCCATGGCCTTCTGTTCTGGAAGCGAGAGGGGATACATTTTTCCTCGAGGTACTGGCTCACCCGGAATGAGATCTATGGCACAGTCCCATGGTCGATGTGGTGGTAGACGGGAAGCTTGCTTGGGGCAGAAGACGTCACTGAAGGGGGCATAGCAGGCTGGGATATCCACTGATTGCTTCTCAATGGGACTTTCTATGGATGTTGAATTTACTGGTAGAACTTTGGCGATGATCTTAAGCGGTGCAGGTGTCACGGGAAAGCAGCCTGGAAAGCAATCCTTGCCCCACTTAAAGACTTCCCCGGTCTTCCATGACAGGATGGGATTGTGTCTTAGCAACCACGGGCGTCCTAGAACGATGTCAGCTGTTGAACCCTCCAGAACCAGAAAATGGATGTCCTCGGTGTGGAAGAGGCCTATTCGGAGAGAGATGGGACCCACACGAAGTCTTATGTATCGTCGACAGAGAGGTTTACTAGTTATCGACTGGACTTGGTAGATCGTTTCTGTGGCAGATGTTTGTAAGCTGAGCTGACGGCAGAGGTCTCGGGAAATGAAGTTTCCCGCGGACCCGGAGTCGAGGAGAGCGGATACTGTAATTGACACATTAGAAGCAGTAAGTGTTACACAAGTGGTGAGCAGTTCCATCTGTACCATCTTTGGTAGAATTGCACTCACCACTGGTCGTGGAGGACGAAGAGGGCATGCCAGAATCAAATGCCCTTGAGCTCCGCAATACAGACATAACCCCCAGGTCAACCTTCTCTGCCATTCAGCAGCAGATAATCGCTGTCTGTCGACGACCATGGGTTCCGGAGCTGGTTCTGGAGGGTGAAATGGCTCTGGCCGGTGGAGGAATGCATTACTGGCGGAGTTGGGTGGACCTGCTAGACAGGATTGCATATGGTTGGAACAACGGATGGATAGTTGTATAAATTTTTCGAGGCCACAGGTGTCATCATATGCAGCAAGTTGTAAATGAAGTTGCGGCTCCAACCCCAGTCGGTAGGTGGTTAACAGCGATTGCTCGTTCCATCCACTCGCTGCCGCAAGAGTCCTGAACTTCGGTGAGTACTCAGCGATCGACATACTACCCTGCTGCAAATTATACAATAGCTCACCTGCAGAGGTGTCACCGTCAACTTTTCCAAAGACCTCACGGAAATGCATCATAAAGTTCTGCAGGCTCTGGACAACGGGTCCTGACTGTGCCCAGATTGTTTCCACCCACTGAAGTGCAGGTCCTGCTAGCAGGGAAATAATGAAAGCGATTTTAGAGGAATCGGTGGGATATAACAGCGGTTGCATCTCAAATGTAAGGTTACACTGCAGAAGAAATCCATTGCACTGCCGATGATGGGGATGGTGCTCGGTGCAAGAGAACTCGTTTGAGGGAGTCCACAAGCCCCTGGAATGGATCGGGATCACTCATCTGTGCCATCTGTATCAGTCCGATCTTCTGTAACGGAAGAGGACTAGACACAACAGGATAGTAAAAGCAGGGATGTTTATTTGCAGCACAGAGAGTTCGTGAGAGGAATCTGGGTGACTTTACGGTGAGTGGTGATGGTGAGTAGAAGTACTTGAGCTAGGATGAGTGGTAACTGTAATCTCCGTATGATACAGGAGCTGGAATGAACAATGGAGGAAACACACACCACAGCCTTCTGGCATCTGGGAGAGACGGGAGAACTGGAGACACAGGAGGGACAAGGAGACACTAGGAGGAACACAGGAGGTAAGTAGAGCAGGTAAGCTTTTCAAAGTACGTATAGCAATACAGAGAGTCCTCGATGTGTGAACGGGATCGGACAGTGAAGGTGTCTGAGGTGTGTGCTTATGCCGCTGGTGATGAGGTGCTTGATTGAAGACAAGTGCTCAGTATTCAGGTGATAGTGATCATTGTGATTGGGTGGTGATGGAGCCTGGCTGATCCGTTACAGTAAACAGCTTTAGAGATTATTATGGAAGTTTTTGAGAGTGCTTGAACTCGCTGGACTGAAGTGAAAATGTTCTTTGATAATATAAACGTTCTTTGCTCTTTTTGTACAATGAAAGTGTGGGCTAATTAGTAACTTACAATGTTTTTATTAAATCCACATAAAATACAAAGTCAGTCGTATTGTATGTTTATGGTGTGACATCTGGTACTTACGTAAAAAGACTGATTTTTATGCAAAGTTAATATTACACTACTTTGCCTATCGCCCATTATAGATCAACTAACACACGTGTCAATTACAAGGCCCGCCACGACTTTTAATTAGGCCCGCCAACAAATTCTGGTAATCAATTCAATGTGGCCCTTGAGCTGTTTAAGTCTGTCACAATTACAACATTGAGACACAGGTGATGCTGTTGGAGATGTTCGGGGGTGGGGGTCTACAGTGGTAAGAGGTCTACAGTTTTTTTTTTTGGTGGTAACTTGTGTGCAATCGGTGATTGTGTGTAGTTGCTGTTGCTCGCGAAAGCGTGCAAGCGTGCAATCGCTTTAGTATGCGCGGCGGTTTTTTCCGGTTTTATTTTCGCTTTCGAAAACGCTCAGGTTCAGCAGGAGGGGAGAGGATGGAAAGGGGGGCACAGTAAGTCGTTATAACCGTATAATGCTTATTTTAGGTTTCAGACATTTAAATACACATAAGTAGCCTACTAGCGAAAATACATTTATAGTTTGTTAAAATACACACCGATGTCTATGAAAGTGGCAATAATGATCCTTACAAATATCTGGCAACATGTTTTATTGATATCATATACACATTGTGCAGGTAACTATAAAGTTTACTCATGTCTTTCGGGAGGAGAGGATGAATTTATGTGTTGTAAATCCCACTGCTCGCATTCAGCGCGGACTAAGGGACAAATCTTTGAAAACCTGCCACCACTAAAGGCAAGCTGCCACAAAACCTGCCACAGCTTACCTTGTTTTATTCCTCTCTTTAAATTCATAATGGAGCGCGCAATGTCGGAAACATCGCGCCTGCCACTTAGCATCAAACCTGCCACTTAGCATCAAACCTGCCACAGCATCTCTCACTGTTTACACTTCGATTGATCCAAGTAAGCAAAAAGACAATTCTTCACTAATTATTTGCCACCTTACTTATTCCTTCCTTTAATGGAGCGGACCGAATAAGCATCGCACCTGCCACAACTTGGCGTCAAACATGCCACAAGCAAACAGACAGAGCAAATCAAGTCTTATTTACGTATTTGCCATCGCGTGGTGTGGAGAAATGTTGTGGCAGGCGCGACACTTCAGTCCTGCGCGCTTCATTATGGATTAAAAGAGAAGTACAAATAAGGTAAGGTAACAAATAGGTAAATAAGTTTAGAATTGCACTGTCTGTTTGCTGTGCATCAGTCGAAGTGTAAACAGTGATAGATGTTGCTGCAGGTTTGATGCTAATTTGTGCTTCCGACATGCACTCTCCTTTATGGATTCAAAGAGAAGAATAAAACGAGGTATAGCCTAGGCCAACTACGGTCATTATAAACGTGTTTTAAACTACCAAATACATTTACTTACACAAATATGAGAATCGGAATATCAGTTATTTCATAATATAGTGGACAGTTTGTGAGTATATTTAATAAAAAAGGAAAAACTAAGTTAAAGCGATGCCACTATTGTGGCTGCGGTGTGACCAGCCAGGACAAAACGAGGGACTACACCTGTAACATGGACACGCGTTTTTAAGCACTGCAGTTTTAAAACAACCGATTTTAAGCCGTTGAAACACAAACAACAGAGCTATCCCCGATAGAAATTTTAAGTTCCCAGAACGTCCTCAGAACGTCCCCGCTGGTGTCAAGGACGTCATCTAGTAACATCCCCAGAACATTCTGAGAAGGTCACGATGTTGAGTTCTTTAAAGGGTTGGGGGACGTTATTTGGAGGACCTTTACAGAACATTCAGGACGTTCTCGGTACGTTTAGGGGACCATATTTTATTTTAAAATTTGACGTCCTCAGAACGTCCCCGCTGGTGTCATGGATGTCATCTAGTAACGTCCCCAGAACGTTCTGAGAAGGTCACGATGTCGAGTTTTTTAAAGGGTTGGGGGACGTTATTTGGAGGACCTTCACAGAACATTCAGGACGTTCTCGGGACGTTTAGGGCACCATATTTTATTTTAAAATTTAACGTTCCCAGAACGTCCCCCCTGGTGTCAAGGACGTCATCTAGTAATGTCCCCAGAACGTGGATGTGGAGTACTTTAAAGGTTTGGGGGACATTATTTAGAGGACCTTCACAGAACATTCAGGACGCTTTGGGAATGTTAAGGGGACCATTACTATACTACATTCAACCTTTGCAGGACAAACCTACAATGTTTTTTTGTTGTTTTGGTCCTATTTAGGTACTTCCATCACATGAATCTTTTCAGAAGATTTAGTAACACATTACAGGAAACTATAGGGGATCAGACCTTTCAAACCGGTTCTTGGTCTATAGAACCTTAATAAGGCACTGTGTTCACGCTTAACACATTCAAACATAAAATACAAAGCAGGAAAGCATCATTCATTTATTTTGTGAACAAAAACAGATTATATATGAATATTAAATATGGTCATGCATAGGAAGGGTGGTGGAGATAGAGAGGGGGGAACTCGGTCAATTCAATTCAGTTCAGTTCAAATTGGCTTTATTGCCATGATAATTTCCACAGTAAAGCATCAAAATGTGTCCAAATAATGGAAACAGTAACAAGAACATAATTTATAGTAATTATATATTTAGTGTGTGTGCGTGTGTCAGTCACTGTCTCCATCTTCAGGAGGTGCCCCAAGTTGTTCTTCCGCTGCCTGAAAAAAGCAAATAACAATATTTAGCAATCACTTCAATTAATTTTTAATTGCTTTTAATTACACTTAGGTGTATAAGTATAGAGGACCAAATTTGCAAAAACAAACCAAAAACAAATTATATATATGTATGTGTGTGTGTTTGTGTGTTTACACATACAGTGGTGTTCATAAGTTTACATACCACTTGCAGAATATACAAAATGTTAATTAACAAAATACAAGTGATCATGAAAATTGCATGTTATTTTGTATTTAGTACTGTCCTGAATAAATTATTTCACATAACAGAAGTTTATACTCAAGACAAAATGACAACTGAATTTATAAAAATGACCACGTTCAAAAGTTTACATACCCTTGAATCTTAATACTGTGTCATTTCCTGAGTGATCTGCGACTGTTTTTATGTTTTGTGATAGTTGTTCATCAGTTCCTTTTTTGTCTTGAGCAGTTCAACTGCTTACTGTTCTTCAGAAAAATCCTCAAACTTCTGGTTTTCCAGCATCTTCTGCATATGTGAACTCTTTCCAACAGTGACTGTATGATTTTGAGATCCATTTTTTCACACTGAGGTCAACTGAGGGACTCATACACAACTATTACAAAAAGATGAAAACATTTTCTGATGCTTAAGAAGGAAACACAAAGCATTAAGAGCTGGGGCGTGGAAACTTTCTGAAATGGATGATCAGGGTAAATTGTACTTATTTCGTCTTTTGGGAAACATATAATTATTTATGTAGCTACTTAAGAGCAGTACTAAATGAAAAAAAAAGAAGATATTTAAATAAAATGTACACATCATCATCCAGTTCAAAAGTGTACGCCCTCTGGCTCTTAATGCATTGTGTGGCCTTCTCGAGCATCAGTAAATATGTTCACCTTTTGTAATAGTCGTGTATCATTCCTTCAGTTGTCCTCAGTATGAAAAGATTGTTCTAAAAATCATACAGTCACTGTTGGAAAGAGTGCAGAAGATGCTGGAAAACAAAGAATGTGCAGGAGCTGGAGGATTTTTCTTAAGAACAGCAGGCAGTTGAACTGCTCAAGACAAACAAGGGACTCATGAACAATTATCACAAAACAAAACAATCGTGAATCACTCAGGAAACAACACCACAGTATTAAGATTCAAGGGTATGTAAACTTTAAGGGCCTTAACCCTTAATAATCATATTAGGCCATTTTGCAATTCCTGTTTTTTTCTGTCTCCAAATTTAAGACCTCTTGAAAACATAACTAAGGCTTTTCTCATTCCATTTAGGACTTTTAATGGATTTAAATTTGATCAAACTGAATTTCAGACCAAAGGACCCATGTGGAGACTTACCATGCACATCTTGAAGCCTGGTGTCTCTAAATGAGTTTTGTTGTTGTTGTTGTTCATGCTGATCTTTTGGTCTCCTACAGCCCAGTTCATCTGAGAAGGTTAGAGTACAGCCCATCATCCTAATATACGCCTCAACTGATGCTCCTCCAACAGCAAAACAGCCAACCTATAAGTGTCAGGAACATATATTTGCACAAAACATGGATAGGTTACAAAAAAAATATCATGGGAATGTAGTTTCCGTGTTGA
This sequence comes from Acrossocheilus wenchowensis, assembly GCA_029620275.1. Lineage (NCBI taxonomy): Eukaryota > Metazoa > Chordata > Actinopteri > Cypriniformes > Cyprinidae > Acrossocheilus > Acrossocheilus wenchowensis. Next base: position 21,095 of record JAJUBA010000179.1, read on the forward strand.
ATGAAAAACATGCTTTTGTCAATAAAATAAATAAATCAATCTTAATGTAAGTTACCATCGCACATCTGTCATCTTCACTTTGAGGAATCCGCTCTGGTAGCTGTGTCTCATAAAGCCCCAGATCTCCAGACACTGGTTCAGCCAGTATTACAGTCACTTCAGAATAAACAATGGGAAAGCAGTTTGAGAAAAAAAAAACACAGTATATCAACAACTTCTATGATACACAGCCTTAATTTTTCATAACCTTTAGTGGAGAGTTTCTCAGCTCCAGTCCTCAGACCCCCCCTCCCAGAATGTTACAGCTGAACCAGGTGTTTTAATTAGTGAGACATCTAAAACACTCTGGGATGGGGCCTGAGGACGGGAGATGAGACTACGACTCTTTTACTATTTACTGCTGCAGCTTAAATAAACATCTTAAAATGCATCTTATTTCCCTTTACAAAATAAAAGATTGTATTAACATTAAGATGCTTTAAGACATGTATTTTATACATTTAATAATGACTTGCCTTTTATTATTAACCTTGATCCAGGAGATTCCATCCTCTAGATTTAAAAAGGTAAAAGTAAAAGTTTAGAGTATGCAACACCTGTCACAGACACAAACAATCAACAGAAATTCATTCTTACCTGTTGTGAGCAAACCAAGGAGATGTCCCTCTGATGGGCTACAAAAAGGGAAAAATGAAGAATGAAAAACATAGCTTAAAACATTAGGTTAACCAAATATTGGTTGTAATTAGTTTTGTGTCTTCTTTACTGTTCTACTGGAGAAAAAAAAAAGTCACCCACACCTTTGATGACCTGAGGGTGAGTAAATTAACAGCAAATTTTCATTTTGGGGAGAAATCCCTTTAAGGTGTGTCACTGTAGTACAGTAAAACAAAAGTAATATATAAAATTGTTCACATAACATAAAAATTACATAAAACCAAGCAGGGACGTGCACAGGAATTTTGAGGGGCAGTTGCTCTGACCTAAAAAAAGGGCACTCGCCTACCAACACCCCCCCCCCCCCCCCAAAAAAAAAATTTATTTCATAAAACTTGATGATGATCGTCCGTTTGTTATACCTTTCCGACAACGTTAAGTCGTCTCACCCGACAACCGCGACAATCTCCTAGTGCCGCTCATGCAGGCTCAGCTCAGGTGCCGGTCTCGTGCAGCGCTGCAGCCACGTAAACAGAGTTTGCCCTTCCCCTACTGACTTTCACTTTCCCGAATATGGAAGTGAATGAGGCTTTGCGTTTTTTTATTTTTGTTATCTAGGCTTACGTGAAATTCTGCATCCATTGTACGATTTTTTTATTTATTTTTTTCCACCTCGGAAGGGCAACGTGAGTCGAGAAGGGTATATGGGCAGTTGCCCAGGCAACCTGAGCAACCCCCCTGTGCACGTCCCTGGCTGTCGCCATCTTCTTTGACTCAAATAAAGCAACATCTCAGGTGTACGTAAACACCTACAATGTGTGCGTGTGCTAAACATCTTTGTTTCTCCACTTCTGTCATATTAATTTGATGTAATGCAAACATATTTTGAGAACTATGATGTTCCACGCTTTTGTAAAGGTCATACAAAGAATTCAAACATAATCTTTACATTGGAATTATTTTTGCGTAAAGCAAATTGACAAAAAATCATTGAATTATAAAATGCAAAAATGTATACATCATTTAAGAAAAAAATGCTATAATGCATACAGAATACAGAAATCCTCCTCTTGATCTATTGTGACTGACATTTTACTAAGTCAGACGATCAGGATTATGGACGACGCGGCTCACATATTGTTTGTTGGACTGTATATGTCACTACTATGACTGTACTGTAGGTGAGGCCTTCTCTCGGAGAGCCATCAGCGTTCAGTGTTTACAGAAATAAATGAAAATTAAGAAAATTTCTTGAGAGTGTTTGACTAATTCGGTATTTCTTTTTAGGGCGATTATTCATCTGTTTGATGTGAGACCCCATTAAGTATCGACACACAATTTACGGCGTGCTGTTTTACACTTACAACTGAATTTACATATCTTACCATTGTACACAATGCTACACGTTCAGTAAAGTTTGAGGTCGTACACAATCTTGAAAAGGCTACAGACACAAAATATCAAGGCATTTTTTAGTGCTCTCTATGTAACTCAAGAGTCCAAGTCGCTAAGTAAATATCATATGAATACAGAAAACCCGCTCATGATCATCTGGGTATATTTTTGCAAATGTTGTTTTAAATTACTTTTTTCTTACGCCACTACATCTAGTGACATTATACTACATTCCCTTTGAAAAGGTTATAGACATAGTCGTTTATACAGGAAATATGTTTGCGCAACAGAAATATGTATCAGTATAACAAATACCTAATACTGAAATCCTCTCTTCTAAATTTGTTAAAGTTTTAATGCTGATTTTGATGGCCTACACCGCTAGCTGACACCACACTATACTTTTTCATTGTTTTTAGATGAAGACTATTCTCAGAATCTGGTCAATCATGTCGCGAGTGTTTGCAGGAAAATATGAACAAATACATTATAAGAAAATAAAAGCATAGTCCTTCTGCAAGAGATTGTTTAAACCGAGATTATGATGTACTGTAGAGCTTTTTCTGGTCCGTCTTCGAAGCGGCCACGAGACACACAGATCTTACAGTTTCTCTGTTACATGTACATCTATTTCATTTACAACACAAAGTTGCACATTACAAGTTGAAGATAGTGCGGAAACACTATTTTCTTTGTACGCATCTCTAAACATGACTTTAATAAATAAATCACAGATGTCATGTAGTTAATAACTGATCCACTTTTATTAAAACAATGCGGCATGAAGTTACTGTATTCAACATCACAGTCCCTTGAAATATTGTAGTATATCTTTTTTTTTCTTCTACATATCATGTATTTAGCTTAAATATTAGTTGTTAAGTGTTTACAAAGTTGTCATGCCTGTTGTTGAGTTTTATAACATATATTTCACCAAACCTAAAGGACTGAAAAACAGGTTTAGCTTAAGTCCACATTTCAGCTGTTAGCCTGAAAATGCAAGTGAACTGAGATTTCATACTGAGATAATCTACAGAACGTAAAACAAGCTCCCAGTTTTGGATTCTAGTTTATGTTGAATATTGTTTGTTACAGTTTCACAGGTTTAACACCTCATTACTTGAAGACACATACTGTATAAATCACAAAGTTTTTCACTGTAGTAGGCCGACTCTGAAACCAGACCAAAAAAAAAATTTGCTTGAGACTTAGCTGTATGAAAGTTGTTGTTTTTTTCTTTCTATGATTTGTTCGTGTCCATCATATTCGATAAGATACAAGATAATTGCTTTATAATTATTTCCATCTACATTCGTACATTCTATTCAGCTACTCGTTTTCTTTTTATTCAATTGTTTGAAATTTAAAAAAAAAGACTTGTAAAGGATAAGGAGTGATTCAACCTTTTATTTTTAACAATATATTGATGAATATACATTCATACATTGAAGTAGTGAAGAAAATGATCAAATCACCGTTACACACAGTGGTCTAGCCAGCAAAGAAAATCTCTGATGGCCAATATGTTTTTGTTTAATATGAAATTGGCCAGCGAATCAACAATTTCACTCATCATGGATTCAAATTTTTTTGCAGCCAGCGACTTGCATAAATCTGTTACACACGTACACAGACAGAGAACCTCGTGAATTCCCATCTGATCCCTACGTTCAGTCATCATATCCAGAATTTCTTTCATGATTAAAGAGGCTGGATGTTTGCTGTGAATAAACATGCCAGTCAAATCAGGCCATGGGTTATTTTTCAGGCTTCTTACAAAGTCCATTTCGTTCTTGAGATTTTTTACACGCTTGGTATCCCCCGTACAATCATGATTCGGATCGCAAGCATGCTCGATGACCGTTTGCATCAGTTTTATCATCTGTCCTCGGTAATGCGGTTTGAACATAGTGTCTATGAAACCAATCACGTGACACGTTTTCCCCGCGGGGCAGCCGCACCTCAGCTGATCATCCGCAGTGGCGGCAGAACTCCGGTCGCGCTCCATCAGCTGATTCTGTTGGTCCATATACTGTAGACAATGTTTTGATCAACAAGATGTTGCAGTAGCTCCGTGGACCGTGTTGTCAAGATCTAGGAAAGTCTGCGATAACTGCAGAGTTTGTGAGGACGGCCGCTCTCTTTGCACACAGGGGATGTTGCGTAGCTGTAGTCACAAGGAAGTAGTCGCGGATCTTCTGTACATTCGAGCGAAATAAATTGTTGGGGGAAGGTCTTGTTTCTACGTTTCGGATGTTGGTTGGTTGTTGAGATGGGTGTGTTGCCCTCAAGGGGACTGGTTAGGGATTTGCTTTGACCGGCGAAGCCTCGCAATATTTTGATTGACGAAAGATATTTTGATTAAAGATTATGAGATAACTCAGTCATTTATTAGGATTTTTGTAAAGATGCTGGCAATTTGTTTCAAGTAACGGTATTGTATTGTGGCTTGGGAAAACTTAATCCAATAGCCAATTATTAAACAATTAAACATACAGCAAAGAACACATGTATGGGTGAGTAAACGCTGAAAAAGAAACATTACAATATCATAGTTCAGTTTTTGGTTATTCCGAATACACAATTATACTGAATACACAGACTGATTATTCGGTTTAAAATAAATTTAACTTGACTGAAACAGCTTGTCTATCTTTGAAAAAATGGTGTTTAACACAGGTACGTCGCTTTGCTCGAAATATAGACTCTTTTTGCAGCATTCGAAAGGGTTGACCTCAGGAAGAGGCCAGTCTCGATCATACTCATCAGAGTCAGACTCATCGCTGCTTTGAGACAAAAAGTTTGTTTCAGAGTCTTCCCAACGTTTATTTACCAGCATAAGATAATTTTGGTCATGAAGCGTTTTGTTCCAACAGGATGATATGGATATGTAGTCTGGCGGCTTGCTCGCATTATACCTCATGCCAGGCATTGAACCATCCCACTGGTAATTGTACCAAATTTTTTCATCCATATTAAAGTTTCTCCAAATTTGATTGTAGAAGTATGTCCAGTCTATGGCGGTCAAAAGCAGGTAGGAGCATTCGGGTGTATATTCATCGTAAGATTCCAAAACATAGAGTTTCACAATCTGCAACTCTTTGTCAAACACAAATCTCCCCACACGATCACAAGACACAGTGAAATCGTGTTTCACAATATCTTCATCTTCAACAAGAACCTTTCTTAGGCTCTTCCCTTGATTTTTCCTCGGTGCTAAAGTCAGCTCCTCTCTCATTTCAACAGAACTTCTTGGCGCTGTTACGCATCTCATTCTTCTAGATGTTTCAGAACTGTTTGGAACAGCAGCGGCCATTGTAACAGGAGACTGCAATGTCTTCTCCGGTTAACTATGCGGCCGCTAAACCTTATTTAAATACCAAATTCTGAATGTAGGTAGGGCCTGTAGGTGTAAAACAATCAAGGATGTAGCGCCTTCAGTAGTAATAAACATCGGATGCTTTGATACATTCAGTGAGATTATTAGCTCTTTAACAATCCTATGTTTTTCTTGCGAACAAGGCGTTAAAAGTATTTTGCTGTTAAATCCACAGTGTTTTTTTTTAACACCTTCAGTTCATGACAATTTCTAATAGAATTATTTTGATTTAATAATGTACAAATCAGCCAAGAACTGTATAATTGTATTATTATTCTCAATCTTAAATGATTCCGAGTGTTAAATGGATAATTTAGGATAAAATATTTTCAAAGATCCTTGTGCCGCATTCTATATTCACACACATTACCGAAACATTTTGTTAAATATTTTATTAAATCAAGGAAATCCACATAAATACGAATATCATGAACACGAACATAGGGATCAGATGGGAACTCACGAGGTTCTCTGTCTGTGTACGTGTGTAACAGATTTATGCAAGTCGCTGGCTACAAAAAAAATTGAATCCATGATGAGTGAAATTGTTGATTCGCTGGCCAATTTCATATTAAACAAAAACATATTGGCCATCAGAGATTTTCTTTGCTGGCTAGACCACTGTGTGTAATGGTGATTTGATCATTTTCTTCACTACTTCAATGTATGAATGTATATTCATCAATATATTGTTAAAAATAAAAGGTTGAATCACTCCTTATCCTTTACAAGTCTTTTTTTTTAAAATTTCAAACAATTGAATAAAAAGAAAACGAGTAGTTGAATAGAATGTACGAATGTAGATGGAAATAATTATAAAGCAATTATCTTGTATCTTATCGAATATGATGGACACGAACAAATCATAGAAAGAAAAAAACAACAACTTTCATACAGCTAAGTCTCAAGCAATTTTTTTTTTTGGTCTGGTTTCAGAGTCGGCCTACTACAGTGAAAAACTTTGTGATTTATACAGTATGTGTCTTCAAGTAATGAGGTGTTAAACCTGTGAAACTGTAACAAACAATATTCAACATAAACTAGAATCCAAAACTGGGAGCTTGTTTTACGTTCTGTAGATTATCTCAGTATGAAATCTCAGTTCACTTGCATTTTCAGGCTAACAGCTGAAATGTGGACTTAAGCTAAACCTGTTTTTCAGTCCTTTAGGTTTGGTGAAATATATGTTATAAAACTCAACAACAGGCATGACAACTTTGTAAACACTTAACAACTAATATTTAAGCTAAATACATGATATGTAGAAGAAAAAAAAGATATACTACAATATTTCAAGGGACTGTGATGTTGAATACAGTAACTTCATGCCGCATTGTTTTAATAAAAGTGGATCAGTTATAAAGACAATCATGACAACACACAGCGGCTGTTGTGCGTTTTTCCCCAGGATCAAACCTTTTGGTCAGAGATAAATACATAAAACGTGTGTCTGTGTGCTGGTGCAGTCCGTCTAAAATGGTCAAAAACATGCACCTTTCAATGAATTAACTACATGACATCTGTGATTTATTTATTAAAGTCATGTTTAGAGATGCGTACTGTTTTGCGGTGCTAAATTCTATACACCTTCTACCTTATTTTACTTATTCTCAGAAGTAGGTAAAGAAAGTCGAATCTGTCCTATCCTATAAGCATTTAAATTTCATACTCACAAAATAGGTCTCAGAAGACTTCTCCGTGGTCTGTTCTTGCTCAAGTCTATAAATCAGACTCTTCAAGCAGGCGAGCTTCTTAGTTATAATTAAATATAGTTTTATTGTATATAGGTTAAATACATTACAAATAAAATATAAAACAGAAATTAAAATTTAGGTTTTCAAGCTCGATCTTCTTGGCGTTTCTGGCAAGGCCGCTGGCACCGGAGAGCTGTCACGAAGAACCAGCATCTGATTCTCTTCGTCGTACTTCAGTCCTTTATAGACAGCAGGTGGATTCCAATGTCTTGATGTCATGAGGTCTTTGGAATTCCCCTGAATTTCCCTCAGAAGACCCCTATATAAAGTACTCCATTTTCTTCTCATTTTTTCTTCTCCGGGACTTTCTTCTAAGATGTCTCCTTCGCTGCGTCCGCAACACATCACTCGACGGTAACATTCCTTTCTTTAAAGCTCTGGCTAATACATTTTTCTTTCCTGACTATCTTCCTATTGATATATGCTATAGCACTTTCTCAATAAATGCTTAATACCATACTATGTGTTGTGTCTTTCTTTATAAACTACTTTCAATAAATGAATTCAATAACATGTTTGGTGTATTTCTTAATAAACCACTTTCAATAAAATGAATACAATAACATGTGTTGTCTTTCTTAATAAACAAACACATATAATAACTTGTAGTTACAATAAAAAGGTATTAAAGAAATACAAAGGCAAACTTGCAATAGGACAATTGCTCATTTTCCTTAACAGTACAAAGAAAATAGTGTTTCCGCACTATCTTCAACTTGTAATGTGCAACTTTGTGTTGTAAATTAAATAGATGTACATGTAACAGAGAAACTGTAAGATCTGTGTGTCTCGTGGCCGCTTCGAAGACGGACCAGAAAAAGCTCTACAGTACATCACAATCTCGGTTTAAACAATCTCTTGTAGAAGGACTATGCTTTTATTTTCTTATAATGTATTTGTTCATATTTTCCTGCAAACACTCGCGACATGATTGACCAGATTCTGAGAATAGTCTTCATCTAAAAACAATGAAAAAGTATAGTGTGGTATCAGCTAGTGGTGTAGGCCATCAAAATCAGCATTAAAACTTTAGCAAATTTAGAAGAGAGGATTTCAGTATTAGGTATTTGTTATACTGATACATATTTCTGTTGCGCAAACATATTTCCTGTATAAACGACTATGTCTATAACCTTTTCAAAGGGAATGTAGTATAATGTCATGGTTCTTAATTGCGGTCACATTACCTACGCTTTAATCTCAAGTGGAAATGTTGAAACGAGTACGACAAATAAAATGTGCACATCTGAACAAGAGCTCTAGATGTAGTGGCGTAAGAAAAAAGTAATTTAAAACAACATTTACAAAAATATACCCAGATGATCATGAGCGGGTTTTCTGTATTCATATGATATTTACTTAGCGACTTGGACTCTTGAGTTACATAGAGAGCACTAAAAAATGCCTTGATATTTTGTGTCTGTAGCCTTTTCAAGATTGTGTACGACCTCAAACTTTACTGAACGTGTAGCATTGTGTACAATGGTAAGATATGTAAATTCAGTTGTAAGTGTAAAACAGCACGCCGTAAATTGTGTGTCGATACTTAATGGGGTCTCACATCAAACAGATGAATAATCGCCCTAAAAAGAAATACAAAATTAGTCAAACACTCTCAAGAAATTTTCTTAATTTTCATTTATTTCTGTAAACACTGAACGCTGATGGCTCTCAGAGAGAAGGCCTCACCTACAGTACAGTCATAGTAGTGACATATACAGTCCAACAAACAATATGTGAGCTGCGTCGTCCATAATCCTGATCGTCTGACTTAGTAAAATGTCAGTCACAATAGATCAAGAGGAGGATTTCTGTATTCTGTATGCATTATAGCATTTTTTTCTTAAATGATGTATACATTTTTGCATTTTATAATTCAATGATTTTTTGTCAATTTGCTTTACGCAAAGATAATTCCAATGTAAAGATTATGTTTGAATTCTTTGTATGACCTTTACAAAAGCGTGGAACATCATAGTTCTCAAAATATGTTTGTATTACATCAAATTAATATGACAGAAGTGGAGAAACAAAGATGTTTAGCACACGCACACATTGTAGATGTTTACGTACACCTGAGATGTTGCTTTATTTGAGTCAAAGAAGATGGCGACAGCGACTGATAACATTCTTTAATGTTTAATGTCGTTGTGTTGAAATGAAAAACAAAATGGCCGTCAAGAGCAGGGGTGGTTTGTTAGGCTCCAAACCTGCTTTTTTGTACCAGCTTTTCTTGTTAATTCTGGTTGTATTGGTCCACATTTTTCAACAGTTTTACTCAAATAGGAATAAAAACAACTTTCATTCATGGAAAAACTCGGGATTACTAAGCCACAACATGGGAGAAATAGGATGTGACACATGGCTGAACTGTTTGTTAGACTCTGCATCTGCTCTTCTGCTTTACCCTCTGTACCAGCTTTGTTTACCAACTCTGGCTGGGTCGGCCTATATTTTTATATATTAACAGTTTTATTCTGAGGAGAAAGAAATCAACAATTTTCTGGTGAGAAACACAGGAATTTCAACTCTAAACACCAGCTTTGGAAACAAAGGACATGTTGGCACATGGCTGAGTTGTTTGCAGTTTCTCCAATTACTTATGGATTATGCATATAAACTACTACATTTCAACATAAAGGACAGATACTATCAACAAAATCAAGACCAAAGTGAAAAACCAAACACCAACTTCAGAAATAGAAGGTATGTCTTCATATGGCTACTTTGTATGTGGTTTCTTTGTTTCCCTTTTGGTCATTGCTTGAGCCTGACTGAAGATGAAACATCAAATATCCCTGTCCATGCTTCACCTATGACTAGTATATCAACACTGAACTTTTATGGACATGGATATCATGTTATCTACTTAACTTGTTGGCAATGTGATCAAGAAATTTGCATTGCAAACCAGGTTAAACAACGTATAAAAGGCAGAAGGAAAGGACATGCTCTGAAAGTTCTGTTCTTTTTGCTCTTGTTAAGTGGTGATATACAGCTAAACCCAGGCCCTTCAACTAACATCAATTTGGGTTTGTCTGTTGATATGCGGTCTGAAGGATGTCTGCAGTGGGAACTGGTGGACACACATGGTGTTGAAGTGGTGAGGCCTTCTACAGGCCTTGCACAGGATAGTGGCTCCTTCATGGAGTTTAATCAGTACTCAGTCATTGCTGGAACAGCAGAAGCGGAGAACAGTGATCTTTTGTTGGTATCTTCACAGGAAATTATGGGAAATGGCTTGCAAAAACTAGCCCCAAACTCTGCTCTCCACATTGATCAAGCACATACAAATAATTTGCCTAACGTGGAACAATTTTTAGAAAGTCATCAAACCCACATGTTGGTAAAGGAACTTTTAGTTATGCAGTATGTAAGCAAAAAAAATTGCAATACTTTCAAACAGTGAATCATGCAAAAGTGATCTGGGACCTAAAGTCAAAGCCAAAAGGTATTTTTGGAGGTCATCTTAATATACGTAGTGTTTTATCAAAAAAAGATGAAGTTCAACAATTATTGAGTGAATCAAATTTGGACTTCTTAGCACTGAGTGAAACTTGGTTAAACACTAATATTCCTACAAATATGATTGATGTCCCTGGTTATACATGTTACAGGAAAGATAGATTGTCTGGTAAAGGAGGTGGGGTACTGGTTTATATTAGAGATACTTTTAAATGTTCTGTGATTGAACGGGAGACTTTTGGGTTAGAATGTTTAATTTTAAATGTAGTGTTATCAGCAAGAATGAATTTTAATATCATGGTGTTATATAACCCTCCTTCTCATAATGATTCGTTTTACCGTGATTTTGATGAATTGTTTAAATTGTTTAATTGTCACACTGAAACAATTTTATTGGGAGATTTTAATATAAATTGGTTGAATAATAGTAAGAAAAAAAAACTTAAAAGTATTACATCTAAATATAAATTGCATCAAATGATAACAAGCCCTACAATAATCACTCAAATAAGTAAAACACTGATAGATTTAATCTTTACAAATAAACCAGAGCGAGTTACAAAAATGTATAATTTGTTAACAGGTCTGTCTGATCATAACTTGACCTTGATTGTCAGAAAATTAACGAAACGACGATTTCAGAGCCGTTTTTTTGGTTCCAGAGTTAATCATTTACATATTGGAATTCCCAAACAGAAAATGTTTCAGTTTGAAAATGAGTTGAATAATATAAATTGGGAAAGAGTATTTAAAATTGATAATCTAAATGAGTGCTGTGATTTTTTGATGGACACACTTGCAAATACAATCCAGAAGTTTACTTTCTCCTTTAAAAGTAACAGGAGAAAAGTTTTTTTGCCTTGGATAAATAATGATATTCATCAGCTAATGAAAAAGAGGGATCTGGCATTGAAAAAATCTATATCTACAAAACGACAAACAGATATATTGATTTTTAAAGGCTTAAGAAATAAAGTAGTTAGTGAACTTCGAAAAGCAAAGTCATCTTATTTCATGCAGTTGTTTGCTGAATCTCAGGGCAATAGCTCACTAATTTGGAAACATATGAATAACTTAACCAATCAGAAAATTAGTCAAAGTAAAAGTATATCAAAGCTGAATATAAATTGAAATGTTAGCACTGATGCTTTGGAAATTGCAAATGAATTTAATACTTTTTTTATTAAATCAGTAGAAGAACTCGCAACAAATTTTAATTCTGTTTGTTTAACGTATGATGTAGTAAAAAATTCATCATCTTTTTATATTTCACAGGTTGACAAAGATCAAATCTTTAAAATTATTAATCAACTAAACAGTTCAAAAGCTAAAGATATATTCGGTTTAGATGCTGCTTTTATTAAAAAACATAGTGCAAAGTTGGTAAGGCCAATAGCTCATTTGGTAAATTTTTCTATTAAAACTGGTGAGTTTCCACAAAATTTTAAAACAGCTGTGGTGACCCCTGTTTTTAAGTCTGGGCAGAGTGATGAGGTGTGTAATTATAGACCTATCTCAATTGTTCCAGTAATTTCCAAAGTTTTAGAAAAGATAGTGGTTGAACAATTAATGAATTATTTGGAAAAAAAATCATCTGCTGAATCCTAAGCAGTTTGGATTTCGGCCAAAGCATTAAACAGAAATGGCTATATGTCATTTTATAGATAACATAAAAAGTAGTTTGGATCAAGGAAAAGTAGTGGGAGCAGTATTTCTAGACCTTAAAAAGGCTTTTGATACTGTAAATCATGTAATACTCATAAATAAATTGAAACAAATGAACTTTTCTCAACAAGCTTTAAACTGGTTCAAATCATACCTGGATTGTAGACAGCAATGTGTTAAAATTAATGGTGTGAAGTCATCACTTCAAAACTGCAAACTAGGTGTACCACAAGGTTCAATATTAGGTCCGTTGCTCTTCTGTTTGTATATAAATGATTTACCTGAAAGTTGCAAGGAGGCTGATTGTCAAATGTATGCAGATGACACAATTATTTATGTAACAGCAGAAACTTCTAATATGGCTGCAGAAATGTTAACCAGGCAACTGGTCTGTATTTCCCAGTGGCTGCAGGATAACTGTTTAACTTTAAATTACAACAAAACAGTTTCAATGTGTTTTTCATTAAAGAACAAAGCACTGGATGTATTTAAAATTAAAAGTGACCAAAAGGAAATCAAGGTAGTAAGTGAATTTAAATATTTAGGTGTTATAGTTGACTCTAAACTTAAGTTTGATACCCATATTAAGAAAATGTCTAAGACTATCAAGACAAATTTGAACTGTTTTCGTATGATAAGACCATGTATATCTCTTAAAGCAGCTCAAGTGTTTATGCATGCTATGATATTATCACATATGACCTATTGTGCGATAATTTGGGGTCAAGCTTCTCAATCAGTCGTTAAGCCGGTGATGTCACTATACCATCAAACTTTAAAAGTAATGGATCAGAAACCAATGAAATGGCATCATTGTCAAATTCTTAAAGTATAATTTGTTAAGTTTTGATAATCTTTTAAAGTTTTCTTTCATAAAAACAGTATTTAAGTGTATACATGGCCTTGCCCCCGATATAGTCTGTCAGTTGATACAAAAACCCAGTAGCGATGGGGCAAAGACCAGAGGGGCAGTAAGTGGGAATTGTAGAGTTCGGCGATGCAGAATTACTATGGGTCAATCATCCTTCTCAGTAAAAGGTTCACATCTATGGAATACCATGCCTGTTGATTTAAAGTTGCAATCAGAACTCGCAGTTTTCTCTAAAAAGGTGAAACAATGGCTGAAATCTTTACAGCAATGTGAACATTGAGTACATACCTCAGGCTGGTGTAGTTTACATATTCTTTCTGTATGCAGGTTGATTTACATTTTGTGTTTGTGACTGTGTATAAAGTTGCATGTGGTCTCAGGTATGATAATATGTACAACAGTATATACACACACAGTTATCTGTTTATATGTTTATTTGTACTTGTTTTGTTTCTTGTGATGATTGAGCTTGTTTTTTATTTTGTTGTTTTGATTTTATGTAAAAGCCTAGCCAGGGACGAGGGCTGCAAACTAGCTTTATGCTATATGCCCTATGTACATGGCATCGGTTGTCTCTGTGTAACAATGCCTAGTGTATTGTTCCTGTTAAATAAATAAACTGAAACTGAAACTGAAAAAGATTCTGTGGACAAACACCTCGAGGGAAATAATTTGAAATGGAGGTTTGTCCAAATAATAAAAAGTTTGGTCAAATGTTCAATCATTTTCTTAAATGAATAAGTATGTGCTCGTCATGCTCTCTGTCCCATGCAAGTATTAGCATGAACTTGCAGAGGAGTCTTAAAACAAATGCAGCCAAACAAACGAAATGTGAGTTATGTCATCTGCTATCGGAGCAAGATGACTAAATCCAGTCATCCTTTCACAATTGTTTATGAAACAGATTTTCCGAATTCTATATGCATTATAAACATTTTCTTGTCTTGCTATACACTCTTTCTTAGAGATTTGGTCTCTTGAATGTATGAAAGGTTATGGATTAAATTTATCAATACAAGAGTGTGGAAATTTTAACATGCTCAAACTTAAATGAATGTGCAGCTTTCAGTGCAATAGTTTGATTTGTTTCAGTTGTAATAGTTTTAAGGGTAAAACAGCAAGACTTAATTTTTGTGTTGATGTTTCGTGTGTTCACACATCATGGACAGACACAGAGGTGCACTAAAAGAAATTTCCCAAAAAGAAAAGACTGTTACTTAATTTCTTAATTTTCATTTATTCTTGTTATGATGACAGCTCACAAAGAGGTGTCTTCACTTAAAAACATACACAGTCCAACAAAAAATTGTGAATGGACATTCGAAATCTTGATAATATGACTAAATCTAGTAATGTAAAAAAAATGTTATTTACAAAACACAGTGATTCTTAGATGAGACGCATCCCTGACAAAATCTGTTGGCATCCAAAAATACTCATAAATGTTTTAGCACAGCTATTTACACACATAGTATGAGAACCGTACATTGTATCAGTCGTCATAGTAAATTTATTACCAGTTTATTAGGGTCAAAAGGAAATGATGATAATAGCTGAAACATGCTTATATTTTATACCCCTTTCATTTTGAAAATCACAGATGCTGGTGCTTTAATCTTTTAGTAAACCATTTAGTGTTTAGTAAACCAAGTTTTGTGTTCTAGGTGAGAAATTTACACCAATAAAGATTTCATGAACATTAGAAAACAACATGTATTCCCTGTGGCTGTTAAACATAACTTGAAATAATAAATAATTTGAAAACGTAGGTCTGTCAAATGAGAAAGGTTCAGTCATACATTTACAAAAAAAAAAAAAAATTGTGTTTGTCACAAACACATCCAAAGAGTTTTCTACTCTTGTGAGAAAATCACTTGGGTGCATTATCATCGGGCTGTTTTAAGGAAATTCAAGAATAAAACTAAAGTTTAATTTAAAGACAATAGACAGCGTGACTTGCTTTAGTGACACACAATGTGTTTAAAACTTTTTAAACATGTTTAAAACGTAGGTGTAATTTTTTTACTGAGAAGTTTTAAGTGAAATGTATATTTGTTGTTTTACAGTACACATTCTATCTACGGGCTAGATTCAAATGAAAACATTTATTAAATAACAAAAAGTAAAAACAACATTTTTGCTCATACTTAAAATTTAGTATACTCAGATTTGTGTGTGTGTGTGTGTGTGTGTATAAATAATCAGCCAAAGTGTTGATTATTTGTCTAAAGCAGGGCTTATTTAAAAATGTTTATTTGTTTGTCTTGTCATATCATGTTATGTACTTTTCATTTAAACAATATTGTTTAGCACAATGGTCAACCATTGTTGTTTTATTGTGCTTTATAAATGAAATAAAATGAACTGAACTGAACTAAAGCATGATTCTGTACACATCTATATGAATGAATGCTGTAAAGCCATTAACACAAGCACAAAGAGGATACTGTCGTCCGCTGTAAGTTAGACCCCACAATCGCCTTCACTGTCAGAAGTAAACGGATAGTTGATGGTTTGAATAATTTTGAAAAAGACTGCTTCTCACAAGTTTATCTATTCAACCTACAGATTAGGTTGTTCTGATCCTACAGAAGTGTTAGCATACACACGTTGAGATGATAAAGAAAAACATGGCCCAGACATAGCACCTTTTTCAGACGCATATAGACATTTTCATCAATTGGTGAATTCTTTAATTCTATGTTTCAGTTTTCATACAATCAAAACAGCGATGTCTTAGCTATCAACATTTAGGCTATAGATCAAGCAGAACTGAACCGTTTAGGGGTTTGACATTAGACACGTGTTTGGATGCCTTCCATCCCCCCAAAAACAAAGAACAACCCTCAAACATGACACCTTTTTACCCCCAACCTGGAAAGGTAGACGTCCTGACAACCTTCCTTATTCAGAAGCCGATGTAGACAAGCCGGTAGGAACAAATTGGTGACTAGGCAATAACATATGCCATACAAATCAAATAAACATTGGTCCTCTTAAGGAGCCACTACATCACCCTTTGCTCAGCTATTTTCCCCACAGTCAGGATGACCCCCCTGGCTAGGCATTAACATATACCATACAGATCAAACAAACATAAGGTGGCAATACACATCCTTTGCTCAGCCAATTTTACACAATCAAGAAGACCCCCCAACACCTCCAAGACTGACCGTTAGCTACAGACCAGGAAGGAACGCCATAAAAACCCCCACGGCACCAGGTGAGTGATAAAAAACATTGTAAATCCACTCATAAATCCAACAAATGTCATCTGTTTAGATCTTTTGATTTACAAACCCCTACTGTCATGTCAGTCAGGGCTGACAGGCCCCGGTGACGTGACAGTCAGGGGGACAGAGCGGTGAGGGGGTCATATACCCATAAATCAGGTCAGAAATCTACCCTGGTATACATTTGACATATGACAACCTGTCCATCAACGCTGACAGGGGGTCATAAATCAGGTCATAAATCAGGGTCATAAATCATCAAAGTGACGTACAGTGTATGTTATTACTACTTGTGTCCCTCAGACTCTTCCACTTCTTTCTGCACACTTCTTCTGAATAAACACATCAACTCTTCAGCGGGAAAGTAGTTGTAAAATACGGCGAATAAGCTCAATGTCCTGCCTTTAGCTAGCTTGTAGTCTCAATATGTATATATATATATATATATATATATATATATATATATATATATATATATAGCTCAAATTGAGTAAAGACTGTTTTTTACAACTTACCAGATTGTCCGACCTCCTCAATCACTTTCCTCCAAGCAAGATCCTTTTTATTCCTGTTTCTGAAATGATATGAAGATGTATCGTAGAGCTCCGGGTGTCCACAAACAGCGACGATTACTTTGTCCTCCATTGTTGTTTCGGATTCTCGCCGCTCGCTATGTCACTACTAGAGCAAGCTCTTGATTGGTTAACGCGGTGCGAATTTTCGGCAAAGTTCAGATTTTTCAACTTGCACGAATCACACAATTTGAGTGTTTTGGGGAGTTTGACGCGCTTAACGCGTGATTCGCGCAAGTTGAAAAATCTGAACTTTGGCGAAAATTCGCACCGAATTCCGCGTTATTCGCACCGCCTCATTCGTGCAAACTGCGCCGCAAGATGTCTATTCGCATCTTTGCATTGACTTAACATGTAAATCACTCGCGCTTAACGCTTCATTTGCGTCTGGTGTGAATGCACCTTTAGCCATCAAGCTGGCCTTAGAAGAGTGGAGGCATTGGCTGGAGGGAGCAGCGCAACCATTCACCATGTTAACAGATCATAAAAATCTCCAATATCTCCGGAAGGCAAAACGTCTGAATTCTAGACAAGCCGGATGGCTGTTATTCTTTACCCGATTTAATTTCACCATATCCTACTGTCCCGGCCCCAGAAATATCAAGGCAGATGCACTGTCTCGGACTCATGGTTCAATAGAAGATGCGGAGGAACCTGAAAACATCATTCCATCGGAGATTATCGTCGTTCCCATTGAATGGAGCTCCCCTCCAGCAGCTGCTAATCCCGCTCCACATAATCCGCCGGGCTGTCCTCCAGAATGTCAATATGTTCCATGAACCCAGCCCACTCCCTTGAGCCATTCAGCCCACTCATCTCGAGGTACTGGCCACCCAGGGGCCAACAACACCCTCTCGCTGCTACGAGACCGCTTCTGGTGGCCTAATATGGCAAGGGACGTGAGAAGGTTCGTGCAAGGATGCCCCGATTGTGCCATGTCCAAGAGCCCATGTCACTTACCAGCTGGCAAACTCCTTCCCCTACCAGTACCGAATCACCCATGGTCACAACTAGGGGTAGACTTTATCACAGATCTGCCACCTTCCGAAGATAATACATGTATCCTTGTCATAGTTGACCGTTTCTCTAAATCCTGTCGTCTTCTACCTCTCAAAGGTCTCCCCACAGCATTGGAAGTGGCGGAGTTACTCTTCAACCACGTCTTCCGTTATTATGGTATACCCGAAGACATTGTCTCTGACCGAGGACCCCAGTTTATATCTCGGGTATGGAAGGCCTTCTTTCAACTCCTAGGTGTGACCGTTAGCCTCTCATCTGGTTATCATCCGGAGTCAAATGGACAAACGGAGAGGAAAATCCAGGAGGTGGGGTGATTCTTACGAACCTTCTGCCATGGCCACCAGAACCCCCGGAACCAGTTCCAAGGCTGGGCCGAGTACGCCCAGAACTCTCTGCGACAACACTCTACTGGTCTCACTCCCTTCCAGTGTGTGCTCTGCTTCCAGCCTCCACTGTTCCCCTGGTCTGGGGAACCATCTGATGTCCCTGCTGTTGACTATTGGTTCCAGAAGAGCGAGAGAGTCTGGGATGACAGCCACCACCATCTCCAACGGGCAGTACACAGGTAGAAGACAGCTACGGATGCTAGAAGAGCGGAGACACCTACCTATCAGCCAGGCCAGAAGGTATGGTTGTCGACCTGGGACATCCGACTGCGCCAGCCCTGTAGGAAGCTAAGTCCCAGATTCGTTGGTCCCTTCACCATCCTGGAACAGATAAACCTGGTCACCTACAAGCTCCAACTCCTTCCACACTATAGAATTCTGTAATGGATAAAACTGGTACTGTAATGGTACTGTAATGGATCAGCCAGGCTCAATCACCACCCAATCACAACGATCACTATCACCTGAATACTGAGCACCTGTCTTCAATCAAGCACTTCATCACCAGCGGCATATAAGCACACACCTCAGACACCTTCACTGTCCGATCCCGTTCACACGTTGAGGACTCTCTGTATTGCTATACATACTTTGAAAAGCTTACCTGCTCTACCTACCTCCTGTGTTCCTCCTAGTGTCTCCTCGTCACTCCTGTGTCTCCAGTTCTCCCGTCTCTCCCAGACGCCAGAAGGCTGTGGTGTGTGTTTCCTCCATTGTTCGTTCCAGCTCCTGTATCATATGGAGATTACAGTTACCACTCATCCTAGCTCAAGTACTTCTACTCACCATCACCACTCACTGTAAAGTCACCCGGATTCCTCTCACGAACTCTCTGTTCTGCAAATAAACATCCCTGCTTTTACTAACCTGTTGTGTCTAGTCCTCTTCCGTTACATTTACACTGTGAAATTAATATTTTACTTACATTCGTACCAGTTGCGTAGCTACGGGTGGGCCTGGGCCCACCCACTTTCATCTGTGGCCCACCCAATAAGAAGTTTGTAAATAGCCTAGTGAAGCAAACATAAATCAGATCAATTCATTTAAAAAGTAAAAGTCTTAGCAATAAATCGGACTGTCTACAAATGAAACCCGACAGACCACCTGAGGGTGCTGGATTTATCGATTGGAAACTTCTGAACCAAGTGTGTTTGAAACATCATATTAGCATAGGTACAGTGTTTGATCCGCTAAACAAATGCATCCTTTGTGGAAAGAAACACATGAACATTGTGCTAGATCCTGGTCGAATGCTCGAATGCTATTTAGAGGTATTGATAAAGACCATTCTCCCAGTTCAGTGTCTTTTGACGTTACTAAATCTTATGTTGGTAAAATTTGTTTTTCATCATACCCCAGAGTAATAATATAGCTATTCGTACTCTTTTCCAAAGGGAAATTGTTACTGTACCTTATATTTTGTCTCACTGGGTCTCCTCATTGAATGGAAAATTGATTTGCTGGAGAAAAGTGTGGTTGTTACCACAGAAATATCATCTTAGAAATAAGATAAAAGAAATTTCTTCTAAGCTGATTCACAGATTTTATCCAGCAAATCATCATTTACAAAAATTTAAAAAAGGAATAAATATAAATTGTACTTTTTGTAATGAATATGAGGAAACTGCCTTGCACTTATTTTGGCATTGTACATACTCAGTTACACTGTGGTGTAAGATCCAAAAGTTTATTAGTGAAAATATTCAGTGTATAAAACCTTCACTCTTATGGGAAAATGTACTTTTTGGCTTTACTGACTATCCTGACCAAGAGGAACAGTACTTTTACTTAATTAACTTACTTATTCTGTTGACCAAATTTCACATTCATAAGTGTAAATTTACCAATAAAAAAAAAAAAATTATGATTTTGTTGATTGAAATATGTATTTATATTGACAGTATCAGAGACTCTGTGAATAAGAAAGCTGTAAGAACTTTGAAAGTTTGTGAATTTTACAATATATTTATATTGCCTCCCCCTGGCAACTCTTGTTTGTTGTAATTTGTTTTCTTTTCTTATCTTTTTTCATTTTCTTCTCCTTTTTTTAATTTTAATTTTATTTTTTCTTATTTTGTTTCTTGATAACATGTTGTATGTTATTTTTCTTTTAATAAAAAAAAAAAAATCCTGAACTTGAAAAAAAAAAACTGGATGCATCCTTGATAAAGGGGGCGGATCAAAAACACATCCGGGGATTTGAACTGTACTTGGCTAGAACTTTGAATAGAGTTTCAAGTTTCAAGTTTGCTTTATTTATATAGCACATTTAAAAACAGCAAGCACGGCTGACCAAAGTGCTGAACAGATAAAAACATAAAAACACAGGACAACCCACAGATTCATACCATAAACTCACAGTGAATTAAAAGCCAAAGAAAATAAATAGGTTTTAAGAGAAGATTTAAAAACAGTTAAAGACTGTGCGATATAGGCTGGAAGGCTGTTCCACAGCCTAGGGCCAGCAACTGCAAATGCTCTATCCCCTCTATGCTTTAACCGTGATCTGGGGACAGAGAGAAGTCTTTGATCACCAGACCTCAGATTTCGAGTCGGATTGTATGGATGTAGTTGATCGGATAGGTAGCTCGGTGCCAGATTATTTATAGATTTATAAACATAGAGAAGAATTTTGAACTCAATTCTGAGATGCACAGGTAACCAATGTAGCGATTTCAGAATTGGAGTAACGTGATCAAATTTACGATGTCCTGTGAGGAATTTAGCAGCGGCATTTTGTACTAGTTGTAGACGAGCAATGGAAGATTTAGAAATGCCAAGATAGAGAGAGTTGCAGTAATCCAAGCGAGTTGTAATGAGCGCATGGATAGCAATCTCTAAAGTTTTCACAGATAGAAAAGATTTAATTTTGGAGAGAAGACGTAGCTGGAAAAAACATGAACTAATAACCGCATTTATTTGTTTATCAAATTTAAGACTCTGATCCCAGAAAACACCTAGGTTCTTAATACAGGAAGAAGTAAAAGGAGCAAGGTAGTCCAAATCGATACTTCTGCTTCCTGAGTTTTCACTAGGGCCAAAGACTATAACCTCCGTTTTTGATTCATTTAGACATAGAACATTTTGAGAGAACCACGTTTTCACTTCATCCAGGCATGCAAAAAGAGGTTCCAGAGCAGCATGTTTATTTCGTTTCAGAGGTATATAAATTTGGGTATCATCAGCATAGCAGTGAAATGATACACCATGCTTTCTGAAAATAGAGCCCAAAGGAAGTAAATACAAAGAAAAAAGAATGGGAGCGAGAATTGAACCCTGCGGCACTCCACAGGAAAGTTTAGCAGGCAATGATGAAAAATTGCCCAATCTAACAGAGAAACTTCTATTTGTTAAATATGATTTGAACCAGCAAAGAACAGTTCCCCGGATGCCCACAAAATATTCCAGTCGAGATAAAAGAGTTTTATGATCAACTGTATCAAAAGCCGAGGTTAAGTCTAACATAATTAGGATAACAGAGTCACCAGAGTCAGTCGCCAACAAAATATCATTAAAAACCCGTAATAAAGCAGACTCTGTGCTATGCAGAGACTTAAAAGCAGACTGGAAGGTTTCAAAAATATGATTTGCACAAAGGAAAGACTGCATTTGAATAAACACAGTTTTCTCAAGTGCTTTTGTAATAAACGGAAGATTTGAGATGGGACGAAAATTATTAAGATTACTAGTATCGAGAGAAGGTTTCTTAAGAAGCGGAGTCACAGTAGCCTCTTTGAGGCTATCAGGTATAGTCCCCGAAACTAGACATTTATTTAGAAACGACACCAAACTCGGGCCAACCGAATCGAAAATTTGTTTTAAAATACGTGGAGGGAGAACATCATGAGAGCAAAAAGAAGGTTTCAAATGATCGATAGTTTCTTTGAGAGACTGGAGAGAAACTGGATCAAAATCACTCCATATGGCTGAAGAGCAGCAAAATTCAGGTGAAACATTAAGATGCTGTTCAGCATCCAAGTCAGGCAAAAGTGACTCCAAGGACATAGACAAGCCCACCTTGTTAAAGGTGTTAGAGAAGTCGTCACAGAAGTGGGAAGAAAAGGAACGAGTCAGTTGTACAGTAGGAGTAATGCTTGGACTTAACTGAGAGAGAGGCAATGTAAATAATACAGGCAAATGATCTGAGAGCAAAGTATCAAAAACTTGAGCATCAGTAATAGAAAAGCCATGAGAAAAAACCAAGTCCAAAGTATGTCCGTGTGTATGTGTAGGATCTTTCACCCACTGAACCATATTGAATGAATCAATGAGACTTAGAAACTCCATTACCAGAGGTTTAGACTGACAGCACACATGTATATTAAAATCACCTAGCAGAAGAATATCGTTATACTTTGTTATGCAATCACCCATGAAAGCAGTAAATTCATTTATAAAGTCTTTAACTAGGTGAGGGGGCCGATACACCAGTGCTAACAAAACAGGAACATTCAATTCCAGTCGCAACAACTGTACTTCAATGCTACTGTAAACAGCAGACGAAACAGGATGACAGTGCATTCTAAAACTGTTTTTTAAAATTACCGCTAGACCGCCCCCGCGGCCTGAAGAGCGGGGCAAATTAAAAAATGTGCAGCCTGCTGGAACCAAGTCAGAGAAAGGACTCAGATCACCAACCTTAATCCAAGTTTCTGTGATGAACATAAAATCCAAGGCATGAGTAGTGAAAAAGTCATTTAATAAAATCGACTTATTGACTAGAGACTGAGCATTAATCAGAGCCATCCTGGAAATCGTTGGAGAAATAACGGGAGTAGAGGCTCTGTTCAAAGAGCGAAGATTCTGAAGATTGACTCCACCGCGGCGAACACGGAGAGGTGAGTAGCGAGAGGTCGCAAATGGAGAATTCAGGTGAATGGGTCGAAGCCAGCGAGCAGGATGATCCAGCGAACGCCAGACAGCACAGCGGCCACTGCCTAAGTTCCGCGTCATACGGAAAAAGCTGGAAACGCGGCCCGTGCGCAACTCCATTTTCAGTTTGACAGCAACCCCTCCGCGCTTTCCGCGTCTCCTGCGACGCTTTCTCCGGGAAATATCAGGATGCCATCTACGCAGATAATCCGGAATATCCAAGATTGAGTTTGGAAAACGCGATTGTGATCTAACCACAGAGTTTGCTAACTCTGAGTTATAGGTGGTCACAACAGAGTCTTTAATATCCAGAAGTAGCTGGCGATCATAGACCAGAGGGGAATAACAGTTCGACACAGAAAGAAGAACGGAGACAACACAAAGTAGCAGAGAGGCCAGACGGCATGCCACATACACCGGCGCCATCATGGAATAGAGTGGGAGAACTATGATGTCTATGAAGCGAGTTAGCATTTTAGCACTTCCGGTTCCATCGTCCCAGAGTCAATGAGTTTTTTTGAATGGGATTTTGGTTAAATTCCTTAAATAAGGTCTGTGGTTCACACAAGCTCAAGATACTTTCACGTTTTATTCCACGACATAAAACACACCAGTTACACCCCACTCGTGATTTTTTTAAGCCGTTAAATTTCTTAAAAAAGACGGTTGCTAACAAGCTGCTAAATGGGACTACAGGCGCTGTCGGAGACATTAAACGTCATCACGCCGAACAATTTATCAATTTAGTATTTTCCAGTTGTAGTATAATTTGTAATACAATTAATTTTAGGATAACCAAATGAATAGTTTACAGCATTTTATATTGTTGTTTGACAATGTTTTTTTGCTTTGCAACATGTTGTTGGAGGGAAGAAGCACGTTTTATCACTTTCCTACTGATACAGACTCTGGGTTCGTACCGTAAGGTAAATTTATATTTCGATTATTACATGCAAACACCACATTTACTGGCTTTACGTGGGGAAAGTGAAACTTTAATGATGCATATGCTTAAAGCCACGTCAAAAATAAATGTGTACGGCCACATGAAGCTGTTAGAGAGAGATTGTAGAAACAAGGATAAAATAACATTTTGTGTATCCACCCTAACAAAATGAGATCTGAAATGTGGTACTTTGTTCACTAAAATAAGTTTAATCTTACCATAATCAAAGACTCGCTCACTCTGCTGTTATTTAAAAGATTAAATACGCAGGGATATGTTTTTAATTAAAATATTCATATTAATCGAGGATTTATGGACTTTTAATGCACCTTATTTCGAAATGTACAGAAATACGTGCTTTAATTTAATGTCCTTTAGTTAAGATTATTTCATTTATTCACTATACTATTTATTACTAATATCTCATTTCAGTTTTATTTTGGCTCTAGTTTTGTATTTTTTCCAGTTTATATGAAAAGGTTCATGTAGTGTGGATTAAAATTCATATACAAAGTAAAATCACTAAACAAAAAGCATAAGATAGACGATCTAAACTAGTGACTGAAAGCACAAAATATGCTACATATATTCTAACTAGTAAAGATTAGTGTGGGCCAGTGTGAGAGAACAGATTCATCAACATCTCTTACTTCAGTCAAAGAGTCTTATCTACAGAGACATGTTTCTCATGAAACAGATATAGAACTTACAAAAACAAATTTAAATAAATGTAAGAGAAATATAATGTAAAACGTGCATAAATGTAAAATAAAACAGTGGTATAAAGAAATATAAATACGACAGGACAACTGATCTATAAAAATACTCTTATTATAGACCCTTTTTGCACCGACGTCACAGTCTCTCCGTCTCTCGCACACACACACACAGTTTGACACATGCTCAGGGTAAGTATTGTATGCACATTGAGTACTGCTGTTCAGTTGGCTCGTTCGGGGTAAAATTTATTTTTATTTTTGATACATTTGTATTTTTAAATACATACATCTTTTTATTTTATTAGAATGAATTTGTCTTTCATCAGATTTACCAAATGTTATAACTTCTATTTGTGCTGGTCAGTTAAGAACAAGGGGTAAAATTGAACTGCTAGCAAAAAGCTTTGGTGCTGCAAATATTTGAGTTGCTCCTCCCCTTTGACTTACCCCTCCCCTTTGTGTGGCCCCTCCCCTAATCTCACTCCAAACTTTTGCTATAACTTGAGAGCCCTGCGTTAAAGTTAATAACAATCATGGTCCTGCACAGTGAGTGACCTTACATATGCAGGTAAAATCGGATTTTATCCAGCCATTGTTAAAAAAACAAGGTAACAAACTTCATAGCTAGCGTTAGTGAAGGGGTCAGTGGAATTTTCTGCCTCCACATAAGCCCCGCCCACAGAAAAACATCATGTTTACTAACAGAAAAAGGGTCTATAGATCACTGACTTGAATCTGTACATGTAGCCCATAATAATTTCATTTTCATTTTAGACTTTCAGTTTATGTCATTTGATATATAAGTGCTAAATTACATTCACAGTCATGATCAGCAATATTTTAAGTGCTTGATTATGGACGAGCTTAATCTTTACATCATTATTTTACTAATCCAGCTCATCTCAGCACTCATCAGCCTCTTCTTCCTCCTCCGTTTCACCTGTAAAATAGCAAAATACCATTTAGATAAATACAAAACATACAATAAACATTGAACATTACTCATGTGTGCATGTATGTTTCTATCAATGCTGCATTATTTCAGTTGAAGGTCTAATCCTCTTCCACTTGTATACATTAATAATCATTTTTAAAAAGCAATACACACAAGCTAGTATAATAACTTTAGATTTGTTAAAGCAGTGCTATCTGAAGCTGTAGTAGCTGTAAGTTTGGCATTGTTTGTATTTTGTCATGAGTCCGGGTCCACGATGCTCCCCCTCACCACCAGAGGTCGCCACCTCCCGTCTTCCCGGACTCAATTGCCAGTACCACACACACCTGCCACTCATCACACTCCCAGCTATTCCCCACTCACCTCATTAGTGTTTAATTTGCCCCAGCTGTGTTCCTGATTGCTGTCCCTACTTAAGCTCCCTGTGTTTTCTGTTCTGCTCTCGTTCGTCTCACTTTTGTGCCAGGTATGTCTGTGACTTATGTCTGCCCTGTGCCTCGTGTATGTCGTGTTTTCAGTGGTTGTGTTTATTCTGGCTTTTTCCCCTTCGGGGTGGTTTCAGTTGTGTTTTTGTTTATTTTATAATTTGTTAATAAAGAAGATTCCTTTTGCCAGCATTTGAGTCTTCATTCCTCCCAACCCGTGACAGTACGAACGAGACACTTGAAGACTCAGCGGCAATGGGAATCTTCTTGTACCCAGCTCCTGGTCGACAGAGGAATCAGGCCCCAGCCAGTGGGCCGCATCCTTGCCCACAAAACAATCGCCCTTTTGGCTATTACGCCGAAGACCTCTTCGAGGTAGGCCAGGAGCTGGGGATTAGAGGGAGCACCCTCATCCGCCTGTTTTTAGCGGGCCTGGATGAGCCTGTCAACCGGCAGGAGCTGGGGGAAATAGATACGTGGTCCTATTGGGAGATGGTCGACCACGTCATCTACTTGAAGGAGGTGGAGCTGCGGGAGGGTGCCCCCCTCCCAGTCTGGGCTGTTGCTCCAGAACCTCCTCGGATCGGGCCAGCCACTTCCAGTGTCTCGGGGGCTTTCTTTGGGCGCCCCGGGCTGAGACGCAGCGTGGAGGATCCTCCGCCGATGTCGGTGAGGGGAGCGGCGGCACCCACTCATAAGGCTCCCGCGCCCGCTCACAAAGCTCCCGAGGCGGCGGTGCCCGCTCACAAAGCTCCCGAGGCGGCGGTGCCCGCTCACAAAGCTCCCGAGGCGGCGGTGCCCGCACACAAGGTTCCCGAGGTGGCGGTGTCCGCACACAGGGTTCCCGAGGCGGCGGTGTCCGCACACAGGGTTCCCGAGGCGGCGGTGTCCGCACACAAGGTTCCCGAGGCGGCGGTGTCCGCACACAAGGTTCCCGAGGCGGCGGTGTCCGCACACAAGGTTCCCGAGGCGGCGGTGTCCGCACACAAGGTTCCCGAGGCGGCGGTGTCCGCACACAAGGTTCCCGAGGCGGCGGTGTCCGCACACAAGGTTCCCGAGGCGGCGGTGTCCGCACACAGGGTTCCCGAGGCGGCGGTGTCCGCTCGCGGTCCTCCCGAGGCGGCGGTGTCCGCTCGCGGTCCTCCCGAGGCGGCGGTGTCCGCACACAAGCTTCCCGAGGCGGCGGTGTCCGCACACAAGGTTCCCGAGGCGGCGGTGTCCGCACACAAGGTTCCCGAGGCGGCGGTGTCCGCACACAAGGTTCCCGAGGCGGCGGTGCCCGCTCACAAAGCTCCCGAGGCGGCGGTGCCCGCTCACAAAGCTCCCGAGGCGGCGGTGCCCGCTCACAAAGCTCCCGAGGCGGCAGTGCCCGCTCACAAGGCTCCCGAGGCGGCGGTGCCCGCTCACAAGGCTCCCGAGGCGGCGGTGCCCGCTCACAAGGCACCCGAAGCGGCGGTGCCCGCTCACAAGGCGCCCGAAGCGGCGGTGCCCGCTCACAAAGCTCCCGAAGCGGCGGTGCCCGCTCACAATCCTCTCGAGGCGGCGGTGCCCGCTCACAAAGCTCCCGAAGCGGCGGTGCCCGCTCACAAAGCTCCCGAGGCGGCGGTGCCCGCTCACAAAGCTCCCGAAGCGGCGGTGCCCGCTCACAATCCTCTCGAGGCGGCGGTGTCCGCACACAAAGCTCCCGAAGCGGCGGTGTCCGCACACAAGGTTCCCGAGGCGGCGGTGTCCGCACACAAGGTTCCCGAGGCGGCGGTGTCCGCACACAAGGTTCCCGAGGCGGCGGTGTCCGCACACAGGGTTCCCGAGGCGGCGGTGTCCGCTCGCGGTCCTCCCGAGGCGGCGGTGTCCGCTCGCGGTCCTCCCGAGGCGGCGGTGTCCGCACACAAGCTTCCCGAGGCGGCGGTGTCCGCACACAAGCTTCCCGAGGCGGCGGTGTCCGCACACAAGCTTCCCGAGGCGGCGGTGTCCGCACACAGGGTTCCCGAGGCGGCGGTGTCCGCACACAGGGTTCCCGAGGCGGCGGTGTCCGCACACAGGGTTCCCGAGGCGGCGGTGTCCGCACACAGGGTTCCTGTGACAGTATTTATTGCTTACTGTTTAGTAACCTCACCCTAACCAAAATTACTATCACACATTGATTTATTACAGAACTAAAGTGAGAACCTTCTGAGGATTCTGATGATAACGTTTCTTGTTCTGTTGATTTCACAGGTTCCTTCTGAGCTTCAGACCAAGTAACTAATCCATTAAAGAAGCTCGAGGACACTTGTTCTTTCTCCAGGCTGTAAGAAGGAATCAGAAGGGATAAACAGTGTCAAGTGGAACAAGTTAAAAATTGGTTACTATATTTAGTTTACTTTGAATACAAAGTAGACTGTAACAAAGATTACATTTCTGTAGTCAGTTTAGTTACTGATTTTAAATTATTTGGCATACACATTTTAAAACAATATTTGTTTAAAATATAATACATTTAAAGCAATTTACATGATGTTTGTCTGTGTAAGCCTGACTGTGACAAATGAATATTTACTTACCTCAGTTTACAGTTTGAGTCAATGAGCTGCTGCTTTGAGTCTTCTATTTCATTGTTTCTCAGATCAAGCTCTTTTAAAAACTGTAGTGCTTTTGTTTCAACCAAAGACTGAGCCAAACAAGCAACATCTGTAATGCCACAGTCATTTAGACTAGAAAGAGAAAGACAAGCAGACAGAGGAAGAAAATTATTTTCCTTTATCTGTCAGTCCTCTGTCATGTGTTCCCACCTCTTGTTTCCTTATTTGGTCATGTTCCTGTCCTTGTTAAGTGTGATTATTAGTTAAGTCTTGTCCAGCTGTGTTTTAGTAATTATCTGTGATTGTCATGTGTATTTAGTTCCTGCCTGTTCAGTTAGGTATCATCTGGTGTACTCGTTATTCCCCGGTGTTCCTGTCTGTGTTAACCTTGCCTTGCCTTGCCTTGTCCTGCCTTGTCCTGCCTTGTCCTGTCCTGTCCTGTCCTGCCCTGCCTTGATGTCATCATTAAAGACTATTATTTTGAAGTTTATCCTCGTCTGCGTGTTCCTCATTCCTCCCTGCTGTGTGCAATGTGACAGAATCCCAGAGTGTGATATTAACCCAGAGAGCACAGTCAAGTTTGTCATTTCTTAGCATAATTGTGTAGGCAAAATCAGTCACTTCAATGAGAAACCATGTGACGAGGAATTTCACTTAATGGCTTTTCAGTGGCAGAGAATTCCCAGTGTTTCCATTTAATATGTCTAATTTGTCCCACCATAGTTTGATAATGAAGCAAACATATTTTAAAGTTCTCATTAACATAAACTTGCATTGTTGCATCAGCAAGGCATGTGTAACTCCCAGTCAGTCATCCACCGGAAGTGAAGGAGACATGTTTTCAAACAGCCATTCAGATTTTTGTATTCATTTTCAAAAATTTATTTTTACTAAAATATTTTTACATTTTAATCTAACACATGCCATAAAAGATATCTGAAAAAAGGTTCCCAAACAAAATTAATAAATACAAAAATTATTAAATTATAAAAAATAAAAATAAAATAATAAAAAAATAAATAAACGGGAGACCCCCCCCCCCATTTTGTGTACTAGTTTATTGTATTTTAAAAAGCATTGTTAACTTCTTTTTTTATTACAAAATATATAAATTTGTTATTAACCTTGTATAGACTGAAATAATTAGAAACAGTCAGAAAAAAAATTTTTTTAGCCTTTAGACAAAATATCAAAGAAAAATGTTTGGTTACACTTTATTCGATAGTCCACTTTAGACATTCAATTAACTATAAGTAACTATGTAACTACATGTCAACTAATTATCATTCATTTGCAACTACATATCTACTAACTCGCAGAGTAGACTGTAAGGGTAGGTTTAGGGTTAGTCGAATAAGTTGACATATACTTGCAAAGTCAGTATGTTGTATGTTGTGGACCCATCAAAATAAAGTGTTAGAAGTTATTAAGCAGACAGTCTACTAATACTCTAATTACAGCTTGTTGACATGTAGTTGCAAAGTTACTTACTGTTAGCAGAATGTCTAAAGTGGACTATCGAAATAAAGTGTTACCAAATGTTTTCATGTTTTTTATGCTTTGTGTCATATTTGATAAATCAGGATTTTATGGCTCATATACTGTAATATATAGTGAGAATATGGGGCTCATAGTTGAGGAGGAAAAACAGCTCAATTTTATTCAGATGTCCAAACTGAGCAAAAATTAGCATTTTGGTGCAGTTGTTATGTTATGGCCAAAAAACATAATTTTACTTATGTTAATTTAAATTTTCACTGAAAGTGCAATAGACTGGTGCATTTACTGTTAAAATGTACAAAATGTTATTCCCCCACACATGATGAATTTTGTATTAAGTTCATATCTGACAGGGGAATGCACAGTATTGACCAATAGAAGTTGCCTGATATTTTAAAATATAAATTAAGGAAAGAGCGCAGTTTATTAATAAATTATACATAATAAAGAAAAATAAAAGCACAACTGAAGTGTCAGAGATAGAAGATTCTGCAGGAACACATTCACTCTTCTGCAACTTATCAATGTTATTTTCTGTTAATGTTATTTACCATTACAGTTACTTTTATCACAAACATCATTTACTGCATTAAACTAATTGCCTTTTTTTTGCGCTCCTTTGCTCACACTCTGTCTGGTTTGAGGCGCATGTACTTCGGACAGCTTGGCTGATGCCGATACCTCGCTGTTGTTCGCTCTGTGACCTCAGATGTTTTAAAAAAAAGTGTCTTGTAGTTACACATTTATTCATGACTGTTAGTGATGTTACTGTTACTGAGGTTCTTTGTGCCACACTGCACATTTAAAGCTAATTATTAACAAAATGATCACCTGCCATAGTCATCTGTGACACTATGAAATTCACTGGCCAAATTTTACCTGTGTTTGGTACCTGGCAGGTGTTTATAACAGACCCTGCTTTCATCAGTTCACAAAACACAACAGGAATTCCAGACTGAGATATTGAGTAAAAGTGTTTTAGATAAATTGCAATGCTGAGATGATTTTAAGCATGTTCCTTACTTCAATCTCTCCAGTTTACAGTGTGAATTCTTCAGTATGTCACACAGGATCTGCACTCCTGTGTTTTTTATTTGATTCCAGCTCAGGTCCAGCTCTCTCAGGTGTGAAAGGTTTGAACACAGAGCTGAAGTCAGGATGAGACACTGTTTCTCTGTAATACTGCATCCACACAGACTGAAGACAGAAAGAGAAAAAACAATGAATCAAATCCATGTTAAGTTTATGTTTTAGTTAAATGCATCATAACTAAATGTCATATAGCACGCTAATACACCAGCGGAAGCATGAAAAATATATTATAGAACCATTAACCAATTCCTAGCCAGGATTTGAGGATACTAGATTCAACCCAAGTTCAGACAATCATCACTCAATCAAAAAAAAAAAAAAAAAAGTTAGAAATGTAGATCTGATTTTGTGAATTATAAATGTAGAACTGACTGAAACATTTCAATGGACTATTTTCATTGTTAATGTGAGAAAATCACAGGTAACACTTTATTTCGATAGTCCACTTTAGACATTTTACTAACAGTAAGTAACTTTGCAACTACATGTCAACTAGCAGTCATTAGAGTATTAGTAGACTGTCTGCTTAATAACTTCTAACACTTTATTTTGATGGGTCCACAACATACAACATGCTGACTATCAGAAACTTTGCAAGTATGTCAACTTATTTTACTGACCCTAAACCTACCCTACTGAGAGTTAGTAGACATGTAGTTGCAAATTAATGAGAATTAGTTGACATGTAGTTGACACATAGTTACAAAGTTACTTATAGTTTGTAGAATGTCTAAAGTGGACTATCGAAATAAAGTGTAACCAAATCACAATCTTAATTTAAAGTCATTTTAGTGTAGTTTACGGTACTTTCATTTTTAAATGGAATATAAGTATATTAAGTGAAGAAAGCATAGACAAGTTAAATTTATTGCATGCTGGTGTAGTTTGTTACTGATGCTATTATAAATCACAGCAGTGGGCGTCTACTTAAGTTTCTGAAATCAGTAACACCTACTGAATCAGTGTTTTTGACAAAGTTAAAATGACGATAGAAAATTATCAATTTTACAAACATTTACAAACTTTTTGAAAAAAAAAAAAACTTGCTAACTTCACAAGCAAACCTCCAGAAACATGCATTTTATGAGCCCATTTAGATTTAGTGTTATAAAACAGATAGTTCTGGTCCTTGATTCTGATTGGTTGAGCCAAGTTCGAAGCTGTTGTAAATTAGTACTCTACAAACATACACCTTTGTTTACATTTGTGTGTTGCTCGGCAACCACTTTGTTGGAACCATATATGTATAGAATAGATACTAGGGATGTGCGCTACGACTAATTTGACTGTCATTTAAGCATAAGTTTTGTATACGACTAGTCGACTAGTCTAAAAGCTAGAAACCCCCAAAAAATGGCAAAAGAAAAAAAAAAAAAAACCGTGTATTACAGCCTACACTTGAAATACTTAATCTTTGCATCACACTGTTAAATCCCTCAGTGAAACAGACTGACAGAATTCTTCATTTTCATATAATGTTAGCCAACATATTAAAACACGTCAAAAACAATAGGAAAGTTTATTAAGGAATAGCATTAATGGCTTTTAAAAATGTACTTCATGTTGGCTATATTGTCTAAAAACAAAACAATGCTCATTTTACTTACTCAGACCATGCACATTTTTTCAGTGTATTTAACATGTTAACGTGATCTGGCGAAAGACGGGACTAGAGGCGATTCTGCACTTGAAAAAAAAACAACACGCTCAGCAGGAACTGAAGTTACAGGCACGCAGAGAGATAACTACAAACAAGCAGACAGTTTCGAAAAGAGCCTGAAAATCCTGCACCACCACCGAAGTTAGAGGAATAAACGGTGCGGATGGGATCATGGACCGCAGCGACGGGTTAAGCCTTTTTCACAAGAATCGGAAATTATGTCAGCGCAGGGTAAAGTTAGTTCCGTTACAGGTCTGCGCCTATTATATCAGTGTGCCCTTTTCTCAAATAAATATTCTGTTTTCCAAGTTGTTGTTATATATAAAGAAATATAATTTTACTTGTTTGTAACTTATATGGCCACTCAGACCGCTGACTTGTGAGATATGTGCTTATAGCGCTGGATGGACCTTTTTTTAAATAGTCTTTGATCTCCGGTACATTTGAGCGTATATACATGACCAAATAAGGAAACAAGACGCGGAAACACATGACACACCTGACAGAGAACTGACATAACTCCCCCCTCCCGGAAGGCGCGATCCGCTCCATAACAGTTCCACCGGGGAGTGGGGGGTGGGCACTCTGGAGGCCCCTCAGGACAAACATGGACAGGAACACAGGACGGGGACCTCCAGAGCGGAACAGACAGACGGAGGCCATGGCAGGGCTGGGAGCTTTGGAGGCCATGGCGGAGCTGGGAACTCCGGAGGCCATGGCACCCAGAGCTCCACCCAGAGCTCTACTACCTCACAGGGACCCTCAGCAACCGCCTCCACTTCCACGGGGACCCAACACTGGACTGGAGTCAGTGGCAGCCAGCGGGCTTGAGTCAGCGGCGGCCGGTGGGCTTGCCACATGTGAACAGTGGGCTAGAGGGAGCTGTGGATGGCGGCAGCGCTTCTCCTGCAAATGGCGGGCTGAAGAGAGCTGCGGACAGCGGCAGACCGGAGGGGCTTGCGGCCAACGGACTCGCGCACTTCCATGCCGCGGGACAGACAGACAGGAATAAAACAAAAAACTTAAAAAAAAAACGGAAAACAAAACATGGTGAAGGGGCACCGCTTACTGTATCGGTCTGGTCTTCTGTCACGGTGCACACAGCAGGGAGGAACGAGGAACACGTAGATGAGGATAAACTTCAAATTAATTGTCTTTAATGACAACATTAGGGCAAGGCAAGGTTGACACAAACAGGAATACAGGGGAATAATGAGTAGACCAGACAAACACTAACTGAACAGGCAGGGACTTATATACACAAGATAATTACTGATAAATAGACACCTGAACTGAATAAACTAATAATCACACTAAACAAGGACAGAAACATGACCAAATAAGGAAACAAGAGGCGGGAACACATGACATACACAACAGAGGACTGACACTTGTGTTTGTGATTACCCGAACCGACCAAACAGTTAAATTTTAAATGTTTGCGCTTTGTAGAGTACAGTACCAGCAGTTCAAGCATTTTCATAGGATCTAATTTGTAAAAAAAATACTTTGATTCTTGAATTCATTCTTGTTCAGTACATGTTGTCACCGGAAAAACGTTTACCCTGCAAGCGCCAATCCGGAAGCCAGAAATGCGGAAGTGTGAAAAAGGCTAATTGACATTTGCTGGCTTTGGCTAGCCTCCAAGCTAACACATACGTGCCTGTATTGAATATGATTACGCATCGCTCCAGTAGAGTTATTGTAAGCCAATTTGACATTACACAGTTTACACAAAACTTTTCTGTATCCTTCCAATTCAAAATAATCCCACACCTTGCTGGTTCTCCACATGGTCATTTCGAGCTCCCCGCAACTGACATGAAGAAAAGGCATGCGAGGTCTGAGGTAAAAATGTAGTTTCTGCCCAGATACGCTTTTAAAAATATTTATATATTTAAATATTTTGATATTTATTATTTTTTAAAAGTTTTATTTTAGCTCGTTGTTAAAATGTTTTAAATGTAACGTTAAAATTATGGTATTTTTTTCTCTCGTGTAATCGACTATTGTTTCAGTGTCGACTAACTGTACCGTTTAGTCGACTAGTCAACTAGACCCGCACATCCCTAATAGATACCCCATTCGACCGCTCCAGGCACGTAGATGGTACGTGCACTCCACTTCGCGTCATGCCTAACAATGCCCCTTAGCTGTTATAAATTCACTGTAAAAGTAGGCTTCTTGGGGCTTATTGCTTTAAAAAGCACCATCAGTGTTATAGAAACCATTTAACTCTGTTAGAATAATATATTGTCATGCAAGTTTTTGTACAGTATAAAAGAGCAACAGTAGGCATATGGTCCCTCCATATAGTCTTTAGTTGTCATAGTTGAACTGTTTTTAAGGTCCAAATGCCAGAAGCTGTTGATTTCTTCTCATTCATTAAAAAAATAGAAAAACAAATCTTATTTTTTTTATCTCTCATTCATTGTTGCAGCAAATGTGAATCTCATAATATTTCTGCAGAACATGAACACAACCAGTACATTTGATCAATTACTTTAAATTAAACCAGTGGTTCTCAAAGTGTACAGTTTAATGATACTAACGTTAGTTTTTTCAGCTTGCATTGTGAACTGCCCAACACAACACCAAGGTTTTCAACTCCAGAGTCTCCTAGTTGATTCCTACTGAGCTCCAGCTCTCTCAAGTGTGATGGGTTTGATTTCAGAGCTGAAGTCATGACGAGACACTGTTTCTCTGTAATACTGCAACTATACAGACTGAAGACAGAAAGAGAAAAGACAATGAATCAGATCCATGTTAAGTTTGTTTGAGTTAAATGCATCATAAGTAAATGTCATATACCTCGCTAATACACCAGCAGAAGCATGAAAAATATATTATAGAACCATTAACCAATTCCTAGCCAGGATTTGAGGATACTAGATTCAACCCAAGTTCAGACAATCATCACTCAGTCAAAAAAAAAAAAAAAACATAAAAAAAAAAATTAGAAATGTAGATCTGATTTTGTGAATTATAAATGTAGAACTGATCGAAACATTTCAACCAACTATTTTCATTCTTAATGTGAGAAAATCACAATCTTAATTTAAAGTCATTTTAGTGTAGTTTACTGTTCTTTCATTTTTAAATGGAATATAAGTATATTAAGTGAAGAAAGCATGGTCAAGTTAAATTTACTGCATGCTGGTGTAGTTTGTTACTGTAGCTATTATAAATCACAGCAGTGGGCGTCTACTTAAGTTTCTGAAATCAGTAACACCCAATGAATCAGTGTTTTTGACAAAGTTAAAATGAGGATAGAAAATGATCAATTTGACAAATATTTACAAACTTTTGGAAAAAAAAAAAAAAAAAAAAAAAAAAAAAAACCTTGCTAACTTCACAAGCAAACCTCCAGAAACATGCATTTCATGAGTCCATTTAGATTTAGTGAAAAGCACCATCAGTGTTATAAAAAACATTTAACTCCGTCAGAATAATATATTGTCATGCAAGTTTTTGTACATTATAAAAGAGCAACAGTAGGCATATGGTCCTCCATATAGTCTTTAGTTGCCATAGTTGAACTGTTTTTAATTGTTTTTAAGGTCCAAATGCCAGAAGCTGTTGTTTTCTTTCAAAACTAAAGACATACATTTCTTATTTTTTTTGTCTCTCATTCACTGTTGCAGCAAATGTGAATTTCATAATATTTCTGCAGAACATGAACACAACCAGTACATTTTTATCAAATACTTTAAATTAAACCAGTGGTTCTCAAAGTGTTCAGTGTAATGATACTAACTTTAGTTTTTTCAGCTTGCATTGTGAACTGCCCAACACAACACCAAGGTTTTCAAC
This sequence comes from Acrossocheilus wenchowensis, assembly GCA_029620275.1. NCBI lineage: Eukaryota > Metazoa > Chordata > Actinopteri > Cypriniformes > Cyprinidae > Acrossocheilus > Acrossocheilus wenchowensis. The sequence continues at coordinate 58,032 of JAJUBA010000179.1, forward strand.
TCCAGAGTCTCCTAGTTGATTCATACTGAGCTCCAGCTCTCTCAAGTGTGATGGGTTTGATTTCAGAGCTGAAGTCATGATGAGACACTGTTTCTCTGTAATACTGCATCCACACAGACTGAAGACAGAAAGAGAAAAAACAATGAATCAGATCCATGTTAAGTTTGTTTGAGTTAAATGCATCATAACTAAATGTTATATAGCACACTAATACACCAGCAGAAGCATGAAAAATATATTATAGAACCATAAACCAATTCCTAGCCAGGATTTGAGGATACTAGATTCAACCCAAGTTTAGACAATCATCACTTAGTCAAAGAAAAAAAAAAAAAGTTAGCAATGTAGATCTGATTTTGTGAATTATAAATGTAGAACTGATTGAAACATTTCAACTGAATATTTTCACAGTCTTAACGTGAGAAAAATCACAATCTCAATTTAAAGTCATTTTAGTATAGTTTACTGTTCTTTCATTTTTAAATGGAATATAAGCATATTAAGTGAAGAAAGTGTAGTCAAGTTAAATTTACTGCATGCCTGTGTAGTTCGTTACACTGTTAAGACATTTCTGTAATTTCTACAGTTATTTACTGTATATGACCCAGTATAAAACTGCAAATTCCCTTTACAGTAAATAACTGTAATACCCTTTGCATCATGGGAATTTTCTGTGACGTCAAACCCCACATACAGAGACTTACTATATTTTTTTAAATTGCTGTACTGTATTTGCTGTAACGGCATTTTTGGTGCCATTCTATTGAGGTAGTTTTATTTTCCTCATTTCTTACATTTGGATTGACACGATTTGCCCTACACCGTGTCTACAATGCTGCAACAGCTTGTGACTGACTACACTGGATGTGTTACATCGCTTTAATGATTGGAAAATCCATTTGTCCTTCATTTCAGAAACAGCGCGAACGCTTGGAGTACATCTGTATGTCAGAAATATACCGGGACATCACTTTACTGTCCGCATCCACTGTAGATAGTGTATATAATGGGTTCTATCTTGTTTTTTATTGAGTCACACTGCACTGCGTGGCATCACTCGCGTCCGCTGAAGACACGGAACCAGCGCGGCGGTTTTTGCCTGGGGATGAGCGGTAGAGTTCCGGAGAACATCTGCGCTGTGTGTCGGTGCACCTTTCGAGAGAATAAGACCAGCAAGCAAGGTAAAAATATATGTATGTTTGTTTGTGTCAGATTTTTGCATACCAGTTTAACCTTAGTAACATTTACCCATTAACACAGCGGTAACAAACTTCACTATGGTAAACTGCAATGTCGTTTCAAACGACTTTTGTCTGCTTATTGAATTAAGTTACTGAATTAAAATTATTTTTAACGAGCAATGCTTATCTTATATTAACATTAGGTTAACTAATGTGAAATTTTGTTCAGGTGTTAGGACTTAATGTTGGCAGCCTATTGAGAAAATAAAATTGTATGTTAGCTAAGTTAAATAGCCTAAGTTTTATGGCTAAGAGACCCTGAGACCGATAATTCATGGTAAGAGAACGACTATGGTTTTGAGAGGTTTGTGTATTCTAGAAGGGGTTTGCCTTTTAAAAGTGTGCCATTTATACTACTTGTTTTTCAGAGAAGACATTTCTGTCACTAACAAAGTGGATGGTGAGCAAAGGTGGTGGCCACGTTTTGGAGCAGCACCTGGGTTTGCAGATAGCTATGTATTTTTTCCCCATTATGTTTCTGTTGCCTAAGGATTCTTTGTGACGATAAATCCAGAGGATACAACATAATGCACTGCAAAACGTCCTAAGACAGGAGAAATGGTGAAGATGCACTGTTTCAGCATTGGAAGACTGTATTTTTAAGTGTTATACGTGCAATGTTTTAAATAAAGAATTTGTTAGTTTGTAATTATTGTGTCTGTTTTAATTGAATGCCAGTAGTACCTATGTAGAGTAAAAATAAAATGAATCGTATATAAAAAAATAATCAAATCTAATGAAATCTATATTAAAATAAATGAATTACAGTAGTATACTGATGAATTTGATTTTTTACAGTAATTTAATGTAAAACAGTACAGTTTGCTACTGTAAATTACATTGCAAAACAGTGTTGCCAGTAGGTTACTGTAAAAACCCTCTGAAATGTCTAACAGTGTACTGTAACTATTATAAATCAGTATATAATATTATAATACGTTTTTGAAATCAGTGACACCCACTGAATCAGTGTTTTTGACAAAGTTAAAATGAGGATAGAAAATTATCAATTTAGAAACTTTTGGAAAAAAAAAAAAACTTCACAAGCAAACTTCCAGAAACATGCATTTCATGAGCCTTTTTAGATTTAGTGAAAAGCACCATCAGTGTTATAGAAACCATTTAACTCTGTCAGAATAATATATTGCCATGCAAGTTTTTGTACAGTATAAAAGAGCAACAGTAGGCATATGGTCCTCCATATAGTTTTTAGTTGCCATAGTTTAACTGTTTTTAATTGTTTTTAAGTTCCAAATGCCAGAAGATGTTGCTCCCTTTCAGTTCCCTTTTGATCGACGAACTGGGGGATTACTTTGGGAGACCAGTCTACTTTGAGTGTACGAAAACGAGCCAATGCACATTAGCATGAGATAATTGCAACAGGTGCTCTGTGCTACAGCGCGAGTATTTAATGAGCAGCAGGTGCGTCGCATATTTGCTTTTCGCTTCGGAGCTGAATACATGTGCTGTTCCTGCTTGTGTGCTTTCTTTTTCTTCGGAAGTGGTGGAAGACGAGCTGCTCGTTAGGGAAGGAGCCTCTGCGTGTCTGGTGCGGGTGTGACGGCACTGACAGTGTTGCTCGCGATCTCACGAGAGAGAAAAAACAGCTGTTCTCACAGCTCGTGGAGACACCTTCAACGAGATCGCTGTTTATACAGCTGAGGGTTGTGTCTTCAAAGAGAGTGTGAGTGCTCACAACAGGCTTGCACTATTGTACTCTTGTGTAGCCGCGGCCATTTCCCTGTGCGTTTCAGCACCAGTAGAGAGCAAATTCCTAAAAGAGCACACACGGTTTGACCCTGCATGTTTTTCAAGATGTTATTCAGACTGTGTGCTACTGGATGCGGTCGCTACCTACCCCCCAGTGATGGTCATGATTACTGCCTCACGTGTTTGGGCCTCGCACACGCTGAGGTGGTACTCATGGATGGTACATGTTGTGACTGCGAGAACATGACCATCTCAGTGTTAAGGTCGAGACTCCGGTATCTTGAGGAGACCGGAGCCCCTTCATATATTCCCCAATCTAGTCCTTCTTCTGAGCCAGCTCAGAAGAAGCCTACTTCGGTTAATAACCTAGGTGACCTGAGGGTTACAGTGAGGAATACCCCGCCGAGTCAACCTCCTCAGTCCTCCATGACATTGCAACCAGTGGAGTTTCCAAGAGGTCGTGCTGATCCACCTCGTGCAGTACCAGTCGTCACTTTTGGGGCTCCCCTGGAGGACCAACTCAACTCAAATTTATTTATATAGCACCAATAAAAACAACGATAGTTGACCAAGGTGCTGTACAATCAATAAAAATCAACAACATTAATTCTCAGAACAACATAGATTACAGCACAGAACAGAGCTGACACCGCACATTTAACTACAATTAAAGGCCAACATGAAAAGATTGGTTTTGAGTTTGGCTGTAAACTCATTCAATGTAGAGAAAGTTCTAAGAAAAACTGGTAAGCTGTTCCGGAATTTCGGGGCAGCAACAGCAAAGGCTCGGTTACCTCTTGATTTCAATTTAGCCCTAGGAACGTTTAAAAGTCTCTGGTTGGAAGACCTAAGAGACCTTCCAGGATTGTGAGCAGATAATAAGTCAGACAAATATACAGCATTTAACCCATTCAGAGCCTTAAAAACCAGCAACAGGACTTTAAAATCAATTCTATATCGAATTGGGAGCCAATGCAGAGATATTGACCAGATTTCAATCGCTGCATTGGAGGGTGAGTGTATGTCCTCCAGGGATACGCGGGGCGGCTAAGGGGTACGTTGAGCTCCCCCCAGTGGAGTGGGCTGTGGCGATGCAACTGTGTACCAAGACCGCTACCTCTTGGCGGGGTAATCCCGAGTGTGTAAATTCTTGTCCTCTCTGACGGGCAAGGCTTACACAGCTTGTGGAGAAGGCGCTTCTGCCCTGCATGCCATGGCGCTCCTGCGGGTCTACCAGGCCAAAGCGCTCAAGGAACTGCATGAGGGTAGTTCCGACCCAGTTATGCAGGAACTGTGTACAGGGACGGACCTCGCCCTATGGACGACAAAAGTCACTGATCCCTGGGTTGGGCGATGTCCACCTTAGTGGTCCAGGAGCACCACCTATGGCTGAACATGGCAGATATGCGTGAGCCCGACAAAGTTTGGTTCCTCAACGCCCCTGTCTGGCAGGCCGGCTTCTTCTGCGACGCCGTTGAAAACTTTGCCCAGCAGTTTTCAATGGTAGAGAAGCAGATGGAGGAGATTAAACACATCCTGCCCCGACGACCAGCTGCTGCCTCCACCCAGTCGTCAGTTGCCGAGGGCCCCCCAGAGCCTCCGCCCTTGCTCAGCCTAAGCAGCAGCCTACACCTAGGCGGCAGGTGGCCGGCCGCAAGGGGAACACCCAGCCCGTCCAGGCCCCCGCCAAACCAGGCGGCAAGCGTAAGGGTAAGCGGCCCTGAGACGGGCGATCCAGAGGTGGGAGGATCTGCTCTTCGGGAGATGGTATCCGCTCCACTCCCTCCCCCGGAGGAGGGCCGGGTGGATAATCTTTTCTTTCCTTTTGTTTTTGTTCTGCCGCTGACTCCTCGGAATCCAGCGGTACCCACATTTAAAAAAAAAAAAGAGCTCTGGGTCTCTTGAGGGCGCGGTTGGCAGTGTGCGACGTGTTGCAAACACGTGTTGGACGTGTTGCAAACACGTGTTGGACCTGCGAATCTTGAACTGAGCTCTGCACAAGCTCCCGTTCACGATGTTAATGCAAAAACGCATTTTCGAGTGCATCCGTCCCTGAGACTGGTTTGCTGCGATCAACCTGAAGGACGCGTACTTTCATGTCTTGCTTCCCCCCCGACACAGGCCATTCCTACGGTTTATGTTCAAGGGTCGAGCATATCAGTACAAGGTCCTACCCTTCGAGCTGTCCCTGTTGCCACGCGTCTTTACGAAAGTCGCGGAGGCAGCCATTGTTCCACTCAGAGAACGCAGCATTCACATTCTCAACTATCTCGACGACAGTCTCGGGACCAGTTGTACGAACACAGGGATATGGTTCTCCATCACCTCAGCCTGTTAGGACTTCGGGTCAACTGGGAAAAGAGCAAAATCCCCTGTGCAGAGGATCTCTTTTCTCGGTATGGAGCGTGTCCAATCAGTGTTGAACTGCCTGAATTCCTTCAGAGGCAGAACAGCGGCCCCACTGAAACTTTTTTCAGAGGCTCCTGGGGCATATGGCATCCGCAGCCGCAGTAACGCCACTCGGCTTCAGCACTGGCTTGACGGCCAAGTCCCGAGATGGGTGTGGCAGAGCGGGACACACCAGGTGGCCATCACCCCGTACTGTCGCCAAACCTTCAGTCCATGGTCAGACCCTTTGTTTCTACGGGCTGGAGTCCCCCTAGAACAAGTGTCCAGGCATGCTATGGTATTCACAGATGCCTCTGCCACGGGCTGGGGGGCCACATACAACAGGCATGCAGTGTCGGGGTTGTGGACGGGACCTCAACTGCATTGGCACATCAACTGCCTCAAGTTGCTAGCAGTACGTCTTGCGCTGGGCCGCCTCAAAGGGCTGCTACATGGCAAAGCACGTGCTGATCCATACACACAGTACTGCAACCGTCGTGTACATCAACCACCAGGGTGGTCTACGGCAACTCACCCTCCATCTCCTTCTCTGGAGTCAGAAGCATCTGAGGTCGCTTCGAGCCATTCACATCCCTGGCATGCTCAAGCTTTCACGACGAGCTGCGCTTCCAGGAGAGTGGCCCATTCCTCTGAGGAAGGACCTGCTTTCTCAGAGATGGGGCACCTTTTAGGACCCTCATCCAGACCTCTGGAAGCTTCATGTCTGGTCCCTGGACAGGGCGCGGAGGTTCTAGGTAACCTACCCCAATCAGTGGTAGACACCATCACTTCCACTAGAGCCCCCTCTACAAGGCGCCTCTATGCTCTGAAGTGGAACCTGTTTGTTAATTGGTGTTCTTTCCACCGAGAAGACCCCCGAAGATGTCCGGTCAGAGTTGTGCTTTCCTTCCTGCAAGAGGGGTTGGAACGTAGGCTGTCTCCCTCCACCCTGAAAGTGTATGTTGCTGCAATTGCCGCACATCACGATGCAGTTGATGGTAAGTCTCTTGGTAAGCACAACCTGGTCATCAGGTTGAACCCTCCTCATCCTACCTCGATACCCTCTTGGGACCTGTATCTGGTGCTCACAGCACTGCAGAGACCTCCCTTTGAACCACTGCAGTCAGCTGAGTTGAAAATTCTGTCATTAAAGACAGTTCTCCTGACTGCATTGGCTTCTATCAAGAGGATAGGGGACCTGCAGGCATTTTGGGTCTATCAATCGTGTCTAGAATTCAGGATGCCCAGCTCTCACGTTGTCCTGAGCCCCCGGCCTGGATATGTGCCGAAGGTTCCTACCACTCCCTTCAGGGACCAGGTAGTTAGTAGAGATGTTCCAATACCCTTTTTCCCTTCCCGATACCTAGGCTCAGGGTATCGACCAATACCGAGTACTGATCCGATACCTGGGTGTGTATCTGGTTATACAGCTGTATGTACTACTAGACCTGTATGAATTGATACAATTAATTTATGGTGTGCACCGGCAGTTCTTCAAAGCTGAAGAATTCCAAAGGAACTCCGTTATATTGACAGCAAAATATAACAAAGAATATCGTTTACATACCATGCACAATTGACGCGCTACATCTAAGACTCTCTCTCTCTCTTTGCATGTGAGGGGGTAAAACGCAAAGTGACAGCGAGTTGTGCACTTCACACTAGAGTTTATGGTACGTCAAATACAGGTGCGCTACCCATCCATTCAGATGAACTGAAAAATAGCACACTAAGCACAGATCGCTTGATGGAGAGTGAAACTCAGTCAGAGTGTAATATTATACAGTATTTAGTCACCCATGGTGAAGATTTAGTAGCATATGCCAGTGATTTACTGGCAATGTGCTAACACGTTTGTATTTCTTCTTCACTGCTCTAAATAGTGGTTGCTTGTGTTTGCATTCTGAGCAGCGGAGAAGAACTGATTGCCGATTTGCAGCGTTAAGCAAAGCTAGCGTGCATAACTATAGGTCTTGTTTAAAAATGGTATCGGATCGGTACATGGGTTCAAGTACAGAATTTTTTGTGGTATCGGTGGAATTTCCGATACTAGTATCGGAATCGGAACAACCCTAGTAGTTAGCCTGCAAGCGCTGCCCTCGGAGGTGGCAGACCCAGCCCTAGATTTTCTCTGTCCCGTCCGCACTCTGCGGCTGTACGTGGACAGAACACAAAGCTATAGGACCTCAGACCAGCTCTTTGTCTGTTACAGAGGCCAGCAGAAGGCTGGAACCCCCTAGAACTAGGCTGGAACCACCCCAGAGACTTCCATATGTTGTACTACCCTCTTGGCTAGTCCATATGTGTAACTGCTACAGTTATCTTCCTACGGACAGGACGTGGCCTCCGCAGCGTCCCCTTCCCTTCTAGGGCACGCTTTCCCAGCATTATCCAATAGTCACACTGCGTGGGTCTTTCGGAACAGCAGTGACTGACCTTCTCTGCTTAGAGCCCTAACTCCCGCTCAAACAAGTTGGCGGCGGGCCAGGAGTCTCAAACAGAGTGCCGGAAGGGCCAGCGACAGTGGTGTATTGGTAGACATCCCCAATTCGTCAGTCAGTTCAGATGTACGTTGAACGTGACCGACTGAACGTCTCAGTTTCGTATGTAACACTCGTTCCCTGAAGGAGGGAATGGAGACATACATCCCGTCGCCACAGTCGTTGTACCTCCGCTGTTTGACCGAGTCACTAGCTCGGCTCCTCAGCGGAAAAGCAAATATGTGACACACCTGCTGCTCATTAAATACTTGCACTTCTCAAAGTGTTCAGTGTAATGATACTAACTTTAGTTTTTTCAGCTTGCATTGTGAACTGCCCAACAGAACACCAAGGTTTTCAACTCCAGAGTCTCCTAATTGATTCCAGCTCAGGTCCAGCTCTCTCAGGTGTGATGGGTTTGATTTCAGAGCTGAAGTCAGGATGAGACACTGTTTATCTGAAATACTGCATCCACACAGACTGAAGACAGAAAGAGAAAAGACAATGAATCAGATCCATGTTAAGTTTATGTTTGAGTTAAATGCATCACAACTACATATCATATACCACACTAATACACGAGCAGAAGCATGAAAAATATATTATAGAACCATTAACCAATTCCTAGCCAGGATTTGAGGATACTAGATTCAACCCAAATTTAGACAATCATCAAAAAAAAAAAAAAAAAGTTAGAAATGTAGATCTGATTTTGTGAATTATAAATGTAGAACTGATTGAAACACATGCAAGTTTTTGTACAGTATAAAAGAGCAACAGTAGGCATATGGTCCTCCATATAGTCTTTAGTTGCTATAGTTTAACTGTTTTTAATTGTTTTTAAGGTCCAAATGCCAGAAGCTGTTGTTTTCTTCTCATTCATTAAATGGGTGGTTGATTGCAATTTCACTTTTTTAATGTTAGTTAGTGTGTAATGTTGCTGTTTGAGCATAAACAATATCTCCAAAGTTGCAGCGCTGAAAGTTCAATGCAAACAGAGATATCGTCTTTTAAAATTCTGGAAGTTTAATGCCTACAAAAACGGCTGGTAAGGGACTACAACGAACTACTTCCCGGGTCTGATACGTCATGGACCCAGATAAACCCCGCCCTCGGGAACATGTAAGGAAGGGGGCGAGTCCATGCTCACAGTTGCCAAGTCCGCGTATTATACGCGACTTTGGGCTTATTTTTTGTAAAGTTGCGGGACAAAATCCCTGGTCGCAGGTTGCGGACTTTTGGGCTTATTTTAAAAATATGGTTGCTTGTTAGGGAAATCTAACAAGGAAAATTTTTTCTTTATTTATGTTCACCGTATTCTCCAATGCATTGATTGACACTCTGTCTGCTCACAGTTAATAGCCAACCAGTGCAATAATATAAGTGCTGTAGCGTATTTTGCCAGATGTTCCTCCCCCTCATTGGAGAAAAATCACATTCAAAAAGAAGGCGCGTGACGCTGTAATCCAAGCGATGATAGAAGTAGATGTAGAGGAGTAGGATGACTTTCTTTGAGCCTAATTTTTATAATGCTTTTGTAATGTATTAATTATCACGGGCTGTAATAAAAAAACAACTAATCATATCCTAATACTGAGTAAATACATTTGGTTCGAATAGCCTGGTATAGCAAGTTGTCTTAAAATGTATTTTATTTAAACATTTAAACCACATTATTAGATTACCTTTTGACTTCATGAATACACATAAATGACAGCTTAATGATATTTTATCTTTTTTATCATGTTTTTAATATTATTATATAAAATTTTCTTTTTTAATATAATATATATTATCATTTAATATAATATTTTATATATTTTTTTCTATAATATTTATGTGGCATTTTTTATTTGATAGTTATATATACATTATTTTATTTTAAATGGAAGAAAAATCTGGTTTTGACCTCAAAATAAAGCACTTTCCCTCTGTATATGGCTGTGGGGACGAGCAGTTTTGTGGTGCTTGGAATTCTTTATAATTAATTAAAAACAAATATTGCCACATTGATGGCTCAAGAAGGTGTAATTGTTCAAATAACACATTGTTTCATTTTAAAATATATATATAAAAAATTGTAACCAAGTGTTTTTCAAGTGTAATATTTCTGTAAAGGCTAGGGACAGAAAAATGGACATTTCCATAGAATGACCCCTATATAGTTTAGGCTATAAATATGTGGCTATGTTACAGCTCCCCTTTGAAGCTCTTGTGCTTTTCTCCTTTTCCATCACTCCAATCCTATTCTGCTCACAGGTGATTGGAGACGAGTGTTGTTCCCATTTTTGTTGCAGTTTGCTAATTTTTGTAAAATGGCTTCTGTTTTTGCTTTTCAGATAAAAGAGTGGTTTCAGTTTAATATGTTGCAGGCTCATTTATTGGTAATAAATAATTGATAATAAATAATATTGATGATAATAAATCATCCAAAAAATATTGGGCTTGTTTTTGAAGCTGCGGTTGCTTATTTGTCTCGCGAAAATTGGCAACTGTGTCCATGCTGTGCTGCTTTAGAGAAGAGGAAGAGAAAACTAGGGGTGCACGTAAAAATCTATTCATATATGAATCACGATTCTGTCTTCTAAAGATACTAATGGATTCACAAGTTTCAAAATCAATGTTCTAAAACAGCTGTTCTTAATTCTGTTCCTCGCTTCGCCCTGCTCTGCATCTCTCTCTCTCTCTCTCTCTCTCTCTCATTCAGATCGTCAGATCAGCTCCAACAAACTGATCCAATTATACATTTTCACGTTGTAATGAGAAGCGTTATACATGGACGCATGTGCAGTTGCCGTACTGTATTAAAGCTTTAATCAGAATAAAACCTTATATTAAAAGCTAACATAAGCAGTATGAGACAACAAACAAACAAACATACCATTAAGAGCCGTGTTTGCACAGGTTCTGCGCGACCCTCTTCACTAATATCCTCTGCGTCTCCATCGGCCTCAAATTGATAAGCAATATAGACGATGCCATTGTTTACAATACAACCGGAGCACGTGCCGCTGAGCTGAGGGGCGGGGTATTTAGACGCACGCTCGGCGGTTTAGTGAATCACAACACACTGAGCCAGCTAACCAATCAGAGCCCATCATGTATTTCTGAGGGAGGGGCTTCATAAAAACAGGAATAATCAAGATGTTTGTCAGAGAAGGGACAGAGAGGTGTGGAATAAAGGTAAATTATATGAAAAATAATGTGTTTTTAAAAAAACGAAGCATGAACACATGTTAGACTGCACCCCATAAACACAATCAAGCCTTAGAAAAAAAACAGTCAACCACCCCTTTAAAAAAAAAAAAAAAATGTATTTTTTTTTTAATCTCTCATTCATTGTTGCAGCAAATGTGAATCTCATAATATTTCTGCAGAACATGGACACAACCAGTACATTTGATCAATTACTTTAAATTAAACCAGTGGTTCTCAAAGTGTACAGTTTAATGATACTAACTTTAGTTTTTTCAGCTTGCATTGTGAACTGCCCAACAGAACACCAAGGTTTTCAACTCCAGAGTCTCCTAGTTGATTCCTACTGAGCTCCAGCTCTCTCAAGTGTGATGGGTTTGATTTCAGAGCTGAAGTCAGGATGAGACACTGTTTCTCTGTAATACTGCAACTATACAGACTGAAGACAGAAAGAGAAAAGACAATGAATCAGATCCATGTTAAGTTTGTTTGAGTTAAATGCATCATAAGTAAATGTCATATACCTCGCTAATACACCAGCAGAAGCATGAAAAATATATTATAGAACCATTAACCAATTCCTAGCCAGGATTTGAGGATACTAGATTCAACCCAAGTTTAGACAATCATCACTCAAAAAAAAAAAAAAAAAAAAACTTAGAAATGTAGATCTGATTTTGTAAATTATAAATGTAGAACTGATTGAAACATTTAAATTGACTATTTTCATTCTTAATGTGAGAAAATCACAATCTTAATTTAAAGTCATTTTAGTGTAGTTTACTGTTCTTTCATTTATAAATGAAATATAAGTATATTAAGTGAAGAAAGCGTGGTCAAGTTAAATTTATTGCATGCTGGTGTAGTTTGTTACTGATACTATTATAAATCACAGCAGTGGGCGTCTACTTTAGTTTCTGAAATCAGTAACACCCACTGAATCAGTGTTTTTGACAAAGTTAAAATGAGGATAGAAAATTATCAATTTTACAAACTTTTTGAAGAAAAAAAAACAACCTTGCTAACTTCACAAGCAAACCTCCAGAAACATGCATTCCATGAGCCCTTTTAGATTTAGTGAAAAGCACCATCATTGTTATAAAAACCATTAAACTCTGTTAGAATAATATATCGTCATGCAAGTTTTTGTACAGTATAAAAGAGCAACAGTAGGTATATGGTCCTCCATATGTGACCCTGGACCACAAAACCAGTCTTAAGTCGCTGGGGTATATTTGTAGCAATAGCCAAAAATAAATTGTATGGGTCAAAATTATCGATTTTTCTTTTATGCCAAAAATCATTAACATATTAAGTAAAGATCATGTTCCATGAAGATATTGTGTAAATTTCTTACCGTAAATATATCAAAACTTCATTTTTGATTAGTAATATGCATTGATAAGAACTTAATTTGGACAAATTTAAAGACTATTTTCTCAATATTTTGGGTTTTTTTTTAACCCTCAAATTCCAGATTTTCAAATAGTTGTATCTCAGCCAAATATTGTCCGATCCTAACAAACCATACATCAATGGAAAGCTTATTTATTCAGCTTTCAGATGTATAAATCTCAATTTTGAAAAATTGACACTTAAGACTGGTTTTGTGGTCCAGGGTCACATATAGTCTTTAATTGCCATAGTTTAACTGTTTTTAATTGTTTTTAGGGTCCAAATGCCAGAAGCTGTTGTTTTCTTTCATTCATTAAAAAAAAAAAAAAAAAAAACTACACATAAATTTCTTATTTTTTTGTCTCTCATTCATTGTTGCAGCAAATGTGAATCTCATAATATTTCTGTAGAACATGAACACAACCAGTACATTTTATCAAATACTTTAAATTAAACCAGTGGTTCTCAAAGTGTACAGTTTAATGATACTAACGTTAGTTTTTTCAGCTTGCATTGTGAACTGCCCAACACAACACCAAGGTTTTCAACTCCAGAGTCTCCTAGTTGATTCCTACTGAGCTCCAGCTCTCTCAAGTGTGATGGGTTTGATTTCAGAGCTGAAGTCAGGATGAGACACTGTTTCTCTGTAATACTGCAACTATACAGACTGAAGACAGAAAGAGAAAAGACAATTAATCAGATCCATGTTAAGTTTGTTTGAGTTAAATGCATCATAACTAAATGTCATATAGCACACTAATACACCAGCAGAAGTATGAAAAATATATTACAGAACCATTAACCAATTCCTAGCCAGGATTTGAGGATACTAGATTCAACCCAAGTTTAGACAATCATCACTCAGTCAAAGAAAAAAAAAAGTTAGAAATGTAGATCTGATTTTGTGAATTATAAATGTAGAACTGACTGAAACATTTCAATCGACTACTTTCATTGTTAATGTGAGAAAATCACAATCTTAATTTAAAGTCATTTTAGTGTAGTTTACTGTTCTTTCATTTTAAAATGGAATATAAGTATATTAAGTGAAGAAAGCGAAGTCAAGTTAAATTTATTGCATGCTGGTGTAGTTTGTTACTGTAGCTATTATAAATCACAGCAGTGGGCGTCTACTTAAGTTTCTGAAATCAGTAACACCCACTGAATCAGTGTTTTTGACAAAGTTAAAATGAGGATAGAAAATGATCAATTTGACAAATATTTACAAACTTTAAAAAAAAAAAAAAGGAAAAAAACAAAAAAAAACCTTGCTAACTTCAGAAGCAAACCTCCAGAAACATGCATTTCATGAGCCCATTTAGATTTAGTGAAAAGCACCATCAGTGTTATAAAAAACATTTAACTCTGTCAGAATAATATATTGTCATGCAAGTTTTTGTACATTATAAAAGAGCAACAGTAGGCATGCGGTCCTCCATATAGTCTTTAGTTGCCATAGTTTAACTGTTTTTAATTGTTTTTAAGGTCCAAATGCCAGAAGCTGTTGTTTTCTTTCATTCATTAAAAAAAAAAAAAACAAACAAACAAAAACTAGACATAAATGTCTTATTTTTTGGTCTCTCATTCATTGTTGCAGCAAATGTGAATCTCATAATATTTCTGCAGAACATGAACACAACCAGTACATTTGATCAATTACTTTAAATTAAACCAGTGGTTCTCAAAGTGTTCAGTGTAATGATACTAACTTTAGTTTTTTCAGCTTGCATTGTGAACTGCCCAACAGAACACCAAGGTTTTCAACTCCAGAGTCTCCTAGTTGATTCCTACTGAGCTCCAGCTCTCTCAAGTGTGATGGGTTTGATTTCAGAGCTGAAGTCAGGATGAGACACTGTTTCTTTGTAATACTGCATCCACACAGACTGAAGACAGAAAGAGAAAAGACAATGAATCAGATCCATGTTAAGTTTATGATGCATTTAACTCAAACATAACTAAATGTTATATAGCACACTAATACACCAGCTGAAGCATGACAAATATATTATAGAACCATAAACCAATTCCTAGCCAGGATTTGAGGATACTAGATTCAACCCAAGTTTAGACAATCATCACTCACAGAACTGACTGAAACATTTCAATCGACTACTTTCATTGCTAATGTGAGAAAATCACAATCTTAATTTAAAGTCATTTTAGTGTAGTTTACTGTTCTTTCATTTTTAAATGTAATATAAGTATATTAAGTAAAGAAAGCATAGTCAAGTTAAATTTACTGCATGCTGGTGTAGTTCCCTTCCGAGGGAACTTTGAATTGCGTCTAGCGGTCACTATGGGGAACGGCCTCAGGGTGACCGGTATCTGAAGAATACATCTAAACACGAAAATAGGCTTGATTGAGATGAGCAAAATCTGCATCAAAACTCTCGCGACAGCAAGGCGGCTGTGTTGGATTGTGCAGTCCAACGCAGTTGCTCTCTATGGCGTTTGGATGGGGTCTTTAATATGACATTGTTACATGCACTCGTCTCAATGAACGTGATGTCTGCATCTGCCATATTACAGTTCGTCTGCCTGAATGTGACGTCTGCGTCTGCTGCAAGGTTTTCTAGCACTTTCCACTTATTCATGCTTTATGAGTCCTATTCATTCTCTATTATTGTTTTCACTCATCCTCAATTGTTTAATTAGCTATTAAGTGCTTTTTACCTTTCTTGTGTTTAAATTCTTTATAAATAAGTTTGTTAATACACACTTACTATCAGTGCCGTAGCAAGTCAGCCCCGGGCCCATATCCTACAGATGGAACTTTGGGAGAAGCTAGGATTCATACAAGGATTAAGATTGTTTGAAGGAAGACATGCTAATGTCACTATTGAAGAACTGTTTCACTACCATCTTCAATAAATTATTTTCCCCACAAAAATTTGGTCAAGCCTACTTAATTTTTTTGTATTAGAGAAATCTAGTACATTGGTGAGCCAGCCAAAAGTCTGCTCAGCAAAAATACAGTAAAGATGATGATACATGGGGCAACATTTTAGGTTAGAAGGGGTAGTATGCACTGGCCTGTCTTGACCGATATTGTCTTGACAAGAAGTTAAAGTGGATTATAAAGTGTCAGTTGCTGTATTTACATCCAAAGATGAGAAATGGGTGGGTGAGGGAAGAGAGGAATGACACTACAGAGAAAAGATGGAAGGGTGAAAGGGAGCATAGGTTTTGCCTAAAAGTAACTGGTAGAGGAACTGGTGGCACACAGGTAGTAATATGTAGGTTAAATGTAATAAAGAAATGAGCAGAGATGTCTAGAGGTTTTACCAAATGTTGTCTGTGAGACAATTGCATGTGTAAATTAAGTCAAGCTGGTTGCCTGATTTGTTAGTGCTTGTGGTGGTAAGCCATTTGAGATTGAATGAAGCTACGAGTGGAAGTGGAAGTGGAAGTCTGCAGTGTAAGGCTTCTGCAGATGGATTTAGAAGTTAGTGAATGAAAACCTGTCTACAACAAAAACAACATAGTATAATTCAATTAATTCCACTACTGAAGGTGAACCGATTAATATATATATATATATAAGTCACCAAAGACTACAAGTGGACTGCCATCCACAGAGAATAAGGACAGCAGCCCTTACAGCTTCTCTATGAAGGTGCCCAGTTGACCAGGAAGTCGATAAATCATTACAATATGGAGTTTAACAGAAGCTGTTACCATAACTGCACGTAACTCAAAATATGTTTTATTGCATAGGGAAGAGTGGGTTGAGTATTTCCAATTATTAGAAATGAGAAGAGCAGTACCCTTCCAACCTGACGGGGGGTGTGAGAGAAAGGGAAGTTGTAAGAGAACAGCAGGGGTTGTGGAGTCTTCTGGACAAATCCAGGTCTCAGTCAAGATCAAGTCCAGTCAAGTCCAAGATATTAAGAGTAGACTGAGAAGCAATGGCCAGAATGAAGTTTGTTGACAGCTGACTGACAATTCCAGAGACCCACAGAAAATGACAGAGGTGCAGCAGAAGCGGTGCAGATAGGACACAGATTAGCAAGATTGCCATCTGTGTGTGATGTTAGAGCGTTGTTGAGAGAGAACAAGAATGTATTGGAAATACACTACCACCTACCTGCCTGAGAGGTAAGGAAAAATACACTTACCTGAGATTATTATATATATATCTCTGAAATATATGATAGTATTCTTGAAAACAATATTTTAATATATTATTGTATAACATATTAGTTAATTATCAAAGAAAGGAAAAATTAATAGAAATAATATGGACTTTTGTAAATGCTGTGATACTCTGATACTGTGATTTCCTTATCATATTGCTGATTTCACCATTAACTCTTCACCTGAACAGTTTATGTTGCTGTATATGGTATCGTTGTAATCATTGACCATCAAAACATAGGGGTAGACATCACCTTTTCTGTGTTATCATAGAGATATGACACAAAATACATAATTTGGTTATGATGGAAAGTAAAATGGTGGCCATGGCAACCACAAGGTGTTTTTGCGATGGCTCCACTTCTGAAAATGTTCAGGGCCCAAACCTGTACAATTGTACCACGTTTCATGCTTTTATGAAAAAGTGAACATATCACCTGCACTATATCTGCGAGGCATCCGTTACACATTTCCCCTGCGTGTTAATTATTCCCTGTCTGTCAGTAATTATGACTGTCGAATGTCTGACTTGACTCTTGATAATGTATTTCCCCACCCCCAAACATATGATTCAACTATCAGTAGACTATCGGCAAGATTCGAAAATCACGAAGGATTTATTAATATTATATTTATTAACCTCACTGTTGTGAGGTTAATAATGACATGACTTTTGTGTAAAAATGCACTCTATGCACAGTTAGTGAATGAAAACCTGTCTACAACAAAAACAACATAGTATAATTCAATTATTTCCACTACTGAAGGTGAACCGATTAATTATATATATATATATATATATATATATATATATATATATATATATATATATATAGGGGTGTTGCGATATACCGGTATTGGCGATAACCGTGATATTCAAAGCAACAATTATCGATATTGTGTTAATTTAGTGTGTGATGATATACCGGTATTGGCAATAGCCGCAATATTTAAAATGAACAGGACTGATAACACCACATGTAAATACTCCAGCACCAGTACCTGGTTGACCTCCAGGTGTCAGTATTGTGCCTTAACCCTGACACCTGTCAAACAAGAAGACAACGCGCATGCAGCTATCCGAGAAGAGCCGTGATCATCAGAGTAAGTTGCTGTTATTTTACTAGTCATTAGAATGGGAAATGTTACATTAACCTGTTAACAGAGGTTTTCTGTGTTCATATATTTAAGTAAAGGGTGATTATTTTAATAAGTACTGTGTTTTCTTTACTCATCTTATTTTTGTATTTGCAATCAATACGGCCTGTGCGTAGTAACACTTTATTTCTTTGTTCAAATCTGTTAACCGTTACACGATTAAAACTGATCTTGGAAAAACTGAGCGACCACATTGCTACATTAAACTGTAAAATGTTCAGCTGGTCGCAGTGCCATGCACTTAATGCCTCATCTGCAGTCGTTCTAGATGAACATTAAAACTGAATTAACAACGCTCTTACTGCATGACTTCAGTGGCGCCGGCGCAACTATAGGTTAAAGAGCTTAAAATGTGGGTATACAAGTTAACAGGTTAAAGTATCAGTTTAGATGTGAATATGGCAACACTTTACAATAAGGTTCATTAGTTAACATTAGTTAATTACATTAGTTAACATGAAATGAGAATGAACAATACTTCGGCAGCATTTATTAATCTTAGTTGATGTTAATTTCAGCATTTACTAATGCATTATTAAAATCACAAGTTGTGTTTGTAAACTTTAATGCACTGTGAACTAACATGAACAATGAACGACTGTATTTTTATTAACATTAACAAAGAATAATAAATTGTGTAATAAATATATTGTTAGTGTTGGAAACTTTTCTTCCTCGTCGAAGCAGAGACCAGGAGACGTTGGGATATCTTTCATACAGAACTTACTCTTTATTGAGAACTCGCTGTGCATCGCTGTAGTCATCCAAGTCCAACTAAAGCAGTGATACATTGTAGTTTATATACATTTAGGGGCGGTGCTTAGGAATGGAAACAAAGCACCTGGGTGACGACCTTAAACAAAGCATGCAAATGAAGTATTCAGGTATAGAAACCTGCCCCATTTAACCACTCCTAACCCAATCAGCATAACTGCCCAAAGATTGAAGCAGGGGCCCCAAGAGCCATTACAAACAAACGGTGAGAGTCTCCATCATCTGGCTCATTTGACTTACAATACGAGAACAGGAACTGGCAGGAAACTCTTGCTACAAATTTTGTTCAACAGAATCGTTCATCTGATGTCACCATAAATGCTAAATACAATGTATATAACTTATTCAGTTTGTACACTATTACATTGGAACCTAGATTTAACATTTTATACATTTGTAATCCAACATTAGTTAATACATGAATGTTATCAAATGACATCTTATTGTAACGTGTTACCATTAATATTTGTTCATCATACTGTTGAAATTGACAGTATTTTTTCTCGTTATTTCATAGGAGCTCCCAAGAAGATAGAGAAAGCTAGAGTCTTGTGCCCTGTTGGGTGAAAAAGAAAAACTCAATAAACAAAGTAAAAAATAATTTGACTGATACCCCACCCCCCAAGGTTTCTACTGTATAGATATCGCGATATATCGATATCGGGAATTCTTATGGCCACAATAACTGTGATATCAAAAATCTAATATCGTGAGAGCCCTAACCTCTGCGCACTTTTTGTGTGACACCGTTTTACGTACCTTGCTGCACATTTCGCCAAAGTTTCAAATAGAAATGTCCACTGAGTGGCGCTAAAACACAGGTTCAATATGTGAACCCCGGAACGTTTTTATTACGTAAATATTGGTACGTATTGCTGTTTTTTTTTATTACGTTGCTTCTGATACGTATTGCGGCGGTTCAGAATTCAAATATCCGGGGACTGTCCCTAAAGGTTAATGCTCTATCGTGTTGGAAATATGCCCTACACCAAATCCAGCCCTAAACCTACCCGATAGTGTTAATAAATGCAAAACTGATATAAAAATGTATTAGCTGATGCAACTGTGCCATTTGAAATTCCTTTTACGCAGATTCTAACTGCTTTGTTGAACCATAGTTACACGGGATTCGAACCGGTGCTTCTCATCTCCTAAGTCCGTCTCCGTACTCCATAAGCTACCGAACAAACTTGTCATCTATGAAAACCCATAGATATGAAGCTGAATATGTGTGATGCTAACGTTCAAAAGCATCAGTTTTTAAATCTCCCAGCATATTAATATTGTTTTGAATCATAGCATGATATTCTTCAAGTAATTGTGCGAAAATTACGCTTTATTAATCGCAACTCTGTAATTTTTTTAATTTTTTTTTTATTATGCAAACAAACATACTATTTACAGGTAACAAATCAAATACAAAATAACCAAGGTCAACAAAACATACATGACAGCCAACATGATTTGTGTGAGTGAGTGAGTGAGTGTGTGTGTGTGTGTGTGTGTGTGTGTGTGTGTGTGTGTGTGTGTGTGTGTGTGTGGGTGTGTTTGCGTAAGTGTGACTGGGTGTTGGGGTTGGAAGTATATAAAAAAAAGAGAGTACAACAGACATGACAACAGCAAAAAAAAACAATAGTAATGATAACAGTAATAATAGCATTAATAACAAAAATTAGAAGATGGAGGATGAGGAAGGTTATAAGTAATAACAGTAATAGTAGCAGCAGTAATGATAATAAACTTATGCATCCGAGACAGGGGGTGGTTGGGGAATCAGGAGGAGGACAAATAGTAGTAGTAATAATAATAAGAATAATAATATTAGTAATAGTAATGATGAAATAATAATAGTAATAATAGTAATAAAGCTATGAATAGAGAGATATTGTAAGGCTGCCTCTGGGCCCATAAATTATGCCAAAAATGAACCATCAAGGAGAGGTGCTGCAGGGCACGGGGCCCAAAATTCCCACCCCCGGCCGCCACTCACATGCCACGCTTACCCCACATATGTATATGAGTGTATGATGCATTAAAAAAGCATGACGTGCAGCATGGAACCAGCCCAGTGCAAAGTCCAGGTCCCCATGCTCACGTCTCACTTACCCTGTGTGTGTGTCTGATATACATATATGCATTTTTTTTTTAAATTAATGAATGAATGAATGAATTTTTTTTTAAATTATTATTATTATTTATTTATTTATTTTATTTTATTTTTTTCCTTACTTATTTTACAATAGTAAAAATAGTATATCGTCTAGTGATGCATTAAAATAAGCAAGGCATGTAGTGCCGAACCCGCCAGAGGCAAGAAAACCCGGGCAAAGCTGGTACAGGTTGGAGGCACACGGTTCCCGGCCCCACAGCACACCCACCATCCACTAAACCAAACCACACAGGGCAGGATCTGAGATGCCACAGCCAACCGAAGCCCAGAGGCATGGAAATAGAAAGAGAGGGAAAAAAAAGAAAGGGAGAGAGAGAGAGCCACTAGGAGTAATTTACTATCTGTATCGTTTGAGTTGATTATGGATATGTCACCTAATATACAGAGGGAGGGAGGGAGATAATGGGACGTGACATCCCATAAGATTGGATAGTGACTCAGTAACGTTTTCCCAAAATTCTTTAACTGGGGTGCAATGCCACATGGCGTGAAGATAGGTGTCTGAGGTGTTTTGTGTACAATGTGAGCATGTTTCTGAAGTAAAACCCATTTTAAATAATTTTCGTCCAGTAAGGTGAAATCTATGAAGTACTTTATATTGTATTAGTTGAAGGTTGGCATTTTTCGTCATGAAGTAAATATTTTTGCAGATTTGTGTCCAGAAGGCAGCATCGGGAGCAATAGATAAATCTGATTCCCACTTAGCATTTGGTAGACTTAATGTATTGTCTGATTTTGATATAATTCTGTATATTTTGGAGAATAGTTTTTTAGGAGATATATTAATTAACGCTGATATTGAGGGGGGGAGGTCTAGATCAATTGTCCTAGTGTCGATCTTTGATTGAATCGATGATTTGATTTGTGAGTATTCCAAAAAACAATTGTTCCCAATGCCGTATCTCTGGACCAAGTGGGAGAATGAGGCCAGGTTATTATTATGAAAGATATGCTGAAGTTGTGTGATTCCCTTTTCTGCCCTTGTGCGTAAATTAAGTGGCTTCTTGTTAGATGTAAAATCTGGGTTATTCCAAATCGGGGTGTATTTAGATGGTGCAAGAGGGGAGTTTGTGATTTGATGGAATTTCCACCAGGCTGTCAGAGCTGCTGCTATTGTTGGCATTTTAAAACAATGATGCTCTTTGATTGTAGAAGGCTAAATCTGAAGTATTAATGTCCTTACAAATTGTTTGTTCAACATCTAGCCATGTGTTTTCTGATGGGTTAGAGTGAATCCATTTGTGTATATTTTGGAGCTGATTGGCCAAAAAGTAGTGGTAAAAATGTGGTGCTTCCAGTCCTCCTTGTGTTCTTAATTTCTGTAGGGTAGTCAATTTAATTCTTGGGGTCTTGTTTTTCCAGTAGAATTTAGTAATGATTGAATCTAGTGATTTAAACTAGGCAAGGGTGGGTTGTGTTGGTGTCATTGTAAATAAATTTAGGGAGTATAGTCATTTTAATTACTGATATTCTGCCCATAATAGATAGTGATAGGTTCATCCAGCGTTGAAGATCATCTGCTATTGTTTTAAGTAGTGGAGTGTAGTTGAGTCCAAACAGCTCTGACAGCCTGGGGGAAACATTAATACCCAGATATGTGATGTGATTAGTGCACAGAGGAATTGGTGGTGTATGGGATGTCACATCCAAACTGGTGGAATGTAATGAAAGTATAGCAGATTTACTCCAGTTGATTGAGTATTCGGATATATTTGAGAAAGAATCGATGAGTTTAATCATTTCTTGTAACGATGATGGAGGTTCTTGTAAATATATTAATATATCATCGGCGTAAAGACTTATTTTGTGGTGTATATTTAGTGTTTGAATTCCTTTTATGTTGCTGTTTTGACGGATGGCTGCTGGTTCAATGAAAATGGTGAAAAGTGAGGGGGAGAGTGGGCTTCCTTGTCTAGTCCTGCGGTGCAGTGTGAAGCTACGTGATGTTAGTCCATCAGTGATGACAGTGGCTGAAGGCGATGTGTATAGAATTTTAATCCAATTAATGAATGACTCCCCAAAACCAAACCTCTCTAATGTGGAAAACAGGAATTTCCAGTTTACTCTATCGAAAGCTTTTTCTGCATCAAGAGTGACTATGATGGTTTTGGCTTTATGAATTGATGAATAATGCATTAAGTTAAAAAGTCTATGTGTGTTGTTAGATGCAAGTCTACCTTTAATGAAACCAGTTTGGTCTGGATGGATTATAGATGGTGTGATTCTTTCTAATCTATGGGCTAGTGCTTTGGCGATGATTTTAATGTCTACATTTATTAGGGAAATTGGACGAAAGCTTGACGGTAGTGTTGGGTCTTTATTGGGTTTGAGAAGGAGTGAAATTGTGGCTGTGTTCATATTATCTAAAAGTTTTGATTTTTCTTTTGATTCATTTATCATTCGGATAAAGAGTGGTGATAAAATGGACCAAAAGTGTTTGTAGAACTCAGCAGGGAATCTATCAGGACCTGGTGCTTTATTATTTGGCATGAGTTTAAGGGCTTTAAAATAGTCATGTTCTGTTAACGGGGATTCAAGAGTATTTATTTGATGTTTACTAAGTTGAGGTAAGTTGATATTGTTAAGAAATGAATTGATGTCTTCCTGAGTCGGATCTTTTTCAGAAGAATATAATTTACTGTAAAAATTTTGAAAAATTTGATTTATTTCTTCTGGTGAATTGGTGGACTTCCCTGCTGTGTCTGCAATAACTGCTATTGTAGTTTTTTCCTTATTATGTTTGATTTGATTTGCCAAATATTTACCAGATTTGTTACTGTGATGGAAGTTTTCTTGTCTTAGCCTTTGAATTAGGAATTGGGTATGTTTATTAATTAATTTGTTTAACTGAAATTTATATTTTCTTAATGTTTCCTGTGTTTTTTCTGTTGGGTTATTTATATTGGAGTCTTCTAGTTCTTTGATTTTTTGTTCCAGTTCAGCTTGCTGTTCCTTCTCTTTCCTTTTTTTGTAAACAGAGAATGAAATAATTTTTCCTCTTAGTACTGCTTTCCCTGTTTCCCACAGAAGAGATGGGGATAATTCCGGGGAGTCATTCATCTCTAGAAAGCATGCCCACTCTCTTTTAAAATAACTGTCAAAGTCATGGTCTTTCAGAAGAGATGTATTAAATCGCCATCTAGTAAAGGGTTAATGTGGACTATTTATGTTCCATTTTAATGTTACTGGGGCATGGTCACTAATAACTATTGGATGGATCTTTGATTCGGAAATATTTGGTATGATAGAATTACTGGTAAGAAAGAAGTCAATGCGGGAATATGATCGGTGGACTGGTGAGAAAAATGAATATTCTTTAACGTTAGGATGCTGTATACGCCAACTATCGCCAAGACCAAAATCACTCATGAACTGTTTTATGGTTTCTGCAGACTTCCAGATACGTTTATTGCCTAAACTGTTCAATAGATCTATCTACTGTTGAGTCTAGAACTGTGTTGAAATCACCTGCTATTATGACTGGACAGTTAGAAATATTTGAAATAGGAGAACATTTTTTTTTTTTTTAAAAAGATAGGTCATCTGTGTTTGGACCATATAAATTGCCAATAGTAATTGGGCTATTATTAATTGTGATGTTTATGATAATGAAACGTCCCTCAGGGTCAATAACGGTGGTATGAACAAATTAATTTTTTTTACTTATTAGAATGCATACATATGTTTTGTGTTGTAGTGAGCCGAGAATAAATGACAGTACTTTGATGATTTAATTTTGCTATGACCAGATTCTGATAGATGTGTTTCTTGCAGAAGGCATATGTCGGCTTGTAGTTTATTTAGATGATTAAAAACTTTAATCCTCTTTGTCTGAGAACCAAATCCACGAACGTTCCAGGTAACAAAATTGACAGATGACATGTTTTAATGAAAAGTGAACAGAGATGTATATTAATGTGTGGGCCTGTTAGTACTGTATATGTATAAATGTGAGTGTGTGTATTCGAAGGGATACGGCGGTGCATATGTGCGTGTGTGTATAACAATGCAATGTTGTTGGCAAACTGACAAAACTACAGATACATAATTGAAAGAATGAACACAGAAGGACAGCACTAACAAAACAAAAACCATTCAATTTAAACATAAGGTGGAACATGGGGGGGGGGGGGGGGGGCACGAGACCTAGGTGCAAAAACAAGAACACATCTTATATGTTAGAGAGAGAGAGAGAGAGAGAGAGAGAGAGAGAGAGAGAGAGAGAGAGAGTTTAGATCAGATTATCCTAATGACAGTTATCGGGAGTGAAGTGTTCAGAAAAGCCAGGAGGTAATGTCCTTATCACGATATAGTTGTCCATCTATGTATAATTTGTCCACTGTAATGACTGCTCTTTTTCCTTCATTTATTTTCTGTTTTCGGATTGGGAAAAGTTGCTTTCGACGTTCGAGAATGTCCTTTGGGTACTGTTCGTTGAGTCCGTAGTTTGTGCCTTTAAGTTGTCTGCCTTGCCTCTGAACCAGTTCTTTGTGTTTATAGTGTTCGAATTTCGCGATGATCGGTCGTGGTCTGTTGTTGTTGTTTTGAGATCTGATACGGTGAACGATGACGAAAGGTGAAAGGTGACGATCTGTACAGTTTCGGCAGGTCATTTGAGTTGTTTTATCATAAAGTCCTTGACTGATTTCTCGGGGTCGTCTGGAGTTTGTTCCGGGATGCCTGTGAAAACTATGTTGTCCCTCATGCTGCGCGTTTGCAAATCCAAAATGTTTTCTTTCATGATTTTGTTTTCTGCGACGACGGAAGTGAGTTGAGTGGTAAGTGCGTGAACTGAATCCTTTAAAAAGTAATTTTCTTTAGTGAGAGTGTCTATCTGTTCTTGGCTGAATTCTAAACTGTGCCGCAATTCCTTGTGTATGACTTCAATCAATGCGATCCTGGTATCAAGTCCGGAGAGTTTATTTTCGATGGAAAGTAGAATGTCGCTTACGTCAGTGCAGCAAGGCAGTTTAGGTGATGTGGATGGTGTATTACTTGGACTGGAAGGTGAATCGGGACGAGGTCTCTTGGAGATTGGAGTTGAGTTACCTTTACTTTTCTTGTTGTGATCTGGTTTGTCCCTGTTCATGGTGCAGCAGAGTGTATTGTAGTGTGCGTCGATATACTCCTCGAGATAATCCAGGTTGTAAAATGGTATAGTCCAGTTTTGAAACGGTAGGACAGTGAGATGAAAGAAGTGGGTGAAAAGACGAGAGA
This sequence comes from Acrossocheilus wenchowensis, assembly GCA_029620275.1. Taxonomy (NCBI): domain Eukaryota; kingdom Metazoa; phylum Chordata; class Actinopteri; order Cypriniformes; family Cyprinidae; genus Acrossocheilus; species Acrossocheilus wenchowensis. The sequence goes on from JAJUBA010000179.1 coordinate 83,897, forward strand.
GAAGGAAGAAAAAAAAAAGTAGCTATAGATATTCGAATGTTTTATCTGGAGTTGTTTACAGTCTAGCAGACGGGAGCTGCCATCAACTCTGTAAATTTGTGTGAAAGTGCTCATTTATTTTGGAAACTGCAGTGATATGTACTTATTGGTACGTATTTCATGTCATGCTTAAAAGTGTACCCAGGTACGTAAATGCCATGAGACCAGGTAGATATATATATATATATATATGTGTGTGTGTGTGTGTGTGCGTGCGAGTGTATGTATATGTATGTATATATTAGGGCTGTCACGATATTAGATTTTTAATATCACGGTTATTGTGGCCATAAGAATTCACGATATCGATATATCGCGATATCTATAGAAACCTTGGGGGGTGGGGTATCAGTCAAATTATTTTTTACTTTGTTTATTGAGTTTTTCTTTTTCACCCAGCAAACATAAGGATACTGATAAACGCAGGGCACAAGATTCTAGCTTTCTCTGTCTTCTTGGGAGCTCCTATAAAATAACAAGAGAAAAAATACTGTCAATTTCAACAGTATGATGAATAAATATTAATGGTAACACGTTACAATAAGATCATTTGGTAACATTCATGTATTAACTAACAATATATTTATTACACAATTTATTATTCTTTGTTAATGTTAATAAAAATACAGTCGTTCATTGTTCATGTTAGTTCACAGTGCATTAAAGTTTACAAACACAACTTGTGATTTTAATAATGCATTAGTAAATGCTGAAATTAACATCAACTAAGATTAATAAATGCTGCCGAAGTATTGTTCATTCTCATTTCATGTTAACTAATGTAATTAACTAATGTTAACTAATGAACCTTATTGTAAAGTGTTGCCATATTCACATCTAAACTGATACTTTAACCTGTTAACTTGTATACCCGCATTTTAAGCTCTTTAACCTATAGTTGCGCCGGCGCCACTGAAGTCATGCAGTAAGAGCGTTGTTAATTCAGTTTTAATGTTCATCTAGAACGACTGCAGATGAGGCATTAAGTGCATGGCACTGCGACCAGCTGAACATTTTATAGTTTAATGTAGCAATGTGGTCACTCAGTTTTTCCAAGATCAGTTTTAATCGTGTAACGGTTAACAGATTTGAACAAAGAAATAAAGTGTTACTACGCACAGGCCGTATTGATTGCAAATACAAAAATAAGATGAGTAAAGAAAACAGTACTTATTAAAATAATCACCCTTTACTTAAATATATGAACACAGAAAACCTCTGTTAACAGGTTAATGTAACATTTCCCATTCTAATGACTAGTAAAATAACGGCAACTTACTCTGATGATCACGGCTCTTCCACAGTTGACAGCTTTCGCGAGACAAATAAGCAACCGCAGCTTCAAAAACAAGCCCAATATTTTTTGGATGATTTATTATCATCAATATTATTTATTATCAAGTATTTATTACCAATAAATGACCCCGCAACATATTAAACTGAAACCACTCTTTTATCTGAAAAGCAAAAACAGAAGCTATTTTACAAAAAGTAGCAAACTACAACAAAAATGGGAACAACACTCGTCTCCAATCACCTGTGAGCAGAATAGGATTGGAGTGATGGAAAAGGAGAAAAGCACAAGAGCTTCAAAGGGGAGCTGTAACATAGCCACATTGTAACAGACACCAGCCCATTACTTAGTTTTTAAGATGCTAATACACTCCTCACCACTAGGGGTGGTCGACAACCTTTGTGCTTAGATAAAGAAGCAGTTGAGCAGTAGAGTAAAGGAGCATGGCTATCGCTATGGAAGCATGGCTGACCTCCTTGGTCAAGTAAATTAAAGTCCTGGTTGGGAAACAGTATGTTTCATGCTCAACTGTAAGTAAGATATTTGCTTATTTATTTGTAAAAGATGATTGTTGTGCTTCTTGAATATGTTAGATTTAATGTAGATAAATCACTGTAGGCATTTTGTGTTTTTGTAGAAGGACTTTTCTATATATGCTTAATGCATATTTACGCCAACTTTGTGGGCCATGTTTGGATGTTGCTACAATGGACATTTTTTACCACAATGGCCACCTTTTGATTGGGAGTCTATATGTTTGATCATGGTCATCTACTTCGTGGGATAACATCGCCATCAAACATCATCATCATCACTTGACTTCTTAGAGACAGATAATCCTTGCATCTGATCACACAATCACTTTAACTTTCTACAACAGAGAAACTTTTCAAAGTCTGATTGGTGAATTGCCGGAACTTCAACTCGCATACATAACCATAGATCATTTTGTGCGGTTTGTTTTTCAATACTGTTTGAATGTTGTTTTTGAGGTTTTGTTGGTGTTTATATAAAGTCACAAAAAGGTGTTTAGGTTGCTGTTTTTTTTTACTCATTGGTTTAAACATACGTTAATGCCTCTTACTCTCCCTAAAATCAGATTTATAATTATCATTTTGCTTAAAGAAGCATGTGTTGGTTATAGAGTGGCGCCCGAACAGGGACTTGTTGGCATAAATGAAACGGTGTTTTTTCCATTGTTAAACATGGCAAGCAAAAAAAATAGTGATGAGGATGAGCAGGGACCTAAACTTGATTTTTCTTCTGGTTCATTTAACAGAAGAGAGCCTATTAAAGAACTGATCAATACCTTTAGTGACCTTTTATATAGACTCAGAGGAGGAAATTGAAGGTAGTGAGGCTGAGATTGTGCCTGACCTTGCTGATATGCTACCACCTCCACCACCACCTCCAGAACCTGAAGAAGAACAAGTACCAGAACTATATGCATCATTGACAGCACTAAAATTACAATTGACTGCAAAATTTAACATGCTGGAAAGTCGTTTGGAGGAATGTGCTAAGAAGATGAGTGAATGTGTTACCTTTATTGAAATGCAAGATGGATGTAGAGCTATGGAAGAAAGAATGAATTACCGCATTGAACGAGAATGTGAAAGAGTACAGACTAAGGTGAATCTTGAAATCCAAGATGGGTAAATCCATGGTGGATTGTTTAAAAAGGCGGGATGATCAAAATGACCACCAGCTAAAAAACCTTGTACCCTTAGTATCCACTCCCTTATATTCAAATAAGAACTCTTCTATTCCTGTTGCGGATTCCACAGGTATAAATCAAACTTACCATGTGCCACGTAGTCAGTTACCTTGTCCAGAAAATATGTCCATGATGTCATTACATCCTCCAGTAAAAGTAGACTTTCCAAGTTTTAGTAACAGTGAAGAAGAAGATCCAGTTACTTTTATAGAGAGATGTAAAGAATACTTTGCCATCCGACCTCTATGCGATTATGAGATATTTGCTTCTCTTACATCAGTGCAAAAAGGGACAGCTAAAGATTGGTGGCTGGCAGAGAAGAGGAATGTGCAGACGTGGAAGCAGTTCAAAAAAATCTTCTTGCGGTCTTTTCTAAGTGAAGATTATGAAGAAGTAGCAGCTAGAAGATTACTCGAAAGAAAACAGGGGGCAAAAGAAAGTATTAGGGACTTTGCTTACGATTATCGAACTTTATGTCTTAGAAAGAGCAAAGATATGCCTGAAAGAGAAATTGTGCATGCCATTTTGCGAAATTGCAACCCACGGCTAGCGAGTCTACTCAGAGGAACGGTAAGAGACGTAGATGATCTGGTGAGAATAGGCACCCAAATTGAAAGAGACTTTGATGAATCCAGAAGATACTGGAGTCAAGTCAGTGTAGAGACCCAAAAGAGGAAGGCCAATTCTTCCAGAGAAGCTGTGCCAAAATCTTCTCCAGCTAACACAAGAGTCATACAGTCTGGACAAAGTGTTGTACAACCAGAGATGCTCACCCTTCCTGTTATACTGCGTGGTAGATATTTTCAAGCAATGATTGATACTGGGAGTACCTTGTCTCTGATTCAAGAATCTTGCTGAATGCAATTACGACGACAAGAACAATGCAAACCTAGCCAAGGACAATCTTTTTTACTGGCTAATGGTAAGAAGCAGACTGCTATTGGAAAGCTAGGATGGGAATGTGAACTCCATGGGAGAACACTGGACCTAACACTCTACATTATGAGAGATGCAGATCTGACGGTACCTATCATTCCGGGGATGGATTTTATGTTGTCCTCAGGGATCATTCTTGATTTCAGAAGATCTCAGTATCGACTGCCATCATTGAAAGACGATGATGAAGATGTAACCTTTCCTTTTCTACCTCAGGGATCTGGTTCATCGGTACATTTCTATCTAGCCTTATCCACACCTTCAGCTACCACTGAAACTCTACCGTCAATCCATCAGTTAGTCCTAGAAACTGACACCAAGCAATGGAACAAAGAGTCACTGAAAGAGCTGATGCTAAAATGGCCAAAAGTGTGCACTAATGAGATCGGTCAATCAAGCATAGTTAAACATCGAATCATTACTACCGATGAAGTTCCAGTCAGAAAACGAGCTTATAGAGTGTCAAGGGAAAAACAACAGTTTATTGAAGCAGAAATCAAAGAGCTGCTGGACAAGAAAATCATCCGTCCATCAACTTCCCCGTGGGCTTCACCAGTAGTGGTAGTACCTAAAAAGGATGGAGGATCAAGATTATGCGTGGACTACCGTGGTTTAAATGCAAAGACTCACCTGGATGCTTACCCCATGCCCCAAATTCAGGACATTTTGGAATCATTACATGGAGTGACAGTGTTTAGTACTCTTGATCTTAAAACCGGCTATTGGCGAATGGAAATGGAACCAGATAGTGTGCAGAAGACTGCTTTTGTTACATCTGCAGGTCTATTTGAATTTTTGCGCCTTCCTTTTGGCCTGAAAAATGCCGCAGCATCTTTTCAAAGACTGATGGAGCATGTCCTTCGAGAACTGAAGGGAAAGTGTTGCCTTGTCTACATTGACGATGTAGTAGTGTACTCAGAAAATGAAGAAAAACACTTACAACATCTCAATCAGGTGTTCAGCTGTCTCTCTAATGCAGGCCTCACTCTGAATCTTAAGAAATGTAATTTATTTCAAACATCCCTTACTTTCTTAGGACATCTCGTAGCTGGTGATGGAGTTAAGACTGATCCATCTAAGGTGTCTGCAGTACATGAGTTCCCGGTACCCCAATCTCTCAAAGACGTGCAGTGTTTTTTAGGATTGGCAGGATGGTATCATCGGTTTATCTCTAATTTTTCAGACAAGGCTGCTCCGCTTCATGCCTTAAAACAAAAGAAAGCCACATGGTCTTGGACAGATGAATGCCAAAACGCTTTTGATACCATCAAACATGATCTAATCAATGCCCCTGTGCTAGTTCCACCCGATTTGACCAAGCTTTTCAGAGTACAAACCGATGCTAGTGAAATCGGATTGGGAGCAGTGTTAACGCAAGATTCAGAGGGAGAAGAACATGTAGTAGCGTATGCCTCCAGATTATTGCATGGAGTGGAGAAATCTTACTCGGTTTCAGAAAAAGAGTGCCTTGCTGTAATCTGGGCTGTTGAAAAATGGAGATCATACCTGGAAGGCCAACCCTTTGAGGTGGTTACGGATCACTCCGCTTTGACATGGGTGTTTCAACATCCCAAGCTATCTTCAAGATTGACACAATGGACCATCCGCTTGCAAGGTTTCGAATTCACTGTTAAATACAAGAAGGGACAGTGTAATGTTGTTCCTGATGTATTGTCCAGAAGTTTGGAATCCACTGCAGCAGCAAGTATGTTAACAGTAGTCAAAGCCATTAAATCTACTGTAAATCCAGCAAACCTGCCAGTAGATCTAGCTCAGCTTGCTACCGCACAGCAGGACGACTCTGAGATACAAGAGCTAAGCAAGAAAGCTGATTCCCAAATGAGCTGTGATCCTACACGAGTACATTATGTTCACGAAAATGGATTGTTGTTCCGTAGTGTTCCTGGGGGTCTGTTGGAAAAAAAAATTGCAATTAGTTATACCTGCAAACCTTCAAGAAGAATTCTTACAGTACGCACATGATAATCCACTAAGTGGTCACCTCGGTCAAATGAAGACACTTCTTAGGCTCATGGAAGTTGCCTATTGGCCAAGTATACGTGCTGATGTATGGAAGTACTGTAAGAATTGCCAAATTTGTCAGAAGTATAAACCATCTCTGTCAAAACTGTCAGGACTTTTACAATCAACCCCGGTTGTTGAACCAGGTTTTATGCTTGGTGTGGATCTGATGGGACCCTTTCCTAAGAGCGTCAAACAGAACTAACATTTATTAGTGGTGGTCGATTACTGTTCCAAGTGGGTAGAATTATTCCCTTTATGAGTTGCTAAAGCACCACAAATAGCACGGATTTTAGTGGAAGAAGTATTCACAAGATGGGGAACACCTGCATTTCTTGTATCAGACCGAGGAGCACAGTTCACATCACATCTCATCAACGTAGTTTGTAAACAGTGGGGAGTAACTCAAAAACTAACTGCAGCTTACCATCCACAAACAAACCTTACAGAACGAGTCAATCGTACGCTTAAAACAATGATGGCTTCATACGTGGAGGATCACCACCGACAATGGGATAGGTGGTTGGCTGAATTTAGATTTGCAGTCAACACTGCTTGGCATGAAAGTACAGGATACACGCCTTCGGAGATTGCATTAGGACGGAAACTAAAGGGACCTTTGGAAAGAGCTCTTCACCGCCCACCTGATCCTGATAGCCCTACTTATGCAGTAATAGACAGACAGCAAAGCCTGGTCCGTTTGATAAAGGAGAATGTAGAACGGGCTCAGACCAAACAAAAGCGCTATTATAATCAGAAAAGGAAACAGATTGACTTTCAAGTAGGAGATGTAGTTTGGGTCCGAGCTCATCCTCTATCCAAGGCAGATGAGGGAATTATGGCTAAATTGTCTGCAAAATGGAAGGGTCCTGCCAAAATTGAGAAATGTTTAGGACCTGTGAATTACGTTGTTTCATTTCTTGATGACCCTACGCATGTTGACACTTTTCATGTACAGAACTTAAAACCTTGCCACGGGTATGTCAAACCTTCTTCTGAGGGGAGGGATATGTAACAGACACCAGCCCGTTACTTAGTTTTTAAGATGCTAATACACTCCTCACCACTAGGGGTGGTGGACAACCTTTGTGCTTAGATAAAGAAGCAGTTGAGCAGTAGAGTAAAGGAGCATGGCTACCGCTATGGAAGCATGGCTGACCTCCTTGGTCAAGTAAATTAAAGTCCTGGTTGGGAAACAGTATGTTTCATGCTCAACTGTAAGTAAGATATTTGCTTATTTATTTGTAAAAGATGATTGTTGTGCTTCTTGAATATGTTAGATTTAATGTAGATAAATCACTGTAGGCATTTTGTGTTTTTGTAGAAGGACTTTTCTATATATGCTTAATGCATATTTACGTCAACTTTGTGGGCCATGTTTGGATGTTGCTGCAATGGACATTTTTTACCACAATGGCCACCTTTTGATTGGGAGTCTATATGTTTGATCATGGTCATCTACTTCATGGGATAACATCGCCATCAAACATCATCATCACTTGACTTCTTAGAGACAGATAATCCTTGCATCTGACCACACAATCACTTTAACTTTCTACAACAGAGAAACTTTTCAAAGTCTGATTGGTGAATTGCCAGAACTTCAACTCGCATACATAACCATAGATCATTTTGTGCGGTTTGTTTTTCAATACTGTTTGAATGTTGTTTTTGAGGTTTTGTTGGTGTTTATATAAAGTCACAAAAAGGTGTTTAGGTTGCTGTTTTTTTTTTTACTCATTGGTTTAAACATACGTTAATGCCTCTTACTCTCCCTAAAATCAGATTTATAATTATCATTTTGCTTAAAGAAGCATGTGTTGGTTATAACATATTTATAGCCTAAAATATATAGGGGTCATTCTGTGGAAATGTCCATTTTTCTGTCCCTAGCCTTTACAGAAATATTACACTTGAAAAACACTTGGTTACAATTTTTTATATATATATTTTAAAATGAAACAATGTGTTATTTGAACAATTACACCTTGAGCCATCAATGTGGCAATATTTGTTTTTAATTAATTATAAAGAATTCCAAGCACCACAAAACTGCTCGTCCCCACAGCCATATACAGAGGGAAAGTGCTTTATTTTGAGGTCAAAACCAGGTTTTTCTTCCATTTAAAATAAAATAATGTATACATAACTATCAAATAAATGATATAAAAAATGCCACATAAATATTATAGAAAAAATATATAAAATATAATATATATTATATTAAAAAAGAAAATATTATATAATAATATAAAAAATATGATAAAAAAAAGATAAAAAATCATTAAGCTGTCATTTATGTGTATTCATGAAGTCAAAAGGTAATCTAATAATGTGGTTTAAATGTAAAAAAAAAAAAAAAAAAAAAATACATTAAGACATCTTGCTATACCAGGCTATTCGAACCAAATGTATTTACTCAGTATTAGGATATGACTACTTGTTTTTTATTACAACCCGTGATAATTAATACATTACAAAAACATTATAAAAATTAGGCTGAAAGAAAGTCATCCTACTCCTCTACATCTACTTCTATCATCGCTTGGATTACAGCGTCACGCGCCTTCTTTTTGAATGTGATTTTTCTCCAATGAGGGGGCGGGACATCTGGCAAAATATGCTACAGCACTTATATTATTGCACTGGCTATTAACTGTGAGCAGACAGAGTGTCAATCAATGCACTGGAGAATACGGCGAACATAATTAAAGAAACGAAGTTGCTTGTCAGATTTCCCTAACAAGCAACCATATTTTTTAAAATAAGCCCAAAAAACCACAACCCCGCGACCAAGGATTTTTTTCCTGCAACTTTACAAAAAAAGAAGCCCAAAGTCGCGTATAATACGCGGACTTGGCAACTGTGGTCCCTTCTCAGATAGCTGCGTGCTCGTCGTCTTCTTGTTTGACAGGTATCAGGGTTAAGGCGCAATACTGACACCTGGAGGTCAACCAGGTACTGGCGCTGGAGTATGTACATGTGGTGTTATCAATCCTGTTCATTTTAAATATTGCGGTTATTGCCAATACCGGTATATCGTCACACACTAAATTAACACGATATCGATAATTGTTGCTTTGAATATCACAGTTATCGTCAATACCAGTATATCGCGACACCCCTAGCAGAGGTACGTATTTTTATGAGACCAGGTTGAAATATATACAGGGTCTAAAATTAACACTCGCCAAGCGCCAAATGCGAGTAAAAATCTACGTTGGCGAGTAAATGTAACAGTGTCAGTCGCCAGTTGGCGGGTACAACTTTTACGAAATATTACAATGCAATGTAGTGAAAACAACAGCTAGTTTTAAGGAGATTCGCCGTTTCTCACATAAGTGAATCAAATAATCTTTTCCAAAGACAAGGTCAACGTGGTTAGCTGTTCTGTCATAAGCGACAAGAGCGAATCAAATAATAGGATACAAACGGGCTGATACGGTCAGAGCAATGTGATGGCCAGCTTGTCGCTAGACACGGTTCAAATAACTTTTACCCGAGAAGATTTTGCTGCTTCATTTCGGAAGATTAACTTTTCTTTATTTTTCATGACATAGCGACACATAGGAAACGGTGCAGTGCAGTATATAGTTGAAAGGTTGCGCGTTCGGCTGAACGCATACGCAGAGCTGCTTCAAACAGTGCACCAGTAGCACCAAATGAAAACACACACAATTATGTCAAAATATGCGAGTTAATATTTTGGCGAGTTACCTCGTAAATGTAGTCTTAAATGAGTTATAAAGTCTTAAATGACTGTAAAGAGTTTGGAGAAAATCGAAAATGTGTCAGATCCGCGTCATGTGCATCAGGTTTTAAAGAGACAGCGCTGATTTAAAGTGAAACCTGCTGAAGTCTGTCATTGATGTAACTCAAAGAACAAAAGAGAAATCATTGGACTGTTTTAGTCGCTGGTTAACTTTTGTAGATTGAATAAAGATTAATCTTTATAGTTTATGCATATACAATTTATAGTTTATGTGAAGATTGTTTTAAAATCACTTAAATTAAAAGTTGTTATATATTTCAGAGCCTATTAAATGTTACAAATAATTGCTTTAAATTATACTGTAATGTTGAATGGCTAAAATTAATAGGTAAAATTGAGGAACAATGCATTTAATAGAGACACCAGTAGCAGGACAAATTAAAAACATTGTAAATATGTTTAGTCATTGTAGTAGTAATAACTGCCTGTTTTTGCAAAAAGAGTTTCATGGCCGGTAAAAAAAAATTTGGCCGGTAAATTTTAAATCACGCCACCGGACGTTGGCTGGTGTGGCAAAACGTTTTTTTTTAGGCCCTGTATATATATATATATATATATATATATATATATATATATATATATATAATATATATATTCAGCCATTTATGGCAATAAAACATTTACCAAGCCACATCGCTTCAATCCCATTATAGATTTACCCAACTATTATCAAAAGTATTTCTAAATAAATACAACAAAACATTTTCTTGCGACCTTACATGAAGTATTATAACAAAATGCATTATAAAGTAGAATTGGGCCTGTTCTCCAGGTGCATTAGAGCTAACATTAGCAGCATCATGCTTCATAAAACAATTTATGAGATTAATAGTACACTTTTACTCAGAACTCACTTCAAACTACCTTCGAGTGTTTGTAATAACTTCCTTTTGTGATCACATGTGGAATTTGGTCGTTTACTGTTGTTAAAATATGCTATTTATAGCCTTTTATATTGCTGCACAAATTAGCATTTCAGATGTACACAAACTCAAGAAAATCACATACAAACCATATCCTATGGTAATCGTGTGTGTATTGTCTTATATAATCTATAGTGGCTGTTGTCATGTTTATTTCTGCTGTGTAAAAGCCTTAACATGTATGCTCTGGCTGAAACTCACGTTGTTTGTGATGTTACAACCGCCTCTCCGTTCTGAAGTCGCCAGGGATACATTTCAAGTATAATACACATTAGTAAAAGGATCTATTTTATTTTTATCTGTCTATATACACTTTGGAGCGGCCGTGGTACATTATATAAGTAGCCCAAAAAAACACAACCCACGACTCTATAATTTTTCCCGTGACTGTATTTTCAAAATAGCCCACTTGTGCCGCTACCCTGGCAACACTGGTTCACTGTACCCTTATCACACAATGATAGATAACCTTCCGCGCTGCAATGACAGGAAGAAGTTGTGGTCAAACCTTATCAAACGATTAATTTGCGTTAAAAAAAATATTAACGCACTAAAATTTTTGGATTAATCGCATGCGTTAACGCGTTAGCATTGACACCCCTAATATATATATATATATATTAATGTATATATATATATATATATATATATATATATATATTAGTGGTGGGCCTTTATCGGCGTTAACGTGCTGCGTTAACGTGAGACTCTTATCGGGCGATAAAAAAAGTTACTACGCAAGCTATATATATATATATACACACACACATATATACATTAATAAATAAATAAATAAAAAAAAAATATATATATATATATATATATATGTATATTATTCCAGTGATTGCTGTGGTGTTGAGTGTATCTGCTGGTGAAAAGTACTCACTTGAGTATCTTCAGCTCACACACAGGATTCTTCAGTCCCTCACAGATCTCTTTGACTCCTGAGTCCAGCAGATGGCTGTTGTTCAGGTTCATCTCTTTCAGGATGGTTTTGGAGGAGAGAACAGTAGCTAGAACTGAACAGCTTTTCTCTGTCAGTTTACAATTATTCAGCCTAAACACAAAAACAGCATTATTTAATATTCAACACATATTCAACACACATCAGGTCAACAGCTCTTCATATCTGATCACACGTCACTGACAGTCTTTAATAATGAAGAAATAGAAGTTATAATGCATAAATCCTGTTCACTCACTTCATTTTCTCCACTTTGCTATGAGTGTCCATCAAAAGAGCAGAGAGCTTCTCTCCATCCAGGTCTCCTAATTTATCTTCAATCAGATCCAGTTCTGTCAGTAATAATGGACTTTTACCCAGAACTTCAGTGAGATAATTACATGCTTCCTCTGCAGCAGGACTTTTCAAAAACCTACAGGAAGCAGAATTACAGATTAGATAATATTCCAATTGTATGCCTTTAGAAGCTCCCATTCTGAATCTCTAAACAGAGTAGAATACTTAACTACAAACATTTGTCTCAATTAATTAAACTAAAAATTCAATTTACAGCATGCAATAAAGATAAAACAACACACAGAATAAAAACTTATGCCATTTTCATGTATAAGCAAACACCAGTAACAGAAAGTATAGAAATGTGTTTTCACTTATTACTTCCTTACACATAAACAGAACACATAAAACAGCATATCTTTAATTACAGCAGATGATCAAAATAAAACATGGCCAAAAATAATACTAACAGAAAATGATAACGTAATATAATTTGTCTAAACACACGTGACACCGCCTGACAAATACACTGAATCTTTATCAGATATTCTTTTGTGAACACAAATATTGCAAAACTACTTATCTGTGAAAATATTAGTGGAAAATCCATTATCAGTGCTATAATAATAACTGAATTTTCCCAGTAATCAGCCAATAATATCTCAGCCACCGATATATTGTGCACCTCCAGTCCAGTGGAGAATTAATGTAAAATGTGTGTAGTATGTGGTTGAAGTTACAGTTATGATTATTGTCTCCAGTTTCATTGAGAATATGTATTATTCAAATAAAAGAAATAAGCACAATAAGTTATGTTTTACATTGTATTACAAAACTCTGAGAAAAACAGTTACAAACATTGGAAAAAATACCAGTGTGTATTTTGAAATATCTGAAAGCTTCTATTATGAATGAATGAGGCATTTATATAGCACTTTATTGTGTATTGCAATACACCCAAAGTGCTTTAAAATCATTGTGTGTGTGTGTGTGTGTGTGTGTGTGCGTGGGGGGGGGGGGTCTCTCCTCAACCACCACCAATGTGCAGCATCCACTTGGATGATGCGACAACACCGCTCACCACACACCAGCTACAGGTGGAGAGGAGAGAGTGTCATAGAGCCAGTCAAGTGGATGGGGATTATTGGGAAGCCATGATTGACAAGGGCCAGTGAGGGGAATTTGGCCAGGACACCGGGGTTACACCCCTACTCTTTACGATGACTGTCATGGGATTTTTAATAACCACAGAGAGTCAGGACCTCGGTTTAACGTCTCATCTGAAAGACGGTGCTTTTTTACAGTATAGTGTCCCCGTCACTATACTAGGGCATTAGGACCCACACAGACCACAGGGTGAGCACCCCCTGCTGGCCTCACTAACACCTTTTCCCAGGAGGTCTCCCATCCAGGTACTGACCAGGCTCAGCCCTGCTTAGCTTCCATGGGCAATCGGTCTTGGGCTGCAGGGTGATATGGCTCTGGACATTATTACCTGATGCTCTTTAATTTACAGCGTTCATCCTGTAGTAAATCACTGAGCTGCTTCACTCCTGATGGTCCAGGATCATTTCCTGTGAGATCCAGCTCTATCAGGTGTGAAGAGTTTGATCTCAGAGCTGAAGCCAGAGCTTTATAACCTTCTTCAGTGATACTGCAGTTTGAGAGTCTGTATATGGAAAAAGCTGTTAAGTACTGCAAGATTTAGACTAAATAAGCAAACTGCATATAAAGTGGCATAAGAAAAAACGAAAAATTAAACTAATGATTTATATTTAATAATAACTTTTTTTAAAAGTAATTATAAAAAGCATTGCCATGGAAAGTGTGAAAATGTGTTAATAATTGCTTTTTTTTTATTTTATTTTTTTAAATCTCACCCCACAGATAAACAACAAGAGATTAGATTAGATTTAGATCAATTAGGTTAAAATTAGATTATAAATTAATTAGATGTTTTAATATTTCATAGAATAAAGATCATTTCAGCCTCCATAGCCTTAATCATTTGTCATGACACATGGACATTTATAAATGTTATGTTATCATGTAGAAATATAAATAAATGAAGATACACACTTCAGTTTCTCTAATCTGCATTGTTTGTTTTCCAACAGATGACAGATCTCCTTAATTCCTGAGTTTCCGAGTTTATTTCCACTCAGATCCAACTCTGTCAGGTTTGAAGGGTTTGAATTAAATGCTGAAGTCAGAGCAGCACAACCTTCTTCTCTAATACTGTTATTATTCAGCCTGCAGAGAAAAAAAAAACAAAGACATGAAATATTCTTTAGTTTATCTCAAAACCTTCTTTAATGAACAGTAATGACATTTTTCATTGATTTTGCTTGTATTGTTGTTATTTGTAAGCTGCTCTTGAATCTGAAACTGAAGTTAATAAATGCAAAATTTTCATCTTAACCAGTTATTGAATGTACAAAAGAAAATGAAAATGTTATATACAGTATTAAGATACTTCGGCCTCACTTTATATTAAGTGTCTTTGACTACTAAGATTAATTGCTACAATGTACTTATTGTGCTCAAGGTAATATAAATGACATCTGTTCATCACATAAATCAATCAAGTCTCTTCAGAAAATTTGGACTAAACCAATCAATTCATATGGATTAGTTTTATGATCTTTTTATGAACTTTTTGAAGCATAAAAATGGTACTGGTCCAGACTGTCAATGGAGGGACAGAAATTGCTCAGATTTCATTAAAAAATATCTTAATTTGTGTTCCGAAGAAGAACGAAAGTCTTACTTTCGTTTGAATGACACGAGGGTGAGAAAATGATGACATAATTTTAATTTTTGTGTGAACTATCCCTTTAAATCTGATGCCTATATAAAAAAATACATTCATGCATGCAAAATTGTGATGCTGCTTAAATTGTCTCCATTTTTAATCCTGCTGTATTATCTGCTCCACAATCTTGTATATCTACTGTGCTTTTACTGAAGCTCCCTCTGCACCTATACTTTCTGGCAGTTATTTGACTTGTGCCTGGTGCTGAGGAACAGTTGAAGTGCACGCCTGAAACATCTCTCTTGTGTTGTGGTTGTAAAGAGACAACCTGAGAATCTGTAGTGAACATTGTGAATTTCTCATTAGCAGTGATGGGAATAACGGCGTTATAAATAAACGGCGTTACTAACGGGGTTATTTTTTTCAGTAACGAGTAATCAAACGAATTACTGTTTCCTCCGTTACAACGCCGTTACCATTACTGACAATAAAATGTGGCGTTACTATATTATATTATTAATTTAATTTTTCAGTTCATGGATGCGCAGTGTTGACGTGCCGTAAGCTCTAGTGTGAAGCGCACAACTCGCCGTCGCTTTCTCTCACATACACGCACACAAAGAAAGATACAGAGCAAGAGAGTCTTTCATAACATGCAGAATTGACGCGCTACATGTAAACGATATTCTTTGTTGTATTTTCCTGTCAAAATAACGGAGCTCCTTTGGAATTCTTCAGCTTTTAAGAACTACCGCTTTCTCTGGTCGTGGGCGGAACTAATGCGCAAACGACAATCTCATTGGCTGGCGCTCACCTATTATTTTGATTTCAGCAAATCAATTCGAGCGAACTCAGACAACGTGATTAATATTCATGAATCCAGCAGCTCATCCTTAGTGCATTTTATATTGATGACAAATATGCATTCATACTTGGTTATTCTAATTACTAAAGTTCTATCATCATATAATATAAAATTATCATAATTTTATATTATAATGCTTGACTGACTGATAATAATTGTCAGTAGATAAATAGTGTAGGTTAATGTACAATGTTTTATAATAATAATTTATTCTTTTTAGTGTCTATTTCATTAATTTAACATATTTAATATCGGGGGCATCCAAAGTTATTTGACATTTGAACATTTTGTAAAAAGTAACGCAATAATTACTTTCCCTGGTAATTAGTTACTTTTATAATGATGTAACGCAATTACTAACTCAGTTACTATTTGTGAGAAGTAACTAGTAACTATAACTAATTACTTTTTTAAAGTAACGTGCCCAACACTGCTCATTAGACTGGAGATTGCAGTCACTCCAGAGTCTCCTAGTTTATTTCCACTCAGATCCAGCTCTATCAGGTTTGAAGGGTTTGAACTGAATGCTGAATACTGAATATTTGCTCAATTAAGATAACATTACAAAAGCATCCATTAGGCCCTTTCGCACCTCAGGAACCTTTTCATAGTACCTGAACTAATTGCGGAACTACCCACTTTTTGGCGTGTTCACACCGCGGGAACTAGGAACTGTTTTAGTTCCCGGAACTCCATTTGGAGGAACTAAATTAGCTTCTACTTCAGAGTAGGGTCTAAAACAGTTCTAGGAACTGTCCGTGACGTAAGTCTATGCTGATTGGCTAAACGCATACGAAAACGCCCTCACCCGCCATGATTTAAAATGCCGTGTAAACACATACTGTGTAAACATTGTATCAACTTACATTTCGCAAGAATGGAGAACAGCGATAGATGGACGGACGTTGAAGTGCAGGCACTTTTGAACATTTATGCAACGGAGGAAATCCAGTTGGAATTCGAAGGAACAAAACGCAACATTAAGGTATTTGCATCTATTGCTTCTCAGCTAGTGGCGCTGGGTATCCAGCACACAGCTAAGCAGTGCCGTGACAAAATTAAGAAGTTAAAACAAGACTACAAATGAATTAAAGACCACAACAATCAGAGCGGCGCCGACAGAAAATCAAGCAAGTGGTACCAGCTACTGTCGACCAGCTTACGTCACTTCCTAGTACCCACTGTCGATGCGAATGCAACCCTTTAAATGGTACTGGGAAATAGTTCACGCAAAATCGTCCCAGTACTTTAGTACTGTACTTTTAGTTCTGGAACTAAAGCGGTGCGAAAGGGGCTATTGATTATTCATTAAGCACTCTCCACATAGAACACATCCAGCAGCAAGTTCACAAGTATTAAAAGTTGTCATAAAGATAAAACTTACATCAGTGTGTTGAGTTTACAGTGTTTATCCTGCAGTAGAGCAGCGATCTGATTCACTCGTTTGTCTCGCAGTTCACATTCACTCAGATTCAGTTCTCTCAGGAGTAATGGATTTTTACCCACAATTCCAGTCACATACTGACAGGCTTCATCTGCCACAGGACCCAAAAACCTGCAGTAAAACAAAACAAAACAAAACAAAACAAAACAAAACAAAACAAAACAAAACAAAACAAAACAAAACAGTAGTTTCATCTACTACACATACTCAAGTCCATGTGATGCTTGTGGTGTATTTTTCATTCATATTTTAATTTATTCAGTATACAAATTATGTTGTTCAGCATTTTTTCACAAAAAATAATGCCATGTTTTGTTGTAAATTATATATTTTTTGTGATTACATTTTAAAAGATTGATTAAATTGCTTAAGTTTTATTCATTTCATTAAACACCTTTTTGATTACATTTTTGATATTAAATGATAAAACACGGAATATCCATTACATACTTCAATGTGATATATGACTTGTTGGAATCTGACAAAAAATGACTGAGCTACAGCCGTTTGAAGGCGATAGAGTCAGCAGATCTGATTTTGAGAACAATCAAGTTAGAGATTCCAAAGCAAAATCTCCTAGCAGCATTGCATATTTTCCTCCAATTCTTTCTTAATAATAATTACTATATTATTAATCACAATACATATTTTTTATTTTATGTTTATTATTTAAAATAAGAAAAATGATGCAAGTAAACATTTAATCAAGAACTGCGAGTGATTCTGTCTTTTAATGTATGATTAACATTGAGACAGATCTATATTAAGACCTACTGTAATGCATGGATCTAATATAATATTACACATCAGATTTTCCCCCAACCATTAACTAAAAGTTCATGTAAGACATAACTGACTATGTTTGTGTGAATATCGGCAAGACATATTTTGCAATAATGTACTTTATAGGGCGATCACACACTCTGGGAGAGGCGCTTTGCAAACGTCAGTCAGCGCAACCGTTTTGTTTTCATCAGCATGGGTTTGAAAATCATATTTCACTGGTTTGGACTCGTGTCATCGAGAATTTGATATGAATATTCACAAAGCTGGAATGCTGCACTTTGCAACAATAGACCTACAACTTGTGGTGAGAAGCAGCAGCAGTCATCCAGAAGCGAACAGAGAAAAAGGTACTCCTCTCAGAAAATATACAAATAGGGATCATTTTGGATGTTTAACCTCAAATTTGACCAAAACTGACATTTTTCATTTCTTTTGCCTGTAGCTCAAAATTAGACCGTGCACATTCCGACTCATTTTGCCAGCACGGGTCACAAATATTGTGGTAAATATTGATGTAGAATAATATGGAAAAAAAAAATATTACCCAGCCCTATCCATTAGACTGAATTAGTAAAATCATTTTTCTATGAAAAATAGGCTGCACGTTATTTATTTTGCATTATTTCATCACGTCTCACCTCAGTGTCTTCAGCTGACAGTTTGGATCCTGTAGTAAATCACTGAGCTGCTTCACTCCTGATTGTCCAGCATCATTTCCTGTGAGATCCAGCTCTATCAGGTGTGAAGGGTTTGATCTCAGAGCTGAAGCCAGAGCTTTATAACCTTCTTCAGTGATACTGCAGTTTGAAAGTCTACAAAAAAATAAAAACATTAATTAAAATTAACAGTGTGGTTCAAATTATTTCATTACTGCACAAAGCGCAAAATATGACTAAATCACACTACAGCTGAATAAATGTGACCCTGGACCATAAGGGTCCATTTTTTTTAAAATTGAGATTTATATGTCATCTGAAAGTGGAACAAAAAAGCTTTCAATTGACGTATGGTTTGTTAGGACAATAGGACAATATTTGGCTGAGATACAACCATTTGAATATCTGTATTCTGAGGGTGCAAAAAAAATCTAAATATTGAGAAAATTGATTTTAAAGCTGTCCAAATGAAGTTCTTAGCAATGCATATTACGAACCAAAAATTAAGTTTTTATATATTTACGGTAGGAAATGTACAAAATATCTTCATGGAACATGATCTTTACTTAATATCCTAATGATTTTTGGCATAAAAGAAAAATCAATAATTTTGACCCATGCAATGTATTGTTGGCTATTTCTACAAATATACCCGTGCTACTTATGACTGGTTTTGTGGTCCAGAGTCACAAATGATGTGATATGCAGATAGTTGGGCAAAAGATATGCAGAAACACCACTTCTACTTTTATTGTCATTATTTATTCTGTGAGTGAGATGATTAATCAGCTATTACCTGATGAATTTTAACTCAAACTAAATCAGAATTATTTGTACAGTTACAGCTGCTTTTTTTTTTTTTTTTTCAAATGACGCTGAATGCCAGTTATCAGCATGTATCATCAGCTGAAAACAGTACACATTAACATTGCATTTCACCTTGGCTAGGTATAAAGTTATGTGCATTAAAGGTCTATTGTAAACATTCCTTTTTATTTTGGTGTTTAATTAGTGTGTTAGGAACTGTTTGAAAAAAAGTTTCCACTCAAAATAGCTCATAGATGATTTATTATTCCATGCTGAAAATGACCATTTTTAAGAGAAACAAAAACATGCTGTTTTCATGCATGTATCTTTAAATACAAATGAGCTGCTGCTCCCCACCCACTTTTCCAGAAGAGGGCTGTACCTTTACAGTTCGTGCCTCTAATACTCTATAATAATCTGTTTGCTTTTGATTATCAGGTCTATCTCGTTCAAGCTCACATGATATTGCAGTTCATTGCAGTTTATTATTTGCTTGCATTTTAAAGCCATATCATTTAAACTTCTGATATATGGTGTTCCCTATCTGTCGGTCATTACAAGTTATGTCGTGACGACATAGGGGATTCACTTGGGAGCCCCAATCGTCTCTGACTTTAAGAGAAAACACCAATGAATATCGGCTAGTGGATTTTACTTACCTGAGCCACTCCCCGTGCATATGGGTATAAATAGGCGACAGATGCATCCATTCATCAGATTTTTGCTTCGGAGCCGAGTGGATGAACGTGTTGATCTCCACAAAGCCATTCATCATCTGTCTGGAAGCTGTTCTGGTTGGCGTCACTCTGCGAACAGCGGTGTCCCTGTCTGCAGCGATTCCCCTGGGCACTTCAACTAAAAGAGCAGATTTCCTAAAAGAGCAAATCATGGTCGGTTCGCATCTTTTTAAAGATGCCGTTCCAGCCGTGTCCTCCTTGCGGTCGTTTCCTATCCTCTGTCGACAGCCACAATCGTTGTCTTCAGTGCCTGGGCATACAGCACACTGAAGCTGCGTTAGTGGATGGTTTATGCGTTCGTTTTGAGCGTGTAACCATGGCAGCACTGCGATCGCGCCTCTCTCTACTCACGGGGATGGGAGAGGCTCTCTCTGTCACTAATCCAAGATGGCGGCGCGCTTAGACGCAGCGACCTCTCCGGGTCCCAAAAACGGTGCTTTTATGTCTTTTAATGTCGTCTGTTCGTCTCCAAACAATGTCAATTTACCGCAAATTCATCGGGAGATCACTCCGGGATACATCTACGATCGCCAAAGCCTTTTGGATATCAACAACACATACAAACACAAACTCTCGCCGGCGGCTGCTGAGAAGCTACGAGGCCTTTGTTTACTGCTGAAGCCGGACCTCGAGACCGCGGCCTCGCCTACTGACGCTACCCGCACAAGGCGGCGTCGCAAGCGGTGTGAGAGAGGACGGAAGCGCGGTAAGCGCGGAGGTATACGAGCCAGGCTAAGAGCTAACCCCACAAGACCGGCTCTTCCAACACTCATGCTCTCAAACGTTCGTTCTCTGGAAAACAAACTGGACTTAATTCAACTCAGTCGATCTACACAGCAGGAGGCAAGGGATTGTTGTGTGTCTGTTTTCACTGAAACATGGCTAAAGGACAACATCCCGGACTCCGCCATTCAGCTGCACGGGCTGTCCTGCTACCGAGCAGACAGAGATTCATCACTGTCTGGTAAGACTCGCGGCGGTGGCTTGTGTGTGTATATCAACAAAGAATGGTGTAACAATGCTGCGTTAGTATTAAAACACTGTTCGTCGCTGGTGGAGTTTATGTTTGTGAAGTGTCGACCGTTCTATCTGCCGCGGGAGTTCACGGCCATTGTTATTGTCGCGGTTTACATTCCCCCGTGTGCAAACGCTAAGGACGCGCTTCGCGAGCTGTACAGCGCCATCAGCGAACAACAAACAAATAACCCCGACGGCTTTTTCATCATAGCCGGTGACTTCAACCACGCAAACTTAAAGACAGTTTTGCCAAAGTTCTACCAACATGTGAACTTTGCAACAAGGGGAAATAACACACTGGACTTTGTATACACAACAGAAAAGAACGCATACAAAGCTGAACCCCGCCCCCACCTCGGGTACTCGGACCACATCTCTGTTATGCTAATCCCAGCATACAGACCACTTCTGAAACTTTCCAAACCGGTTCAAAAACAGATCACGGTATGGCCAGACAATGCCACCTCAGCACTTCAGGACTGCTTCCAGGACACAGACTGGAACATGTTTAAAGAGGCGGCCACCTACAACAACCACACAGACCTGCAGGAGTACACTGAAACTGTGACTGCTTACATCAAAAAGTGCACTGATGATGTGACAGTCACCAAGACCATCACCACACGTGCCAACCAGAAGCCATGGATGACAACAGAGGTTCGCGGGCTGCTAAAGACCAGAGATGAAGCTTTCAGATCAGGAGATAAAGCAGCCCTCAAAACAGGAAGAGCCAATCTGTCCCGCAGCATCAAAAATGGAAAACGGTCATATGCTCAAAAAATCAATAATCACTTCACAGACAGCAGAGACACACGGAGTCTGTGGAAAGCCATTCAGACCAACACAGACTACAAGCCCCCGCCACAGGCCTGTGATGACGACACATCCCTCCCAGATGCACTCAACCACTTTTATTCACGGTTTGAAATGCAGAATGACACACCTGCACAAAAACTGCCCACACCTCCCAACGACCAGGCGCTCTGTCTGTCTTCAGCCGACGTAAGGAAGACCCTATCTAGGATCAACCCATGCAAGGCTGCGGGTCCCGACAACATACCTGGCCGTGTACTGAAAGACTGTGCTGTACAGCTGACAGATGTCCTAACAGATATCTTCAACACCTCGCTGAGCCAGGCAGTCGTCCCCACATGTCTCAAATCCACTACAATCATACCGGTACCAAAAAAATCACCTGTGTCCTGTCTAAATGACTACCGTCCCATAGCACTGACTCCAATCATAATGAAGTGCTTTGAGAGGTTAGTCATGCACAACATCAAAACCAGCCTCCCAACACACTCGATCCGCTCCAGTTTGCATACCGTCCAAACCGCTCTACGGACGATGCAATCTCCACCACCCTCCACCTGGCTCTTACCCACCTAGAAAACAAAGACTCTTATGTTAGAATGCTGTTCATTGACTTCAGCTCAGCATTCAACACAATAATCCCACAACAGCTCATAAATAAACTAAACCTGCTGGGCCTTAACAACTCCCTCTGTAATTGGATTTTGGACTTTCTAACCGGAAGACCTCAGTCAGTCCGTGTCGGCCACAACACCTCGAGCACTACCACACTGAACACAGGTGCCCCACAAGGCTGTGTGCTCAGCCCGCTGCTCTTCACGCTGCTGACCCACGACTGCACTGCCAAGTCCAGCTCCAACCACATCATCAAGTTTGCTGACGACACAACAGTGGTAGGTCTCATCAGCAACAGTGATGAAACGGACTACAGAGAGGAAGTGGCACAGCTGGCTGAATGGTGTGGCGCTAACAACCTGTCCCTCAATGTGAGTAAGACAAAGGAGGTTGTGATGGACTTCAGGAGAAACTCCGTTGACCACCCCCCACTGACCATCGACAGCTCGCCTGTGGAGAGAGTCAGCAGCACTAAATTCCTGGGGGTGCACATCACAGAGGATCTCACCTGGACCACCAACACCATGTCACTCTCCAAGAAGGCACAACAGCGCCTACACTTCCTCCGCCGGCTGAAAAGAGCAAGTCTCCCTCCACCCATCCTCACCACTTTCTACAGGGGCACCATTGAGAGTGTGCTGACCAGCTGCATCACTGTCTGGTACGGGAACTGTACCGCAGCAGACCGCAAGACCCTCCAGCGGACAGTGAACACAGCTGCAAGGATCATCGGTGCCCCTCTCCCCTCCATCCTGGACATTTTCCTTACACGATGCTCCAGCAAAGCAAATAGTATCGTGAAGGACTCCACACATCCCTCCCACAGTCTCTTCCAGCTCCTACCATCAGGAAGACGGTACCGGAGCATCAGAGCCCGCTCTGCCAGACTGCTCAACAGCTTTTTCCCCCAGGCTGTGAGAGCCCTGAACTCAAATCTCCCCGCCCCTCTCTGAACCCCCATACAAACCCCTACCTCCTGAAACCATCTGAAACTTATGGAACTTTTTTTTTTTGCAATCGAAGTGTGCTACACACAGGTGAGTGGGCCTATACAAACCACCTGTAGTAGCACACTCTCCTCCTCTATGCGCACTAGTCACTTTTCACACACACTGATGTGTGTACACAAATCCCACAAAAAGACTCAGTAATATACGTATGTTTACATGCTCATGCACTACAAATCATCCTGCATTATTCCCCAGCCAGATGCTGACTCACAATGTTTCTCTTCGCACATGTATAGTATTTATCTGAAGCACTCGTATAGTTTGTATTGTTTGTATTTTTTTAGTTTATGTATAGGAAAAAAAAATCTTTTATATATAGCATATTTATAGTCAAATCTATCAGTAGGATAGTTGTGTATAGGTTTATATTGTTTTACTTCACTGCTGTATTATTGTATCTATGTAGCACCGTGGTCCTGTGAGGCACAACATTTCGTTCCACTGTATGCCCCCGCATGTAGCGGAATGACAATAAAGCTCAACTTGACTTGACTTGACTACCCACGCTGGCTTCTCTGCCACGAGCAGATAACCATCGGCTTGTGCTCTGGGTGATTTGAGGGTTACAGTGAGAGCTTTCTGCCGGGCCAGGCCCCACGGACCTTTCACTCCTCCCGCAGCAGCTGTTCTGTGCGGGTCCCCGGTGATTCTGCTGTTTCATGCCCAGCGTTTCATTCAGCGCGCCGATAAAGGATTAGATGGGCAATCGTCCTCTGAGGATGAAGATCGGACCCAGAGCTGACGGCTGTGCTTTCCCGGGCCACTGTGAGCATCGGGCCAGAGGCGTGCACACTTCCCAGTCCCGAGCCCTCGCGGCGAGATGATTGGCTCCTCAGCACAGGCCGTGGCTTCCTTTCTTCCCGGAAGTGCATGAGGAGCTGATGAAGTCGTGGACGGCCCCTTTTTATGGCCAGAAGCAGCTCGTCTGCCTCCCCATCCTCGCTACCCTTGAAGGCAGGCGGCTAGAGGGTACGTTGACATTCCCCAGGTAAAGAGTGTGGTTGCGGTGCACCTCTGCCTGCAAAACGCCGCCACTTGGAGGATTCGTCCTCGTCTCCCGTCCAAAGCCTGTAAGCTGATGGCCGCTCTCACGGCCAAAAGCTTACAGCGCTGCAGGCCAAGCCGCCTCTGCTCTGCATGCCATGGCTATCCTGCAAGTACACCAAGCCAAGGCATTAAATCTATGGCTCAGCCTTGCTGAGAGGAGTTATGTCGACAAAGTGCGCTCTCTCAACGCTCACGTCTCCCAGGCTGGACTGTTCGACAGCACTGTCGAGGACTGTGCCCAGCAGTTCTCGGCAGTACAGAAGCAGACCGAGGCCATCCAATTCATCTTGCCCTGGCGTGATGCACCATCTGCCACCGCTCCACCGCAGGGGCAAGTCTCAGTCTGCTCGTCGCCGTGGGCGCCCTCCTGTGTCCGGAGCTGGAGATGTGGGAAGTTGCTTGATCTCAGGAAATGGCGAGGACAGCGCCGCTTCTTCCCCCGAAGGAGGGCAGGGGGAGAATCATCTATTAGCCACATCGTTAAAGAAAGAGCAATTTCCCTTTCCTCCAGGTTCTCAGGCTCGCGGGCGGACAGCTTGCGACGCACTGCCTCCTCACTCTCGCCTGCGATGCTCCCTCTTGCCAGCAGCCAAGAGACTGCGGTTGGGAGATGCCTCTCCATGCAATACTGGCCAGTCCCCCCGGGGACCTGGGGAGTTCAGCGGGGATGTGTCAGAATGCGGTGCCTTCTGTACCATCCAGCTCTGGTCCCCTCCGCTGCACCACAGCGGGTATTTCGATTGCCCCTTTGGTGCCACTTGCACGGAATTTGGGGGCGTGGCTTGCGCTGCCCAGGCCGTCCTGCTGGCTCATTCGCACAATCTGACCAGCTGACCTTCAAAGACCACATTGCAAAGACTGCTCGATCTTGCAGGTTTGCACTACACAACATCAGAAAGATCAGGCCCTTTCTGACGGAGTATGCTGCACAACTTCTTGTCCAGGCCCTTGTCATTTCTAGGCTGGACTACTGCAATGCTCTTCTGGCTGGACTTCCATCAAACATAGTCAAACCTCTACAAATAATTCAGAATGCGGCGGCACGACTGGTCTTCAAGGAACCCAAAAGAGCCCATGTCACACCTCTCTTTATCTCATTGCATTGGGTACCAATCGCAGCTCGCATCAAGTTCAAGACACTGATGCTTGCTTATAGAACAACCACAGGCTCAGCATCCGCCTACATGCACTCACTATTAAGAATCTACATCCCCTCCAGAAGTCTGAGATCTGCTAGTGAGCGACACCTCATGGTACCATCACAAAGAGGCTCAAAATTACTCTCCAGAACATTCTCGTTCACCATTCCTGGCTGGTGGAATGATCTTCCCACCCATATTCAGAGTGCTGGATTCCTGTCAATCTTCAAGCAACAGCTGAAAACTCATCTCTTTTGACCCTTGACTTCAGCCTACACATAAAAAAAACAAAAAAACTTTCTCCTTATTTATTCCTTCCCCTGCTAGCTTGTACTTATTTAAACAATGCCTGAGACTTGGTGTTACAAGCACTTCGTTTGTCGGATTGCCTCTTCAAGATGAATCGCTGTATGTATTCCCCAATTGTAAGTCGCTTTGGATAAAAGCATCTGCAAAATGACTAAATGTAAATGTAAATGTAAACTCATGCTCCTCGTGACAGCCCCTCCTGGCGCATCCCTCTGAGGAAGGACCTCCTTTCTCAGGGGCCTGGCACCATGTGGCACCCGCATCCAGATCTTGGAACCTCCATGTGTGGTTCCTGGATGAGACGTGGCACACTTGAGTGTTTTTGTCCACCGGCGGTGGAAGACACTTCACTCAGGCCAGAGCCCTCTCCCAATAACGTGCTCCCCTGCAGAGGGAGAGTTGAATCCTCCATTTTGTGAAAGAGTGACAGAGCAGAGCTGACGCAGATTAGTGTGTGCAATCAGATTAGAAAGATCATCACTTGTAACAAAATATTCATAAAATCATAGATTGACATGGATTTGGTGAGTGTTTAATGCTTTTGGTATGATTTTGGAAAAGTTTGTCGAACGCTAATCTGATAATGGTCAGTAAACAAGTTTCTACGCAGTTATGGGATAAAATCTCTTTGATGTACTGTATGTTTTATGTAGAATCTTGAGTTCATACTAACGTATTTATATTTTAACCCTCTGGGGTCTGAGGGTATTTTGGGGGCCTGGAGAAGTTTTGACATGCCCTGACATTTGTGCTTTTTTCAGTTGCTTATAAACGTATAAATGGCTAAAGTCGGTAACACTTTATTTTAGGGTCTCTTAACTAGTTGCTAATTAGCATGCATATTAATAGAATATTAGCCATTTATTAGTAGTAATTAAGCACATATTAATGCCTTATTCTACATCCTTAATCCTACCCAATACCTAAACTTAACAACTACCTTACTAACTGTTAATAAGCAGCAAATTAGGAGTTTATTGAAGGAAAAGTTGTAGTTAATAGTTAATAAGTGTTCCCTATGCTAAAGTGTTACCCTAAAGTCTAATAACACTGTAATCAGCACAAACTGGGTTACAATAATATGTTAGCAGCATTTATGTACATGACTGTGTTTTTGAGAAAGCAACGTTTATGCGTGGTTAGTGAAAAACTAAAATTTTAAAGTTGTAGGGTTTAATATGTAAATTTAATTTAATTTAATTTAGCTCAAAGGGAATCATTTATGATTTTATAGGGAATTTGAACAGAATCACTGTTTTGCGGCTGATCACGAAGTCAGCCGTCGATTCGCTGAACGAGCCGTATAACATTAATTCTACACTGCATATTCAAATCCAAAATATAGTGAAAACACTATTAATAAGCACAATAACAAGATCGGCAGATTAAAGCGGTGGTTTATTGCAATTTCACTTTTTTAACGTTAGTTAGTGGGTAATGTTGCTGTTTGAGCATAAACAACATCTGCAAAGTTGCAGCGCTGAAAGTTCAATGCAAACAGAGATATTGTCTTTTAAAATTCTGGAAGTTTAATGCCTACAAAAACGGCTGGTAAGGGACTACAACGAACTACTTGCCGGGTCTGATACGTCACTGACCCAGATAAACCCCGCCCTCGGGAACATGTAAGGAAGGGGGCGAGGCCATGCTGTGCTGCTTTAGAGAAGAGAAGAGAAAACTAGGGGTGCATGTAAAAATCTATTCATATATGAATCGCGATTCTGTCTTCTAAGGATTCTAATGGATTCACAAGTTTCAAAATCAATGTTCTAAAACAGCTGTTCTTAATACTGTTCCTCGTGTCACCCTCTTCTGCATCTCTCTCTCTCTCTCTCTCTCTCTCTCTCATTCAGATCGTCAGATCAGCTCCAACAAAGTGCTCCAATTATACATTTTCACATAGCAATGAGAAGCGCGATCCTCTTCACTAATATCCTCTGCGTCTCAATCGGGCTCAAATTGATAAGTTAGAACCTGGAGGTTACTTGCTTGTGTTGCCTTTGTGTTACAGGGATTCCCTTCTGTCGTCTTCGTTGCAGGAAAGGGGTTTTCCCGAGTTGGTGATTATCTGGAAGTTCAGTAGTCTTTGAAGTGATGTCTTGGGAAGCCAATGGTTGGGCGTTAGCTGAGGATGGTTTTGGAGTCAGTTGCTGTTTGAAGTTTGAAGCGGGTGCAGTCGGAGCTGGACTTTGCCGAAAACTTAACTTTTGAACACGAGACTCAACAGAAAGAGACTCAACCTTTGCAGTTTCAAAAGATACCTTATTCTTATCTGTACGATCAAAACTCATGGAGTATTTTTAGCTCTTTTCGCGGTCATAAAGAAAATACGAGACAGACGGCTTCGACCCCAGGGGGTTAATATAGGTTTTGTCCTAATCCATACAATCTGGGATCTCAGCTTATTTATAATTTTTCTATTTTTCCATCTTCTCGGTTGAAAGTATGAGGAAATTCTCAGCTGAGAAAGTTCAACCTGCCACAGGAGCTGTTGAAACTGTTCTACTCCGCCATCATCGAATCCATTCTCTGCACTTCAATAACTGTCTGGTTCAGCTCAGCTACCAAATCTGACCTCAGAAGACTACGGAGGGTAGTCTGGACTGCTGAGCGAATCATTGGTACAAAACTCCCAACTCTCCAAGAACTGTACTTCCCTTTCAGTCGGTCACTCCGAGTCACGTCGGATGACTGACGAATTGGGATCTCGCCAGAGAGACCAATCCTCTTCAAGTGTAACTAAACGAGCCAATGGACATTGGCATGCGATCATTGCATCCAGCTGCCGCTGATCACAGCGTGAGTATAAGAGGCAGCAGGTGCACCGCAGTAATTCATCCTTTCACTTCTGAGCCAAGCGATGGTGAATCACTGCTGCTCTCCTTTCCTGCGAGTGAGAAGAGCAACCGAGTCCGGGCGTTACAGCGCAGCAGCGGTGGTCGCAGTCTCACGGGAGAAAGAGAAGAGCGATTCCCGTGAAGACAGTCACACTAGGAGTGTGTGGTGGCCAGCTCCCCTGCGTGCTTCAGCACTTATTAAAGAGCAAATTTCTCTAAAAGAGCAACACCGGTGATCGCGTCTTTTTAAAGATGTCTTTTTACATTTACATTTACATTTACGCATTTAGCAGACGCTTTTATCCAAAGCGACTTACATTGCATTCAAGTTATAGTTTTTACATTTTATCAGCTCTTGCTTTCCCTGGGAATCGAACCCATGATCTTGGCGTTGCTAGCGCAATGCTCTACTATTTGAGCTACAGGAAAGCCCTCACTATCACCCTCAGATCACCTCTGACTCCATCGGATCCAGCGCGACCCAGAGACTGTGCGGTCAGCCCGCTCCAATGGCAACCCCACCTTTTTAAAGATGACCTGCGTGCTGCGACGGACCTCCCGCTTCGAGCGACGAAGGTGACCGCACAGTCTCTGGGTCGTGCTGGATCCGGTGGAGTCAGAGGTGATCTGAGGGTGATAGTGAGGGCTTCCCCAAGAGGAGTTCCTCACCCCTCAAGCGCTCCGCAGCCGGTGGGGTTGCCATTGGAGCGGGCTGACCGCACAGTCTCTGGGTCGCGCTGGATCCGATGGAGTCAGAGGTGATCTGAGGGTGATAGTGAGGGCTTCCCCAAGAGGAGTTCCTCACCCCTCAAGCGCTCCGCAGCCGGTGGGGTTGCCATTGGAGCGGGCTGGGACCTCTGCAGAGCGGGGTATACCACCCGTTTCCTTCGGTGCTCCCCCTGACGACCAGATGTCAATCGCTGCATCGGAGAGTGAGTCGCTCTCTGGGGATGACAACTTGGCTGCGTTGCCCCCTTCGGGTGTGGTAGCGTTGTCCGAGCCAGACCCAGAGATGACGGCTATGCTTTCCCAGGCCGCCGAGAATGTCGGGCTCATGTGGAATCCTCCACCGCGTCCCGATCCTTCGAGGATGGATGAGTGGTTTCTTGGTGGGGGTCGCGCTGAGAACAGCGCCCCCCTCCGGTGCCATTCTTTCTGGAAATGCATGAGGAGCTTACAAGATTGTAGAAGGCACCTTTCACTGCCCGAAACAAATCTTGTGGCTCCTCCACTCTCACCACCCTCGATGGTGGGGCCGCTTTGGGGTATGCGGGCCTCCCCTCAGTGGAGCGGTCTGTGGCCATGCAACTATGTCCAACAGCCGCTACCACTCTGCAGGGTGACCCGTGTCTCCCCTCGCAGGCCTGTAAGTATTCGTCAGGTCTAACTGGCAGTGCTTATAGAGCCTGTGGGGAGGCGGCTTCTGCCCTTCACTCCATGGCGTTGCTGCAGGTCCACCAGGCCAAAGCCCTGAAGGACCTGGACGAGGGTGGTCACGACCTGGCGATTCTACATGACCTGCGTGCTGCGACGGACCTCACGCTTCGAGCGACGAAGGTGACCGCACAGTCTCTGGGTCGTGCAATGTCCACGCTAGTGGTCCAGGAGTGCCATCTCTGGCTGTGTCTTGCTGACATGAAGGAGCAGGGGAAGGTACAGTTCCTGAATGCTCCTCACAGACCGGCCTTTTCGGTGACGCTGTCGAGAGCTTTTCCAAGCAGTTCTCGGCAGCCCAGAAGCAGACTGAGGTGATCAAACACATCATGCGCCAGAGAAAACCTGCTGCTTCCACTCTGGCTACAGCCCCTCAGCCTGCTCGTCGCCGTGGGCACCCCCCTGCAGCTGCCCCCGCTCCTGGACAGCAGCCTTCCACCAGGCAGCATCGTGGAGCCGGTCGCAGGCAGGACGCCCAGCCCGTCCAGGCCCACTGCCAAACCTGGCGGCAAGCACAAGTGCAAGAGGCCCTGAGACGTGCGACCCAGGGATGGAGGAGACTGCTCGTCGGGAGATGGTGACCGCACCACTCCCTCCCCCGGAGGAGGGCTGGGTGGAGAATCTTTTGTTTCATTTTGTTTTTGTTCCCAAAACATCAATAAAAGAGCAGTTTCCTCAATCTCTGGGTCTCAAGAGGAGGAGAGTGGTGAAGCACTCGAGTCCCCGCTTCAAGTCATCACACGCCAGGCTGTCACAAGCCTCAAGCGGGTTTCCTGTGTTTCCTCCCTCAAGGGGAGGAATCAGGTGAGTGTTACACTGCACACCCAGACCCCGCCCCCCGCTGTCACAGGCTCCGGGCCGGGTCCCTGTGTTCCACCTCACTGCCCCACTGCAGGTACGTCAGTGGCCCCGTTGGTCCCGCTGGTACGGTCTCTCGGAGCTTGGCTAGCGCTCCCCAGTCCGTCTCCGTGGCTCCTGCGGACCATCAGACTCGGCTACGCGATTCAGTTTGCCCGGCGTCCCCCCAAGCTCAGGGGCATCTGGTTCACTTCAGTCAAGGCCGTCGATGCCCGTCTTGCGTGCAGAAACTGCAGTCCTGCTGGCGAAGGACGCGATAGAGCCGGTCCCTCCAGCCAATATGAGGTCTGCGTTTTACAGCCCTTACTTCATTGTGCCCAAGAAAAGCGGTGGGTTACGACCGATCTTGGATCTGCGACTGTTGCATATATCAACCAGCAAGGCGGTTACGCTCTTGTCGCATGTCGCAACTCGCCTGCCACCTCCTCCTCTGGAGTCAGAAGCATCTGAGGTCCCATCGTGCCATCCACATCCTAGGAGTGTTCAATCAGGTGGCCGACAAGCTGTCTCGAGCGGCACTCCCTGGGGAGTGGAGACTCCATCCCCAGGCGGTCCAGCTGATTTGGAGTCGGTTCAGAGTTGCTCAGGTAGACCTGTTTGCATCTCCAGAAACCACCCACTGCCAGTGGTTCTACTCCCTGTCCGAGGCAACGCGTGGCACGGATGCACTGACACACAGCTGGCCCCAGGGCCTGTGCAAATATGCGTTCCCCCCAGTGAGCCTGCTAGCACAGACACTGTGCAAGATCAAGGAGGACGAGGAGCAGGTCTTGTTAGTGGCTACATATTGGCCCAACAGGACCTGGTTCCCAGAACTCATGATCCTCGCGACAGCCCCTCCCTGGCCGATTCCTCTGAGGAAGGATCTGCTTTCTCAGAGACGGGGCACCCTCTGGCACCCGCGTACAGACTTCTGGAAACTCCATGTGTGGTCCCTGGACGGGACGCGGAGGTTCTAGGTGATGCTTGTGGTGCCTCGCTAGCAGACATCTGTAGAGCTGCGGGTTGGGCGACTCCTAACACGTTCGCTAGATTTTATAGCCTATGTGTCGAACCGGTTTCTTCCTGTGTTCTCACCTCAGACGGGTAGTGGCACTGAGAGGCCCGGCTCAGAGTTGGCTTGCGGCATTCTTATGCCTAATTCTCCAGAGAGTTCCTTAACCAGGCAAACCTGTCAACATTAGCGTATGGTAGCGCGTAAGGCCACACACTCACCCTCCACCTTGCCCCGCCTCTCTCCTCCTCATTAGGATTTAAAGCTACAGACACAGAAATGGCATGTCCTAAGGAAAGCTCATTGTGGGACTGGCTCGTAGTGGCTGAAATTCTGCACCAAGGCTGAATTTCGGGAAAGAGACTTCAGATACAGTACTAGGACCACTTAGGCCTATATAAAAGCATCCAAAAAGCAGCATGTCATGGGACCTTTAACACGCATACGTATTACATTTCAAATTTGCACCTAACATACTGAATTGTCTATCTTTTTTATTGTGTTTGTGCTATTTTGCATATTGTCCATTTTGTACACTTGTACATTTTTTTTATTTATTTTTTTATTTATTTTTTATTATTATTATTATCTGTCTCCTGTCCTGTCGCTGTCATTCTGTCGCACTGTGGAGCTATTGTCACTAAAACAAATTCCTTGTATGTGCAAACATACCTGGCAATATAGCTGATTCTGATTCTGATTACAGTTTCTCATTTGTGACCCTGGATCACAAAACCAGTTATTAGGGTCAATTTAAAAAAAAAAAAAAAAAAAATTATATATCATTGATGTATGGTTTGTTAGGATAGGACAATATTTGGCAGAGATACAAAGTTTTGATATATTTACAGTAGGAAATTTACAAAATATCTTCATGGAACATGATCTCTACTTAATGTCCTAATGATTTTTGGCATAAAATAAAAATCAATCATTTTGACCCATACAGTGTATTTTTGGCTATTGCTATAAATATACCCCAGCGACTTAAGACATTTTTTTTGATCAAGACCAGTTTTGTGATCCAGGGTCACATTTACAACGACATATTTATAATGTGCATCTTTCTTATTTTTAATCTTTATTGTTAATACATATATATTAATAAGAAATGTGATTTGCATATGGGTATAATTTAGTTCAGTGATGTTGTAGCCTAATCCTTTGTATTTTCTACATTTGTAGGAAACCGTAAGTGTAGAATTGCACTGTCTGTTTACTCATTTGTGTCAATCGGAGTGAGAGATGTTGAGACAGGTGTAAAGCGTTTCGTTAATAGTGAATATTGACCTATTGTTCGTACCGTTGTGGCTCCCGCTGTTAGCAGGGGATAATCGCTGCATTTGGGGCAAAAAAAGACAGAATTATGTATTGTGCCAAGAAGGCTGTCTGTTTGTTCACACAGGCACGAACTGATTGACAGCTGCCTTTAGCGGAGCCTTCACCGATTACTTCCATTAATCAAAGCGCTCAGCACGGTCGTCTGTGAGTGACGTCACTTCCCAATACAAACACGCCGCCTTGTATAGTCCCGCCCCCTCACATTGATTGACAGCTTTCCTTTTTGACATCGGAAATTCAAATGCAAAAGGAATTGCGATTTCATTTGAGTTTTGGCAGGTTACATGCGCGACGCAGAGAAAGTGAAAAACCAAATGTGGTAATTAATATTGCTATTTAAATATGACAGGCTCATAACTCTTAAGACATGGAAAATACAATTGCAAATGGACTTTGCCTTATCATTTGAAATGTGGCAGTCACTGTGCGTTCGTGAAAGCGAAAATGCAAACGGTAATGCAAGATTTGCAATTGCATTTGGATTATGTCACAATTGATGTGCCCACATGTGGAAAACGCAATTGAACATACAATTTGCTTTTGAAAATAGTCCTGCAGAGGGTGCCAACGGCCTGGTGACGTTTCACTTTACAGCGTGATTAAAGATGTTTAAATCCATTCCATTTTAATATTTGGCCACATGCAACCTCAGAAACTTTTATTTGAAATCGCGATGTACAATAAATGGCATATTTAGAAAAATGTTGATGTATTCTCCTGTGTTGGCAAAGGTATATAAATGATTTACATTAGAAATCTAGTGAGATAATGCACAGTTTTCCCAGATGAACGTTAAGCAATTCTCACAGCATATGCAGAGAAAGAGTTTAGCCCCTTTCACACATACAGTCTTTACTGGTAAATTGCCAGTAACCATTAAGAGATTGTGTGAAGAGGACCTTTTCAAAAATCCCGGTAAATTTGTTCTGTATATTGTTCTTATGGAGATGACATGATTACTCTGAGCGGTTTACAAAGCTCCGCTGCTTTTTAATTAGTTTTTCTATGTAAATATGTGCTAGATGGCCATTTTTGACCATTGCGCCTCGCAGCTTTTTTAACGGGTCTGTGACTCTGCTACTGGCTACTATTATGCGCATCTCGTGTTTATAAGAGCAAAAAATTCTGATTGGCTAGTAATGTTAGTTTGGTTGAGAGTGAAAGCTGTGCTCCTCTCATACCATTGGTAGGCGAACTCATTGACTCGAAAGTGATAAACAAGTTTTTTTTTAAATGTAGGATTATTTTTTTCCGCAGCCAAACGCTGCACGCCGGCGATCCGGCACGGTGCCGGAGAACTTCAAGCCCTGTTACTGAGATGTTTAAAGCTCAATGTTTGATACTGAATTCTGGTGCGATCTAACGGCTAAAATGCTAACAGAGCTGTGCAATCCCTTTTTCATGCAAGGACGTTGTTAATATAAATCAGTTGTTTATTTGGGCAGTTCAGTGTGTAAGTGAATGTTTATGAATGTGACAGTGTAAATAATATTTAAAAAAAGAATCCGTTTGTAATTTGTATCTTTTGTGTTTTTCTTAGTTTTACAGTTGTGTCAAGTAAAGTATTCGCATACAAAGAAGAACGTGTCATGGAGCTTTATTTCTGTTAGCTATCTGTCAGCACCTTGTTCAGAACAACATTGCCAGGACAGAATACATGGAATGTGGCTTTGTAACCAAGTCCTTCAAAACTTTCTGACTGAAACCCCTATTAGTCTAGAGAAATATGTTATCTCCACCTGTTGCTGTCTGCTCTGTGCGTGGAGCAGCTGCCTTATTGCTGTCTCCAACACAGAGAGAAGATGAAATGACAGAAGCAGCACAATTGGCCAAAATGACATTCGTTCTTATGTAAACAAACATGCATGTAACAATAGGCATTAGTGAGTTCAGCAAAAAATATCATTGTTATGTTTACATATTGTACAAAGCCAATAAAGTATTTAATATGACAGGTCTACTGTTGTTGAGTGTAGCTGCGGGTGAAATGTACTCACTTGAGTATCTTCAGCTCACACACAGGATTCTTCAGTCCCTCACAGATCTCTTTGACTCCTGAGTCTAGCAGACGGCTGTTGTTCAAGTTCATCTCTTTCAGGATGGTTTTGGAGGAGAGAAGAGTAGCTAGAACTGAACATCTTTTCTCTGTCAGCTCACAATTATTCATCCTGAACACAAAAAACAGCATTATTTATTACACATCAGATCAGCAGGTCTTCATATCTGCTCCACATGTAAGTGAAAGTCCTTTATAATGACTAAACAGAGATGTTATAATGTATAAATCATGTTGACTCACTTCATTTTCACCAGTTTGCTATGAGTGTCCTTGAAAAGAGCAGAGAGTTTCTCTCCATCCAGATCTCCTAATTTATCTTCACTCAGATCCAGTTCTTTTAGTACTAATGGATTTACACCCAGCACTTCAGTGAGATACTCACACGCTTCCTGTGCAGCAGGACTTTTCAAAAACCTAAAGGAAGTAGAACTTAGATTAGTCATGCTATAATTTGATGTCCTTTGCGGCTCTCATCCTCCTTATGGGTCCAGTGTAGTATTAATGTCATAGTTATGATAACTGCCTCCAGTTCAACTGAGAAAATGTAAGAAACTTGGGTTCCAGACTCATGAAATTCAGTTGTTTACTGGTATTGAATTTAAGTTCTACTTTGTGTCATTTTAATTCATAATTTAATTATCCATTTGTCTCCTCTACATAGTTGCACAGCTGTGACTCCATGTCAGTGGCTTCTTTGAAATATTTGAAAACAATTATCACCTGATGGTCTGTAATTTACAGCATCCACCCCGCTGTAAATCAATGAGCCCCTCCACTCCTGTTTGTCCAGGATCATTTCCTCTGAGATCCAGCTCTGTCAGGTGTGAGTTTGACTTCAGATATGAAGTCAAAGTTTTATATCCTTCTTCAGTAATACTACAATCTGAAAGTCTATATATAAAAAAAGATTGATTTAATGATATCACCTGCTTCATTTAAATTTCTGAAAATTTCATAAAGAAATTGAATGTTGTAAGCTCGCAAAGAAAAAAAAACGCTGAAATTAAAATTACATTTTAGTCTCCATAGTCATCTAGATTTGTATCATTTGATATATCAAATAGACATTTTGTAATGCATTCTGTATCTTTGTGATTTTGTGAACTTAGCTGGTAATTTTCCTGTTCCTGTGTCGTGCGCTCCCCCTCATTACTTCCTGATTGTTTGCACCTGTGTCTTGTTAGTCTAATGTCGTACTTTTAATTATGTGTTTCTATGGCAAAACTATCAACGGCAAAGCCCTCACGTGCTCCTGAACTTGTAATTACAACAAACTCTGAATATTCTGAGAGTTATGACTTGGCCCAGTGACAGCTGTACCATGTGACCACCGCCAGGTTCATTTTGGCACAATTTAGGCGCTACCTCTGAGTCTGAGAACATGGAAAGCTATGAGTAAAATGTCACGTGTTGTCATCTCAGAATTATGTTAATTACGACATGGTGTGAATGCAGCATAATTCCCCCTGTGTATTTAAGCCTTTATGTTTTCTGTGTTAATTTTCTGGTGTTGTCCATTGATGAAAGTACTGTTGGTGTTCTCAGTTCTGCTCAAGCTTCTCCCATGTCACCTTTATTTTCTTCTTCTTTTTTGTTAAAATTAAATTTAAGTGAATCAAACAAAAGCACAAAGATACAGAAAACATTACACATTAATAAATGTATATTCACACACAGACATGTACATCAATGAAAATACACACTTCAGTTTCTCTAATCTGCATTGTGCACTTTCCAACAGAGGACAGATTTTTTCAATTCCTGTGTTTCGTAGTTTATTTCCACTCAGATCCAGCTCTATCAGGTTTGAAGGATTTGAATTAAATGCGGAAGTCAGAGCAGCACAACCTTCTTCAGTAATGCTGTTATTATTCAGCCTGCAGAGAAAGAAAACAAAGACAGGAAATGGTATTCAGTTTATCTCAAAACCGTTAATAAATAACAATTACAATTTTAATACAAAACAAGTGAAAATATAACATCAAAATAATTTTTATTTGAAAGATATTTTACATACAGAAATATTAAACTATTTACAATACTCACGTCAATGCGTTGAGTTTACAGTGTTTATCCTGCAGTAGAGCAGCGATCTGATTCACTCGTGTGTCTCCTAGTTCATGTTCACTCAGATTCAGCTCTCTCAGGAGTAACGGGTTTTCACCCACAATTCCAGTCACATACTGACAGGCTTCATCTGCAGCAGGACGCAAAAACCTGCAGAAGAGAAGATGAAGCAGGATTCAATTTAGTTTTCTATTAAACTTATTATAATGAAAAAAAATCTAGAAATTACTCCTTAAAACCTATATTAAAACTTTTAATGCAAATCACCATTAACAATAACAACAGATTACTGTATTAGTGAAATATGTTTTCTATAAAAAAAATAATCCTTCATGTAATTTATTTTATATTATTTCATCACGACTCACCTCAGTGTCTTCAGTGAATAGTTCTGATCCTGTAGTAAATCATTGAGCTGCTTCACTCCTGATTGTCCAGGATCATTTCCTGTGAGATCCAGCTCTATCAGGTGTGAAGGGTTTGATCTCAGAGCTGAAGCCAGAGCTTTATAACCTTCTTCAGTGATACTGCAGTCTGAGAGTCTAGAACAGAAATGAAAATGTAACATTCAGATTAACTGATTATTCTAGAAATGTTCTGAACAATCTAAATCCATTAAAGGAAACATTTTGAGAGATGGAAGCGAACAAAAATAGGACCTTTAGTATGTCAGGCATCAACTCACCTTAGTTTCTCCAGTTTATAGTTCTCTTTCAGTCCATCATAAAGCAGCTTCACTCCTGAATCCTGTAGATTATTATTGCTTAAGTCAAGATCCTTCAGACTGCTGGAGTCTGAACTGAGAACTGAAGCGAGAGCTGAACAGCTTTCCTCATTTAGATCACAGTTACTGAGCCTGAAAATAATAATATAAAATCAATATTATGGATATAAAACTGTACCATTATTGTAGGAAGCAGAGGTGTTGAGAATGAAGCAGCACCAGAGAAACTGGAAAATTACCAATGAAATTTGATCATTAATGTATTTTTCCCCCCCAGCCTTTAACAAACCAGTGTTAATTTTGGCAGGCATTTTTGATTTAGTCTTAGTCTTTATCTTGAGACGAAAATGCTTAATAGTCTTATTCGCCGAAAAGTTATTGCATTTTTGTCAACTTTTAGTCAAACTGCAGTTACCAACATTTATTTTGGTAGCTATTTTATATGTAGTATTCAAACAAAAATAGTCATCAATTCTTCTCTCTTTAGACCAAATAAATTAAGTTTATGAGACATTTGAATCAAGGATTAAATTTGAAAAACTGGAATACATTTTCATTTTTTGGTAGATACAAACTCATTTTCAGATAGAGTAGGTTTACTTAACAAGTATAGATTTATTTAACATCTTTTGTTGGCTAACATTGATGACACAGATAATTAGGAATGCTGTCCATTTAAGACAGAAGGTATGCAGGTAATACTGACACATATTCAGTTTTCACCCACCTGTTTACGCTCACTTAAGCCATAACCGACTGTATTTACGTGAGATACTCTGACTCTACACGATAGACATGTGAACTGCTGTGTGTGTATTTGAGTGCTGAGAACTGATCGCGCGCTGTATGAGAACTGAAGAAGTGGAGCGTGCGCGAGAGAGAGCACTTCTATCAGTGCGATTCTGCCTATCCCGCCATCACTAACTTTAAGTTAATCGACAACGAATTGTGACTCCCAGGAAAAACGGGACTTCTGGTCACCCTATCCCTAACCCTTCAGGTGCTGAGGGCATTGTTTCAGATCGCTAGTTCACGTTTTGGTAGCCTATCCATCCACTGCGGCTGCCATACAAGACAAGACAGTTAGGACGTATTTTGAATGTCCGGTAGTCCTCAAATAACATTTTAGTCCCGTCTCGTCTTGTTAACAAAGAAGACATAGATTTCGTCATAGTTTTTATCATCAGATATTAGTTTTAGCTCGTCAACGTCTCATCTTAGTCACAGAAAAAAATGTTCGTTGACGAATATATGAACACTTTAACAAACATGTTGGATGGGTTGGGGATCTCCCACAATAGAAATGCTCAACATGTTAAATTACCAGCACTGACCAGCATAGGTCATTTTAAATTTTGTCCACTCCTAGAGGTTTAATATAAGATTTAATAAATACATAATATATTTTGTGATTGCTGTGGTGGTGAGTGTAGCTGACGGTGAAATGTACTCACTTGAGTATCTTCAGCTCACACACAGGATTCTTCAGTCCCTCACAGATCTCTTTGACTCCTGAGTCCAGCAGACGGCTGTTGTTCAGGTTCATCTCTTTCAGGATGGTTTTGGAGGAGAGAACAGTAGCCAGAACTGAACAGCTTTTTTCTGTCAGCTCAAAATTATTCAGCCTAAACGCAAAAAATAAATAAAAATAAATATTTTATTTAACACACAAATTAGATCAATAGGTCTTTATACAGTATGTTTACCCACACATGGCTGATAGTCTTTATAATGAATAAAGAAGTTATAATGAATTTATATAATATATATACTGTATATGTAACTTTAAGGAATCTACATATATTATATATGCATTATAATATATATATATATATATATATATATATATATATATATATATATATATATATATATATATATATATATGCAGGACTTTAAGAAAATTATCATAAAGTTCAGATCATAGCTAGAAGAGAGGGGTTACTGTGTGGACACTGGCGACCAGTGGCAAATTTTCTAGGTGGGGCGCCACATCCAAAAATATTTTCTGCAAGCTTTTTTCAAGAAAATATTTGTATTTAATTTTAATAATAATTCAAAATTTATGTATGGAGTGCAACAGCAAAATCTGTGAGAAAAATAAATAAATGTTACATTTGTTTAGACCATTTTCTATATATATATATATATATATATATATATATAAAAATAACTAAAAGTCAAGCTGCAGTACCAAGCAGGACCACACGGAGATGCCAACAGACCACTATACCAGTCGCCTTAAAGTTATATAAATATACATGGATCTGTATTCATAATTATTAAACAGAGCAAAACACAAGTTTAAAAAAAAACAAAAAAAAAAAACAAAAAAAAACCCAATAAAAACATGAATTTGTTGAGTGTGGTCTGAAGGCAGCTCAGTGCAGTGACCAGTTCCTCTGTCAGAGTGAATGTTGATGCATACACCACTGTGCATAGCAAACTCCTATAAAAACACGCTTCTTCAGCGAGTGTCCATTATAAAACACTTGCCAGACATGCGATCATACTGAAATGTGCTCATAAAGCTATCAGAGCAGGCACATACACGGTTTGTTTATTTGCACACTACTAATAACGGACTCATACGCGTCTAATAATGTAAGTTACAATTTATGTACATCACTGACTGTAACCGTCTTTACCTCCATTACAATCGTCATCCATCAAAACTTGGTAAGATACTGGTTTGCTTTATTCAGCCCATACAGACTAGTCTGACTTCATATTTCTTCTTATAGAGCTTGGGAACCTACGTCACGCCGCGTCGGATTCCGCCATGTTTTAGCTAGCTCTCCCTCCGAAGACGTGTGTCGCATTTCGGGGCAAAGCAAAAAACATTGTCGAACAACAATATAAAATGCTGTAAACCATTCATTGGTTATAGGCTTGGGCGGTATCCAAATTTTGATACCGTCAAACCTCCTCCCTATTTTACCTCGGTATACGGTATTACCGTGAATAATAAAAAAATTATGACATAAGGCTC
Source organism: Acrossocheilus wenchowensis (assembly GCA_029620275.1). NCBI lineage: Eukaryota > Metazoa > Chordata > Actinopteri > Cypriniformes > Cyprinidae > Acrossocheilus > Acrossocheilus wenchowensis. Next base: position 125,146 of record JAJUBA010000179.1, read on the forward strand.
AGACAGTGTCACCTTAGGTTCGAGGTTTTTCCATCTCTTGCGGTCACCTTTTTGTTGCACAATTTGCAAATTGCCTCGTCCGTATTTACCGCCTCTCCCTTCTCGTTCGGTCAAAACCCGAAATACTGCCAAACTGCAGAAGTTGTTCTTTTTCGAGACCCGGGGGCCGGTTGCACGAGCTGAACGTAAGTTACAACCTAGCCTAGTTTTGATGTAAATGGGCACTAAGTTACAACTTACGCACTACTAAATATTTTTTCGTTTCACCATTACACTTAGTCTCTACGTATAAACTAAATATTTACGGACGCGTCTGGTCAGGAGTAACGGTTGGAATAAAATAGCAGACTGAGTGAATTGCATCAATATGCTCTTCTTTTACCTGACAACTTCCAATCCTTTAGGCATATATGATGCTGCTGACATTTACACTCACGTACATATTAAGAGAGAGAACAATATGTGAATAAAAGTACTTTGTTTCTTTTTTAGCCTGTCTTCAACACCCCATCTACAGCGCGCCTCTGTGCACTTCGGTCCGTGTTTGCGCATGTCAGATGAAATAATAAATAAATGGCATTTCTTGTTTTTTTTTTCCTTTCAGTATTTATTGATCCTTATTTATTTCAATTACAGTTTCTGAATGTTATTTACATATAAAAATAGCTTACATATAGACTAATGTTATTAATGTATCGTTTTTAATGGAAACTTGTTTTTACCGTTAGTAGCCTATATGTGAGGCGTTAGTAGCCTATATGTGAGGCCAACATTGGCTTCCATGTACAGTTAGAACTGCTTTTATAGTATTATTTTCTGTTAATTTATTCAGTGGAAAATGATTAAGATACTATGAGGATATGATAAATGAATAAAATAGGGTTGAGCCAGTTAGAAATACCTAATGGCAAAAACTGAGTTAAAAAAATACAAGAGATGCAAAAAAATAAATACATAAATAAATAAATAACTAAAAGAAAAATACAACAGTTAAGATTGTACAAGCCATTTTACATTTACATACAGACATACTATGGTTCACAACAAGGTTTGTCTATGTTCAATAACACATGGGAATCAGCTTCCAGAAAAGTCAGTAGGCACATTCAAATCCAGACTATAAACACTGTTTAGCAGTGTATTTTCTGAGCACTGAGCTGCATTTACTGATTGCACTGTATTATTTTATTTCTGTACTTTTCTCTTATTTTGTTTAAAATGTTTTACATTTCTTACACACCTTTTATGAAAATTGTTAATTACTTTTTTTTGTATAGCACTTTGAATTTGCAGACATGTTCTACATGAATAACCTTGCCTATAAAATCATGTTCACTCACTTCATTTTCTCCAGTTTGCTATGAGAGTCCATCAAAAGAGCAGAGAGTTTCTCCCAATCCAGGTCTCCTAATTTATCTTCACTCAGATCCAGTTCTGTCAGAAGTAATGGACTTGTACCCAGAACTTTAGTAAGATAGTCACACGCTTCCTCTGCAGCAGGACTTTTCAAAAACCTACAGAAATTAGAAGACAATTTTAGATGAGATAATCTTGTTGTAATTTTATACTGTTTTCTGAACTCTACCCATAAGCAGGATGGGAGCAGCAAACATAGATTATTCCACTCAGAGGCGTCATGCTCATTCAAAGTGAGGGGGCACGTGCCCCCTCAACAGAATCGTGTGTGATTGGTTATAATGCCAGCCAGCTAAAGCAGATTTGAATTTAGCAGCTGATGATAGATGATAGTGTGTCTATCATCAGCTGCTAAATTCAAATCTGCTTTAGCTGGCTGGCACTGAGCCAGAGACAAATGCGTTTGTACAGCACTGCATTATAACCAATCACACATGATTCTGTTGAGCTTATGAATGCAATGACCAATCAGAGGCATTCAGATGAGTCATTGCGGAAATGCCGGCGTTTTCTTCACAGCTCGCTGACTGAATACCTCTTTCTGGCGAATTCTCTCTTAAGAAACAACTAAATGCAAATGTGTTTACGAATCTGTAAGTAAGATATTCATTTCATAGTGTAAACAGCTTCAGTGATTTTAATGAGAGTTTTTGAGAGTGCTTGAACTGTCAGTGAAATTGTTCTTTGATGTTCTTTGCTCTCTTTCTATACAATGAAAGGGTTATGATGTGTAGCCTAACCTACAATGTTTTTATTCACATTAAATTTCAATGTTAAATTCACATTAAATATAAAGTCAGTCGAATTAAAAATATGTTATGGCATGACACCCATAGCCTATCTGTTAATTAAGTAAATGGACAGGTTTTTATGCATAGTTAATAAATTACATTATTAGGTTACTTTGACCATCACCCACTATAGAGCTACTAATATAATCTATAAAGGTGAGAATCAAGATATTTCTCTCACACACATACGTCTGTTTTCCGTCTTCTAGTCTTAAAACAGACCGATTCGCGGCACAGCACGAGTTTGCAAGCGTCATTAGTGTAAACTGATGGACATACAGAATCATACCTGAAACAAAAAACTAATAAATTCAGTATTATTCCCTCCTCACTTTGGAAACTGTAGTCTTTCACTCAGACGCGTGCCGCACACACATCAACACATCTCCGCATGACAAGTGTGATGCAGTATACCCTTGCAGATCTACTGCGGGATGTTTTAGGTCAGTGAAAAAAAAATAGATAAATGATGGCTTGACCCGTAGAAGTAAATGAAAGGTGACTTTTATTTACAGTGCGCCTGAAAAATGTCCAGTGGTGAGAGTATATACAGTATTTCCACAAGTGCTCAGTCCAAAACACAAATAGTAAAGTAGCAAAAAAAAAAAAAAGAGCAAAAATAAACAACAAATAATATGTACAAACAAGTATTCACAATATACAAGGAGGTTAGGTTTTGCTTACGGCACCGCAGTAGCACGTTCGCTGACTTGGTAAACAAGCAACTTGATGTGAGCCTGGCCTCCCTTCTTATGGGCCAGGCTCCACCCCCTACCTGGAGGGTACCATTAGCAGCTAAGTTTCTAATCTTATCATCTCATAAACTTAACATAAAACATCAATCATATTATAAAACACAAAAACCAATAAACCATCATTAAACATATTAATAACACAAATCATTAACATTTAGTATCTTTTCTCTCCACAGAAAAGATGACCAGGTTCCCCACACAAAAAACAACAATGGTTTCGTCGGACTACAATCGCATTGCGCGGGCCGTGATGTCATAAGCACAGCTAGTAAAGCCTAGTTCACACTACACGACTTTACACGTCGGCAGATCGCTGTGCTGTTCAGACTATATGACTTGATTGTCTGTCTTTAAGTCGTTGTGGTGTTCACACTATGTGACTCTGTGTAAATGATCCGCAACCAGGGGTTACACACTACACGAGCTGACAACAGCTCTGTCACCCAACGACTCAATTCGGTCCTTAAACCACGTTTTGTCATGAAAACACGCGAGAATTGACCGTTCGCAAAGAGCTTGATTGACATGCGATCTGACCAATCAGAAGGCTTATATTATGTGCAGCCACTGCTGCCTGTCTTCATAGAAATACATGTTAAAACGGGGTAAAAAAGGATCGACTGAATTGAAACTTTTTCAATATAACTAAATATAAACGTGCGAGGGTTAAGCTGTGCTGTTGTTGGCTGCCATGGTAACGACTATAAACTATGGTATTCCTTTACAGTCTACTTGTTTTGCGCTCCAGAAAATCTGTCATGTCCAGCGCTGTATGCATAGATGCAGCGCTTAAGTTAAAATACTGAGTGAGAAATAATAAAATAATATGTTTAAACATGTGCTCTTATCATTCTGTGGACAAAATCCCGTGAAGCCCCCCCCCCCCCCCCCCCCCCCCCCCCGAATGGGAGCTTTATATGCACATGTGCACTCACCTGTTTTCAATGCAGGTTAACCGCGACGCTTCATGTCATCTTCCCACTCATTAAACTATGACAGGTCCTTTACTACAAAAAGACGGTCACTGCGACACTCTAAAGCAGAGGTGGGCAAACTACGGCCCGCGGGCCACATCCGGCCCGCCAGGAGATTTCATCCGGCCCGAGAGGCAGTTGGTCCAAAATAGTTAATTTGATGCAATGTCAGGGGAAAACGTGATTTCCACCGAGGGGAACGCTAGAGCCCTGCATTCCCTGGGCTTCGATCGGGCCAATTTTCACGTCATAGTTCAGACGCGGGCCGGGCCTGTTTTAGGCTTCTCCTTATTTTTATATTTTATACATCCATCAATTAGTGATGAAAAAATTGCCGCGCTGGTGGAAACAACACGAGAGCAGCAGAGAGCGCGCCGTTAGCGCAGATGAAGAGTTCTGCGTTCAAATACATGCAATAGGCTGAAGCTTGCTGCAAAGCCCCAGCAAAAGTAATTACCATGAATGTGTCAGGGGGGAAATAGTAAGGAGATATTTGAATTATTTACTAATAAACTAGTGTTTTCTGTGTCAGTGTCGGAAAGATGAAGATGATGATCCTGACTCGACATCTCCTCTATAGACCGCCTTTAGAGAGAAGTGCATCTTCACGGATTATAATGAAAGAGTTTTTGTTATCGTTTTGATTTATGTCGTTAAGTAGTAATTTAAAGCTTTCTATAGATATATTTATCAGGTCTGTGAGGCATGTATTCGCTGACTTTCGGTTCATTTTTGTGAAGCGCTCCTGTTCAAGACGATGGCGCATCGTTTTATATTATAAAACGTTTTTTTAATATTGTGAGTGCACACAAATAAAAGTAGACCCTTTACAGTTCCGAATGATGTATTATTCTTACCTTTATGAGCAAAAATTACGGCGTAAGTTGTTTTCATTGAAAAAAATGCAATTGATTGCGCTGGTGCCTCCATGTCCTGCGCTTTAGCTTCGACTCTCCGCACAAACTACTGGATGCAGAGCACATTTATCTAGGTTTAACGTTTAAACATTGTTATATGCTTAAACTGTTTTAGTATATCTGTAGATTGTATTTTAGGCAAGTCGTGATGATTTGAGAAGGCTAAATTGATCAAACATGGCTATGATCAGCCTGCCGGTCTGCCGCTGGCTGCTTGGTCGTTACTTTAAGAAAGAATAAACTTATCTAACGAACAAAAAAATGCTCCAAACGTTTTTCTAAACTAACTTAATAAAAAAACGAAACGAAATTTCGAAAAATCTTCATTACATACTATTTTAATAGCTGAAACAGTATAACGCGATCGCGATTTCGACCGAGGGGGATTCTACCGGAACGTGATCTGTACGGAGGGGGACAACAACCCACCTTCCAGCAGGAGAAGAAATGCCAATGTTGCCTCCTGCTCACGGGCACTGTAACTAACTACCACGCCGCTATAGTTTCAGTTTTGCGTTAAATATTTAATCTGGGCATTTATAATAAATGTTTATTAAATGTTTTTACTTAAATAGTGAATGCCACTCTAATTTTTTTTTAAACTTATTTTCATTCCGTTTTCTGTTATTAACACTGCTAAATTTACAGGATTTTTTTGGAGTGAAGGGAATATAAATACTAATGTTTGTAAACGTTTAGTTTATTTTACATTATTTATGAATGAAATGATAAAATGTGTCTTATACATCAATCGACTTGTACCCCAATGCAACTTATCTGTGTGTCATAAAGTGCTCATAAAAAAGGCAGAGATGGTACAAGAATAGAACTGCCATATATGTACATGTATACATACAGTACAGTAGTGAGTGTCAATTTAATAAAACAAAACCAAAAAAAAATCAAAGCTTCATTTGTCAAACATATAATGCGGCCCCTCACGTGGTGCGGAAAACTTGATGTGGCCCACGAGTCAAAAAGTTTGCCCACCCCTGCTCTAAAGTGATGAAACTAGGAAGCCATGTGCTTTTTAAAACCATATTTATAGGTTTCATGTTATATTGTTGGCTCAGAAAATATGTAAATACGCATGCCCAGAAGCCGCAGCTGTATCCCTTCTAGCCTTAACCACAAATCAGACAGAAGAGCAGATTAACTTCGGTGGACTTCAATTTGAAAAATGGTGTGTTTCGCGGTTGAAATAAAGCCCTTTCTGATGTTTATTCATATTCATTTTGTGCATTAAGTAAATATGAAAAGACAATCGGTTCACGTGTTTGAACTGAGGCAATACTGTCACGACACATTGAAAAGCCACAAAACAGTATTTATTGTTTGAATTTCTTTACAAATAACTCCATTTAAAAGCTGAGAGTCCTGAGATCTTGTTTCATATCAGAAGGAACCTGCTCTGTCTTCTCTGTCTGTGTGTTGTCAGTTTCCTCTTTGATCTGCGATGTATTTTTCACTGCTTGAGAACACGTGTGTTGTGTGAGAGCTGCATTGTTTGTAGGTCATGGCAACAGTAACTAGGGTGGGCGGGTTTTGCGAACGGTCTGCCTTGCTCTTTCATTGGCTGTAGCTCGTGACGACACCTGACACCACGTGATTTCGAGTCGGCCGACTGGTCCAGATATTTGGCATGCTAGATATTTGTTTGGTGTCGGCGAGGCGTCGGCGACAAGTCAGCGAGCGTCTTTGATGCATCGTTGTGTAGTTCACACATAAAGATTGCGGAGCGCCGATCACCCGCTGATTTTCCCCCGATTACAGCCCGACCCGTCGGCGAACTCGTTAACTTGCAAATCGGGCTTAAATCGGGCTTAAAATCCTGTAGTGTGAACTAGCCTTAAGTTATATGATGATATTATTAAATTTGTGAAAGAAAGTAAATTATATAAAAGAATATAGCGTTTTGATTATTTTATTTATTTATTTTTTTGTTTATTTATTATGTTTCATTTTCCAGTTTGTTTATTTGTTTTGCTTGGTTTTTATGTTAATTTATATTTAGTATAAAAACAAATATCATGATCCATACTCCATTCCAGGTGGTGGCGGTAATGCACCAATAAGCTAGGTTGCCAACCGCCAATAAACCCCGAAGAAGAAGACGATGATGTCATAAGCGGGCGCCGCTCGATCGTTCCAACGTGGAAGTCCGACTACTTCCCACACACGCACACACACACACGACAAAACGAACTAAAAATAAAACTTCAAACTAACAACAGTGCGTCTGTGTGGTTTATCCGGGGTATGTATACTATAAAGGGGGTGAAGAGTGTGTGGAATGTCCGTGTACACCCGCTCTCCTGATGGCTAAACAGCAGGTAGGAATGAAGTAAGTGTGTGTGAGTATGTATATATGTGTGTGCCAGTACTGCCGTTCCCAGCGGTGAAGATCAACTCTTCACAAAAAGCCTTTATTAGACGGGGGGAAGGGCGTCTCAAAATTAAAGATGAAAGACGCAACATATAACACCAACAGGGGTCACTCATACTTCGTTAAATAAATAGCAAACAGTTAATTTTGTCGAAATACATAGTAAATTAAACTATTGAGCTATTGATTGTTTATGTTGCTAAGGGTGTTGCTCAGTGATACACAGAAAGGTTGGGTGAAGCGGTCATAGCCGTGCTGTATCGTGAATAAAACACAGCTGCTGACCAATCAGAATCGAGGAATAGAACTAACAGTTTTATAATTTTCATTAAAAAAAAAAAACCTGATGTGTAAATAATCAAGCAAACTTATGTTGCTTTAGTCCAGTAAGTGTTCATCTTGAAATATTACTAATATAAAAGTTATGTTTACCTTATAAAAATCAGTAAAGATCTCACTGTAAAAAGATACGTTTAACACAACTTGAATGGGGGCATTTTAAAAATGATACTAAAAGGGTTTTTACTTGCTAATGCAAAGAAATACATGTTTCTGATAGTTATAATCTTCCATATGGCATATGATGTGATTAATTAAACACTGGATCAAAACAAGATACAGCTTCTCAACTGATTGTTGTGCAGCATGGTTCCAGAAAGGTTATTTGAAATTAACAATTTTAATAAGTATTTGAAGGTTTTAATCACCTGATGGTCCTCAATTTATAGCATCCATCCTGTAGTAAATCATTGAGCTGCTTCACTCCTGATGGTCCAGGATCATTTCCTGTGAGATCCAGCTCTATCAGGTGTGAAGGGTTTGATCTCAGAGCTGAAGCCAGAGCTTTATAACCTTCTTCAGTGATACTGCAGTCTGAAAGTCTGTATATGAAAGAAGCTGTTAGGTATTGCATGTTCTCTGCTAAATAAACAAAATAAAGAACACTTCAAGTTCAAACCAATACTGTGATGTTAAATAATAGTTAGAGAAATGAACAAGTTATACAAATTATTGCCAGAGTGTGCAAAAGTGTTTGCTAATATAATAGCATTTAAAAATGGGCAAATACATGCATTGACCAATGATTTAATGCTAACATCTTACTAAACAAACTATTTGCCCAAAGAAAATTGTTATTATTCATTCACCCTTGTGGGTTTTATTCATTTATTTATTTATTTTTTTATTTTTTTCAAAACACAAAAGAGATGTTAGACAGAATATTAATCTACGTCAAAGTGAAACTAAGGCGAGTACAGTAACTGAAATTATATAAACACAAGTATGAAATTATATTCCAGGTTCAATTTTTTTCAGGTAATCTAATAAAATTAACACTATAAATTCAAATGCAGAAATTTACATTAATGAAAATACACACTTTAGTTTTTCCAATTTGCATTTTGTACTTTTCAACAGAGGACAGATCTTCTCTATTCCTGAGTTTTCTAGTTTATTTCCGCTCAGATCCAGCTCTATCAGGTTTGAAGGGTTTGAATTAAATGCTGAAGTCAGAGCAGCACAACCTTCTGCTGTAATACTGTTATTATTCAACCTGCAGAGAAAAAGAGAGAGTGAGAGAGAAAACAAAAAAGCAAAAAGACTAGAAACATTTTTCAGATTATTTCATTCACAACACACAACTAATAACTAAAAAAGGATAAATCTATATGATGGTTCAACTAATCTTAGTCTCCTAAAAAAGAACAACAATGACAGTATTTTGAAAATGAAATATCAAACAATATTATACTTTAAGGATATTTTATAAAGCATTAAACCATGTGAAATACTCACATCAGTGTGTTGAGTTTACAGTGTTTATCCTGCAGTAGAGCAGCGATCTGATTCACTCGTGTGTCTCCTAGTTCATGTTCACTCAGATTCAGTTCTCTCAGGAGTAACGGGTTTTTACCCACAATTCCAGTCACATACTGACAGGCTTCATCTGCAGCAGGACCCAAAAACCTGCAGAAGGGAAGATGAAGCAGGATATGATTTAATTCCAAAATAGACTTGATGAAAAATAACATCCAAATCTGTTGAACAAAAGTGTGAAATCGTTTATCTTGAATGTACTGCGATACAGCAGGTTTGTATTAGTGAAATATTTCTATAAATTTCACCTGCATATGTTGTATTATTTTATCATGCCTCCCAAGGTTTTGAATTTGACCTTTTTTAAAACTAACCAGCCAATTCAACATCACCTCTATCCTTCCATGCTAGGTTTTATATTCCCAGGGATAACATATGTTCTGCCTCTACACTTAGATATTTAAGAAAGAGGTTCCAAATCCTAAGAAACTTAAAGGGTTTATCTCTTAGCACTGTGGAGTAGGCTTCGTTAGGGATAAGGCCCTTAGCGATACTTATCCACTGGGCCACCGAAGGAGTTATGGCCGTTATCCACTGCAACAAAATACACCTGCAAGCACAATGTAGCAATATTTGTAAGAGCTGAGTAGCTTTAGTTTCCTGTATAAAGCCTTAAACACATTGCATGATTTTCGGCTGTCCCAGACCAAAGATTGGCATCGTGAAACAATCATGCCGATTTCTGTGATCGTAGCTCCTAATCGGTGGTCCTTTGTCGTAAAGTGAAAGAGGTTCAAACACAGCCATTTTCATGGTCTTGTGACTAAAGATAGCCTACGATACAGCATGATCATCACACAGTGTGTTTGCTGTTACGATCTATGTTTACTGACCAGTCAATAAAAATGCAACATGGCGCTAAAACATAAAACTGCTTACCTCAAGCTCTTATCCCTTCCTCTTTCAGCACACATAAAAAATACAACTGCTAAAGTGTGAATTATCATGCTCTTTTTGTTTATCACTAACACATGCTGATGACATTTTATTCTTCTATAGTAACGTGCATCGTATCGTACGAGTCAATAGGTGTCATTATCGTACAGTCTACACACACGTTGTAGCCAAGTTTATTTCATTCATGTCGCACAGTTTGACATGCAGTGATCTTATAGGATTGCTAAAATCGTGCAGTGTGTTTTGGGCTTCAGGCCCAGTAGGCAAATCTTAGGTCCTAACTGCAGAGGGCAGGAGAAAATTCTCCAATTCTAAGAAAACACCTGACCAAAACTCTTGGACCTTGAAACACTCCCAAAAGCAGTGTATGAGGGTTCCCTCAGCACAGTAGTCTTGCATTTATTGCAGAAGCTGGATAAATTGGGGTTCATTTTGTGCCTGCGTACCAGAGTAATGTGTAACCTGTGCAGTATTTCAAACTGCATTTCCCAGGATGCATTATTTGCCAAACAAGAGGGTATTTCACACGCTGCTCTCCATTCTGCTTCATGTATTTCCTCCCCAATATCCATTTCCCATAAACCCCTGACTTTATACGAATTGTCCTTGTTTGAACTTATGAGTATATTGTAAAAACGACGAACTGCTGACCGGGAAGACAACAGTTTTTTCAACTGTACCTCCAATGTAGACAGACCAATACCACTTGGGTGATCCTTTAGTTTTTTCGACACAAAACTGTGTTTGGTGACAAGTAAAAAAGTGTTTCTTATCAGTATTATACTTTGTAATAATCTGGTCAAAGTTCATCAGTTTATTGTTTTCCATCACATCACAAATGTGACACAAATCCCTTGTTTCTTCCAGATTGATAGCCCCTCATTCAGTCCAGTAGGGAAATCTGGGTTATTGTGTATGGGTGTTAATACCGAAATAAACCAACAGCTTGCAGGCTGTGAACACTGGATGTGACAAAACGGGCATTGGAAATCACTTGAACTTTGTGTCAGTAAGTCAAACAGAATGAGGCATCAGTTTACTGCTGGGGATTTGTTGTGCCGCATCACGTGTAGACAGCATCACTGATCAAAATGGGTTCTACTGTATTTTATCGCGCTGCCCGTGTCTGGTGTAGACATGGTGTGAGTCTTCATTCATTTTCAAATCTTCGTTATTGCTTCAATGCAAAGGAAACCAGTCACTATTTGTCAGGTATGTTCAAGTAAGCTAGATATGTGTAGATGCTGCGCAATTAGGCTGTATTTAATATATCATGATGACTCATGAGTTCGGTATTTGAGCTAAATCTGTGCAGATTTGGCTTAAATGAACTTGCCCAAGAAAATAATGAGTGAACATAACTTACGAAAAGTAACCCGCCAAATTGGCAAGTGATTTGACAGTGTTACCTACCACAGCTGATTTTACCCACATTTGTCGGGTTGGCGGGTGTTAATTTAAAACTCTGCATCTCACCTCAGTGTCTTCAGATGACAGTTTGGATCCTGCAGTAAATCATTGAGCTGCTTCACTCCTGATTGTCCAGGATCATTTCCTGTGAGATCCAGCTCTATCAGGTGTGAAGGGTTTGATCTCAGAGCTGAAGCCAGAGCTTTATAACCTTCTTCAGTGATACTGCAGTTTGAGAGTCTAGAACAGGAATGAAAATGTAAAATTCAACTGATTAATCAGCTATTCTAGAATTTACTTTAACAACATTAAACCCTAAAATGATCTACAATGAATTGCAAAGTGAAAACTGATAGCCAAATACATCCCAGAGACCTGACATCAACTGTTAGACATCAACTCACTTGAGAATCTCCAGTCATCTTACATTTACTTACAATGTTTCTACAACTCTATACAATCATGGCAGAAATTGTTGGTACCCTTGATAAATATGAACAACGAAACCTTTGACAATAAATCTGCACTGTTAATTCTTTTGATCTTTTATTTTAAACATGTACAACAATCTAACTTTTCATTGGAGAATAAGAATTTAAAAAGAGGGGATTTTATTATGAAGTGAATGTTTACTCTAATACACATTGTCTACAATTAATGGTACCATTTTGTTTGAATACTTATTGCAACCTCGATTTGCCAAGATAACAACTCTGAGTCTTCTCCTATAATGCCTGATGAGTTTGGAGAACACCTGACAAGAGATCAGAGACCATTCCTTCATACAGAATCACTCCAGACCCTGGACCCTTCAGTTTCCCAGGTCCATATGGCAATAATAACGTATTGAGTGTAAATTATAATTTTAATTAAAATTATTATATGGATAACACATTATTGGGACAATAAAACCCTCCCTAACCCTACCCGATACTTTATTTTTAACTTTTTATTTCCTTAATTTTTTATTTACAATAAATGCCTTTCCGATGTGATATGAGATTTGAAAAGGAAGGAAAAAGGCAGATCCGAACTTGGGTTGATCGCATCAAAAAGCATGCACTTTACCATCTACGCCACTGGAACTGATATTTCACAAGCATCTTTTGTAATGTTGACTACACCAATCACACATTGGTGGGCGGAGTTAGTGTAAATGGCCTCTGCCAAGGCACTATATATAAATAGCCCTATTTGCACTTAGTGTAAATAGTAGGGATGTAACGATATCAAAATCTCACAACATGATATTATGGTGATATGAAGTCCATGATACGATATTTAATGCGATATTAAAAAAAAAAAAAAAAGACAAATGAAGAATTGGGAAAATTTCTAATTTTGTACATTTTCAAGTTAAATTATTCTATCTAATTCACTTTGAGAGTTCACAATTAAGAGCTCCAATCCATGTTCTTAACTAAGAAAACTTAACTCAGAAAAAAAGTCAGTGAATTGACTTGTACCTGACCTTTAAAGGGGACTCAACCCTCTTTTTATTTGTGATATACTGTACAGTCTCAGTCTAAATTACATTCACACAGGTGTTATAGGAAGCCAAACAAATTAGAATATAATGATAATAATAATAATATTATTATTATTATTATTATTATTATTATATTATTATTATTATTAACAACAATGACAGTAGTAGCCATGTAAAATAAACTGCACTGCACTGTAAAATAAATGAAAATTTATATTTCATATTTTTGCTTTACACTACAGTAGGGAAATTACAATACTTCTTTCCTAATTTCTACACTTGAAAGAGGTATTTTGAATTTGGACTGCAGTGACACTACCCATTTAAACCGCTAGCTGTCAGCAATTCATGCTGTACTTTTAAGCTTTTAATTTCACGGAAGTGGAAGTAGGGCTTTTATTTAAAGGGCATATTCCAGGTTAGAAACCCCAGTGAGTCGATGTATAGAAAAATAATGTAGGAACTAGATTTTCTTTAAAAATAAACTTTAAAATACGCTATTAAGGCTTCTGGAGTCGTTTTTGTGAGAGCTTTACTTCTGCATCTGAAAACCGCCAAAACCGGAAGTGACGCATCAAAAGGAAGAGCGGGCCATTTCAACCATAGGAAAGCAATGGATCGCAACGACAGTTCGGATGCTGAGGAAATTTTAAATGTTTATTTACACTGGTATGACGGACCACAGAGAAAATTATGAGCCTGTTATGCAGCCAAGAGAGCAGGAACAGGTCAGGATTAGACAGAACAACGGTCAGAGGAGACAGATTGAGTTAATGTGTGAGGAGAACAGGGCAGGTGTCTTGGTGAGAGGCCAGTGTTAGCTTACAGATATACACGTTAGCTAACGATATGTATTAATCAGGCAATAGCAAAGCTAGTATTGGTCATCTACGAATATTGATACTTACCAGTAACAGAAACTAATGAGCGTTGTTCAGGCATCACGCTCTATACGACATTAACGTTACGTTATATAACGTTAGCAGTTTCTCATCACCGCAGGAGAGAGAGATAAACACGTTTTTGATTCATAGGTGCTTGTGTGGTAAATGTGAGGCCATGGTCACAGCTGAGGAAAGTCAGTGCTGCAGGGAGTTAGATGCGTTACACACCGGGTCTTAGAGGAGAATGTGACCCCAGACTTGATGTGCAGTGTCTGACTCTGCTCCCAGGCTTTGAGGCTTGCTGTCTGAACCCATAATATGTGCTACAGATAACCTATATGCACTTCAGACAGGAGCACAGACCTCTCCAGGCCAGCAGACACATGTATGTTTAGGGCAGAGATCAATTATTAATCTGAGCTGAATATTTATATGTATAAATGCATAGTAAATTAAAAATTTGAATATTTAAACTATCTGAATAATTTTGTTCCTCAATTACAAGTTGTCTATATTTAGGTCACGACTACCAGTAAATAACACTTTTTGATCCTATTGGTATAACACAACAATTATTGACAGCATACAGACAAGTTGTCCGCTGGGCGTATGGCATTGTGTGCAGGCACATCAAGCAATGGATGTTGTGTCAGCCTTCAGAAGACTTCATAAAGGAAGGAGGAATTTATAAAGTCCCCATTTTAGTCACAATAAAAAAATAATCACAATCACAAATTGTTTTACTGTATAAAAACTTGTTTATGAAGTTTACATCATATATATATATATATCTATCAAGCAGATCTGCATTTATGGTTAATTCAATTCAGTTTTATTTATGCAGCACTAAATTATAACAAATATTTCATAGCACAGATAATACCTAACTTAAAACACAACATTTCAACTTAAAAAAAATAAAATAAAAAATAAATATATATATAAAATAATATATATTGTTAAAGTGTGTTAAATGGTGAATGCTGTGCTAGATAGACGCCAGCAGCCTGATCTTGTTGATCCTCTGGAGGGATCTGGAAAGAGGAGCAGGTGTAGTGAAGACAGACAGTGCTGCGTTCTCGTGGAGCCTGTGGTGACCAGCAGTATTCTTCTCTCAGAGACTCCATGAGGCCTGACGCATATGCTGGGAGAAGCTTACGTTTAGATCACATTCACTGCTGACCATGCTTTTCCATTTGGCCTCCATCATATCTGCATCTCCGTTAGGAGTGGAAGCTGCAGTCCAGTAGAGGTGGTTCATAACAGCTGGCCTCCACTGCTTCAGATCTTCACACTCCCATCATCCAAAGCCTTTTAAACACACCTCATGACAAAAAAGTTACCAATTAGTTGTACAAACAATGACACTAAGCTGTAACTAGACTTGACGGTTATAATATTAGCATTATTTAAATAATTATGTTCACTGATTTGGTAAATAGCAAATGTTAAAAAACAAGACTTACGGTGCACAGTTGACATTTTCGCGGAGCAGCTTCTCTGACGGATCCGTGAGCATCATGTCTCCCGCCGGCGGCCGAACACAGGCGGACCGGGACCCGATGAAGCTGCTGTGTGCACCGAGTCTTACTAGGCTCTTGCTTCGATATCCCATGTGGAACATATCGCCGGGATGATGATAATCTTCCGGTGTAAAGTGATCGTTAAGCTACACACCACCGCGTTTCACGAAGCAGATGCATCAGTGAACTCCCGTCTCTTCAGCTGCACAAACGCACCGAGGCCCAGAAGATACCGTCCTATTTCTTGTTAGGAAACCTGTGGACTTGATGTCCTGACAGGCTGGAGTTAGTGTTACCTCCACAAACACAATTTACCATGACCATGATAAATTGAATTAAAAATAACTCTCAAAAACACACTGACTCGCGCCCGCTCCCACTGAATACCAGCAGAGCGCGGCACACGACTCCCTTATGTGACGTAATATGACGCGATGTTGAAATAAAAGCGGTTTTGAGAGCCGTCAAGGAATGCGTCACTTTTTCTTCTAAATTTGTGCACTCGTCTTGTAAAACATTTTCAAATCCTGCATTAACGGTTCATATGGTATTTTCATACAAGTTTATTCATTTGGATTTTTTTTTAACCTGCAATAGGCACTTTAAGGAAAACTCCAGCTTCAGTGAAAACAGGCTTACAAAAATGTGTCTCACTACATATCTAGTGAAATTCTGTAATAATCTGCCGTGAAAATAAATCATAACTGATGGCCGTTGAGTTCCCAAACGAGCAATAAAAGAGTTCACTGAATTCATTCACTGTGAACGGAGCCACTCTGAGCCGCGGAAAACACAGAATCACGAGCTGATCACATGAACAATGTGTGAGCTTCGCTTTAAAACATGCAGCAAAAAAAGGATTGATGAAGGGATTAAGCCATATTGTGCTTTCGGTTTTAGTTCGTTTGACAGATAATTTGCCAAAGCATAATGGCCCAAAACAAATATATTATAAAAACTTTTATTTTGCCGGGAAGACCTATCGTTTCATATCGTCATGTGACCACAATAATAATCGAGACACTTTTGATATCGCAATATCGCGATATTGATAATACCGTTACATCCCTAGTAAACAGACACTGTTTATAGACAGTGCCTTGCGAAATTATTCATGCCCTTATGTTAAACTGCTTTAAATTACTTTTTTCCACATCAATCCACACTCCGTACACTATAATGGTAAAACAAAAAAAAAGGGTTTTAACATCTTTGCAAATTTATTAAAAATAAAAAACAAATGCTTCCATTGCATAAGTACCCTCATACCCTTATATGGGACAGTTGGAATTTAGCTCAGGAGCATTCATATTGCTTGTAGGTGTTACTAGACTTTGAGTGAAGTTAACCTGTGGCAAATTCAATTGAATGGGTATGATTTGGAAAGGCACACGCGTCTTAATAAAAGGTCCAACAGCTGATAATGCATATCAGAGCAAAAACCAAGCCCTGGGGTCAAAAGAACAGTCTGTAGAGCTCAGAAACAGGTTTGCGTCAAGCCACACATCTGGGGAAAAGTTCAGAAAAAAAATTCTCCTTCATTGAAGGGTCACAGAAGCATGTAGTCTCTGTTACCCTTAATGTAAGAACTTTTAAACAACCCGGACTCTTCCTAGAGCTGGCCTTCTGGCCAAACTGAGCAACTGATGGAGAAGGGCTTTAGTTAGAGTCATGACCAAGAACCTGATGGTCACTCTAGTTGAGCTCCAACATCATATGTGGAGATAGGAGAAATCTACAGAAGGACAAACATCACCGCAACACTCCACCGATTTGGGCTTTATGGCGGTGTGGCCAAACTCAATCCTCTCCTCAGTGAAGACAAAAGAAAACACACTTGGAATTTACAAAAAAGCACCTAAAGGACCCTCAGACTCTGAGAAACAAGATTCTCTGGTCTGATGAAACTCAATTCTAAGCATCATGTTTGAAGGGAACCAGCTCTGCTCATCACCTGCAGAGTACCATCCCAAAAGTAAAGTGTGGTGGTAGCAGTCTCATGCTGTGGGGCTGTTTTTCAGCAGCAGGGACTGAGGGACTCAGAGTAGAAGAAAAGCTTAATGCAAATGCAGAAGCTGTTCCGGCGGATGACATAGGACGTATGAGCAGAGCGCGCGCACCTCTAAGATATGCCAGTCTCACGAGTTTGTTTACAGGAGCAAAGGAAGCAAAGTTTCCTTACTTTAGCAAAGGAAAACAAGTCTCCTCTTGGCTTATATCGAAATCCTCCGACATTTTTCTTTACAAATTCTCGTTTTGTACTTCTAATTCGTGACCAGCGTTTTGTTTTGTTTTGTTCTCTCTCCGCTCTCGTCACTAATCACACAACGCCAACGTCCTACGTCATCCGCCTGGACAGCTTCCACGTACCACAGTTAGATGAAGTGACAGAAAAGTGTTTATTATGTTTGAAATATGGATATTTTTCTTACAAAAACGCATGGATTCGCTACAGGAGGCATTTATTCACCTCCCAGAGCTGTGTGAGGCACATTTTATTATGGATGCGCGCACTTTATTTGACGTCTTTTGGACTGTGTGTCAGAAACACTGCAACGATAACGCTTGGAGGAGCCAGGACAATTTTTAATATAACCCCGATTGGTTTTGTTTGAAAGAAGAAAGTCATATACATCTAGGATGCCTCAATGAACTAGGGGTGAACTAACCCTTTAAAACTCATAGGTTTGGGCAAGCCTTTCTATTGTAATGAAAGAAGATGACTTGCTTCATGTGGTCATCGGACATTCTGCTTCCACATGGTGTTACTGCATGTCCATCTCACTTCGATAAATGATTTCAGTTATTTCATAGGTCCCACTCCTTACAGGGAAATAGCCAAAACCCATAACGACAATGACCGAGCAAAAATAAACACTTTAAACTAGGGATGCAACAATACAATTTTTTCAGATCCGATCAAGAAAATTCTGAGTATCGCCCAATTCCGATCCGATACCAGCACCAGTTATACCAGTTTTTTTTTTTTTTTAAATCAATGTAGAATTTCTATACTTCTGTGTCACCCTATTGTGTGTTAAACACAATCTATTAGACAACTTCATTTTAATGAAAAAAATAACATGAAAAAATATACAGGGGCTGTGTAAAACGTTTGGTCATGCGTTTTGTAATATAAATCCGATCGCTCAAACTACTTCAGGAGGTGGTCTGGGCCACATTCCAGATGAAACTGGACATGTGTAAATGCATCTGGTTGTTGAAACCATACATGTAAATTGTACTCATCCCAAAATGTAAAAAAATAATAAACATGTGAGACTGTGTTACAGGCTGTGACATTATAGTCAGATATGACTGTGCTAATGCAACACTTATCGCCACGGACGAGTAGCTGAGTACAAATAAAGGAACAAATAAAAGTGAATATGTGAAGGACTAAATCTGATAAAATGTTACACATGCTCTTTGTATTGCTGTAAAATACATGAAAACAAGTATATATATATATATATATATATATATATATATATATATATATATATAAAAACTACAAAATTAAAATACATTTCTTTTTAAATGTATAGCACAGTAATGAAGGCAGTCCTATGTAGTGTGTAGGACTCACGTCACCTAAGACGTTGTGATTTTTGGTCACACGTCACTCAAGGTGCGGTTATGAGTATATCAGATGACCACACTGTAAAACTTTACTGTAAATTTACAGGCATTTTCTAACAGTATTATACTGTATTTTTATAAAACAGTAAAATGCTGTATATTTTACAGAATGTCTGTAAATATACAGCAGTTTTCTGTTTTCAGCCCGCTAAATTTGTAATACAGTATCATGCTGTAAATGCATTGCATTGTGGGATAGATTTATTTTGCGCGCTCAATTCAAATGTGATGTGATGTGAACAGTGTACTACAGGCAAACTAGGTTCGTCAGCGGGATTTAATTGAACAGAATAATTATTGGCGTTATTAAGATAAGCCAGTGGTTTGTGAATCTGCGAGTAGTTTTTAAGCTTTGTGAGCTTCGTTTCGCGTTTCAAGCGTTAGCTGCCTGTGACGCAGCAAACAATGGATGACGCTGCCTGAGCAGACGCGAAAATAATCTGTCACCTGAATCATCAAAACTGTGCCTGAGACGATGATAAATGGATTTTGGAGCATGAGAAGATGAATTATTGTTCGTCTGAGTATCGATACGGTAAGATTTTTTCGTTCACATTTCTACATTGTTTCCACGAATGGTTTGATTTTGGGAACGTTAAACTTTTGCTAATTTAAATAACGAGTAAACAATTCTCACCTCTTTACCAAGTAACTTTGATACTTCATATAATACGGCAACATTGGCCATGTCATTCTGTTACAGCCCATAACCAAGTTATATCTAGCTCGCTAAATTATATCTAAGTTAGCTCGTTAAGACACACATAACGCATTCACATGACCTGCAACTTTTATTTTATTTTTTATTTTTTTCGTTTGTTTGTTTCAGGCTGAACAATGTGATCCGGTGCTAATGTAAGTGCTTCACAAGTATTACATTTGTAGTCCATGTTAAAAAATGTCAGTTCTATGATCGTGCTTTTTAATTTGTTATAATTTTGGCAGCACATGAAAATCCATAGTCATGTTCCTAATGCTTATTTCAAATGTAGTAGGCCTGTTCCTGATTGCTTCCATGTCTTCCATGGTCCTACAGCTGCTCCCACACTTGCAGAAATTAGATGGTTTTACCCTTCAAGCAGGTGTAAGTAGAGATTACTCAACATTTATTTGCAACATGTTTTATGTGTTGGTTCTGTTAGTGATGGTTGTATGTCTTTTTAAAAATTGCTTCAGGTATTCATCACTCCATCTGATGTCCAGCAGTCTCTACTTTTGCCAGAGAACACAACTTATAATTATTGGTATGTAAACAGTAAAGGTTTAGTACACCCTAAAATTAACATTAAGTCATCATTTACGCTATGGAAGCATATGGGTAGCAAAATTCAATTTGAAATAATTTCAAATTCAATTTGTGATATGCAAACTGGCAATGCATGTAAAATGGCAATGTATTTCTGTGATTAAATGTACATTTTCCCAAACATATGTGCAAAATAAAAATAAAAATTCAATTATATAATTTACATTTGCCATTTTCTACAATAGTTTTAACCCTTACACGGCCCTCGGGGTCTTTTTGACCCGCAAATGAAGTTTGCTAAATTTTTCAAAAATGTTCTCTTTTTCTAAATGGCACGAGACTTTGTACAGCCGTCAACACTTTCTAGATCTACAAATAAAAAATAAAATTGGAATGATTTCTTGATTTTATGTTGGTGTGAAAAAAATAGTTGCACTCAAGGTCTTTGAGTGCAACTATTATATGAAATAAATTATATGAAAAACAGATGATAAACTCTAAAGACTCCAGCCTTTCTCTTTGTAACATCTTGTTCAGGTTTGATTTGAATCATAATGTAACATTATTGAAAAATTGATTTTTTTTCAGTTCTAAAAAGGCAAAACTTTGACAAAAATAATTTTTATTGTTATAATTGTGATTTCATAATATGTAGATATGAATCCAACTGAAAAAAACTTGTGAAAAGATATCTTTTAGTTGGTCAAATAGCAAATAGTAAATAGTGGAGCTCTGCAGCCATCTAATGGTAAAAATGATAATTTTTTAATTTTGAAACTGCAATTTCCAAAATATGGGCAAAAATTTTACACTAAATTATGTCAAATGATCCATGTTATCCCCATGAATGAAAGTTAGAAATGTGGGTCTTTTATTAAGTGAAATTTACATAAAAAGCTGTTTTTTGTATAAAAACCTATATAAAAAATATTTTTTAATTTATTTATATAAATTTAAAAAAATATCATAAATCCTCCAAAAACTACACAAATGTGGAGTAAAAACATTAATAAACAGAGTAAAATTACATTGGTTTAAAAAAAACAATTATTTTGCTACAAAGTTACATTTTGTTGCTTGGGGTCTCCAGAGACCCCAATGACCTTGAGTGCACAACCCAAAATGGGGACCGCACAAGGGTTAATATGCAAATTAAAAACATATTTTAACGCTTTATAAGTTGCAAAATGAAAATGTATTACCCAAATTGATTAGATATGTTTAACATGTCCAAGCAAAAACTGTAGCAAAATTTTTATTTAAATGCTGTTTTTCCTAAATGCATTTAGACTTAGGGGTAGGACACTTGGGATTGCATTTTCATCATAATACCGCATGATAATTGTAGCAAAATGCAGTGAGAATTTCAGTATGCATTCTGAGCCAAAGCTGCAGCAAAAGTGTAGCAAAATGGTGATTTAAATGTCTTTCATTTTTCTTAAATGCATTGACACATGTAAGACATTTCAATTGCATTATCATTTAATACCCCATGATGAATATAAAGTCAATGTGGATTTGAAAATGCATTCGAAATGCATTTGAAAATGCAACACACCCCCGACTTGTCAGTCTTTAGGCTACATCAAGGCGGGGCTCGGCAACAGGATGCACAATAGGTCAATATTCATCGTTAACCAAACGCTTTCCACACTGACTTAAACTATATTCATCATGGAGTATTTAATGAAAATGCAAAATGGTGATTTAAATGTCTTTTATTTTTCTTAAATGCATTGACACTTACATATAAGACTTATATGTAAGTGTCAATGCATTTAAGAAAAATAAAAGACATTTAAATCACCATTTTGCTATCCTTCTGCTGCACCTCAGCATGCTCAGAATGCATACTGAAACTCTCACTGCATTTTGCTACAATTATCATGCGGTATTATGATGAAAATGCAATCCCAAGTGTCCTACCCAGAAGTCTAAATACATTTAGGAAAAACAGCATTTAAATGATCATTTTGCTACAGTTTTTGCTTGGACATGTTAGACCTATCTAATCAATTTGGGTAATACATTTTCATTTCGCAACTTATAAAGCGTTAAAATATGTTTTTAATTTGTATATTAAAACTAGTGTAGGAAATGGCAAATGTAAATTACATAATTAAATTTTCATTTTCATTTTGCACTAAATATTGCACATATGTATGGGAAAATGTAAATTTAAATACAGAAAAACATTGCCATGTTGCATATTACATTTCAAACTGAATTTTGCTACCCATATGCTTCCATATTACTCAACCTGGCGTTGTTCTAATGCCGTATGACGTTCTTTGTTTTTCGGAACCACTAAAGGAGAATAAATAAAAAATAAAAAAAGCCTGCTCACGCTTGTCCATATAATGGCAGTGATAGTGACCAGCATCAAGACACGTGACACATTTCATATATTCCAAGTGTTCTGGGGGAATACGATATGGTTTGGTGAAAAACAAACCGTAATTTTGATATATTGTTTAATGAAATTCCTGACACTGACGTTGGTCTTTTGCGCTCGACTGTGCATTCACGAGATCCTATTATTATGCAGTTTACATCTATAGTTGTGGCCAAAAGTATTGGCAGTGACAAATTTTGTGTTTTGCAAAATTTGCTGCTTAAGCTGTTGTGGTGTTCATTCACATAATTTCTACAAGCATTGGCAGTGACATAATCTAGAAACAATGTGAATGAACACCACAACAGCTTAAGTAGTAAGCAGCAAATTTTGCAAAACACAAAATCTATGTCACTGCCAGTACTTTTGGCCACGACTGAACAAAAGCATGCAAGTTGTGAGCAATAAAGATTAATTAGAAAGAGACATTAAATACAATACAAGTACTTACTTTTCTGAGGTGATTATATCTGTTGTGTTCATCTCAAGAAGTTATCACTCAAGAAGTCAGTCTGTCATCTGACAACCAAAGTTCCAGTCTGGATATACTCCATGAAGACAGTACACAGATATTTTTGGGGAGATTTCAAGGAGATAGATTACATGTTGCCATTTTATTAATCTTGATTTCTTTTGAGTGCTTTTTATGGGTGAATCGAAGTGAACGGTGGTGCTAATAGAATGTCATGGACACAGTCTTGCACAGAAGACCAACAGCCAAGGTCAGGATTTTCATTAAATATGTTAAATTTCCGTTTGTTTTCAACAAATCCTATCATATACCACCAGAAAACTTGGAATATATGACAGGTGTTGCATGGGATCATTCTGTGATAATTTTGCATAGTTTTTCAAAGCTTGATGCTGGTTGCTATTCACTGCTGTGGTATGGACGATTGCGTGTGGTATATTTTTGAAAATTTATCCTTTTGTGTTCCAAAAAAGAATGGCATAATGCATTAGAACAACGCCAGGTGAGTAAATGATGTGATTTTCATTTTTGATAAGCTATCCTTAGGATGTTCATCTCTGTCTCTCAGCTCAATGCAGTCAATATTATCAATGATCAAATTCATTTAAGATCAATTTCAAGAAAAGAGTACTGCACCCTACAGATGAACACTACCCAAAAAATGCTGCTTTGACAAAAGAAATGAAATGGTGAACCCTGTAAATGGGATTTCCCTGCACAAATTTCAGAGTTAGTTTAATAGTTATGTTGAACTATGTATAGACAACTAAACAGAACCACAATGTAACCCACAATAGTTTATTTGAAGTATTTTCTTTTTTTTTTTTTTTTCCCAGGTCCATCTCTAAGCAACCAGCGGTAGATGTTGAGCTGCCCAACATTGTCTCTGGCCTTGTAGTGCTGTTTGTATTATTGTATGATTTCAACCTCCAGTATCAGGAAGAGGTGGCATGCACCCCTACGATTGAGGTTAGACATTAGCATATTTGCCATTGATATATATGATAGTGAATTGTCACTAACTTGTCTTGACGGTATTTGTAAAGTACTTAAGTATTTTTTCACAAACATTTTATAAGTTTGATTATAGAGCTGAATGATATATTGCCTATTTAACATGTAATCACATCGCAAGTGTTGCAATTTACTGTGCTATTTATATTTATATATATATATATATATATATATATATATATATATATATATATATATACATATATATATACACATACATATACATAATGTTCACTTGTTTTTTTTTTTCTTTTCAGCCTTTTAGACGCTTTCTCAACATCAACCCTGAATGTGCATCAAAAACCAAGAAAGGAAAAGTGACTTAAAAGAAGACTGGACCTGTGTACAAAAAGAACAGTACTGTAAACCCACAGGTTTCCTCTCTTCTGAAAAACCTTTCCATTCTTTAAAAGTAAATAAGATTACTGCATTTTGAATTACTTGCTAATTGTTAATTGCATTTTACATGTTTTATTATATATATATATTTACATTTTTTACATTTTACATTTACATTTAGCAGACGCTTTTATCCAAAGCGACTTACATTGCATTCAAGTTACAGTTTTTACATTTTATCAGCTCTTGCTTTCCCTGGGAATCGAACCCCTGATCTTGGCGTTGCTAGCGCCATGCTCTACTATTTGAGCTACAGGAAAGCAGTTTATATAAAGTTTATATATATATATATATATATATATATATATATATATAAACTAAATCTGGAATTTCATCCAATATGTTCATATAAGGCAATGTTCTAGTATTTTCTTCTAAATAAATAAATGTTTTAAAACTCAGAGAATGTTGTTTTCTCTTTTTTGTTGTGACTGTTATGAAAAGGTATAATATTTTTAATTTTGTAA
The DNA here is from genome assembly GCA_029620275.1 of Acrossocheilus wenchowensis. Classification (NCBI taxonomy): domain Eukaryota; kingdom Metazoa; phylum Chordata; class Actinopteri; order Cypriniformes; family Cyprinidae; genus Acrossocheilus; species Acrossocheilus wenchowensis. Next base: position 150,101 of record JAJUBA010000179.1, read on the forward strand.
ATCTAAGAGTACTGAAAGAAAAGCAGGAATTACAGTATTCCCTGTAAAAAAACAGTCCAATACTGTAAAAAATAAGTTATATAACAGAATAATACTGTATTTGGTAAATACAGTACAGAACTGTAAATGATGTATACAGTAGTAGTCCTGTAAAAATACAGAATGTGGCTGGCAACCCAGCTGCCAGTATTTTACTGTAAATTTACAACGAAAAGTTTTACAGTGCAGTTCCCACCTCACTTAGTTTAGTGCACCAGTCAAAGACTGGTAATTTGGCAATGTGGGCGTGTTTCCCACAAGCTGTTCAATAATTTGAATTGCACACATTGGAGGGAGCTGATCAGCTGATTTATTTGAAAGATTGGTGGTTTAGCTAGCTAGTAGAGCCTTGGATCGTCAACACAAAGAAGACACAATTGTAATAAGATAAATGAAATTTATTAACAATAGATATGCAAGAGTAAATACAACAACTAGTGATGATACCAATAAGTGAATATGCACTGCTAATAGAGAATAATAGACAACTAAAAATGAAGGACGATACTAAATATGAAAATCGCAGAAACAAATAAATGGAATGAACACAGAATGACAATGCAATGCTGTTGAGCTGAATGTAGCAATGGAATAGATTTCTATGGAAATGTTGCTTATGGGAACCACTTAATGGCTCTGGTGGAATTAATGATAAATAACTGCTTACTTATCTCTGAACAAATAATATAGCTATTATTCGTAATGCTGACCACAAGTAAATGTTATCTAAACAGGTTAGAGAAACATAGGCTGCAGGTATAAACTAAGCCAAGGTCTTTAGGAAAGAGGTTTGGTAAGTTTATAACTACGTTCCACAGGCGGGTGATCAGTCCGGGGGTAGAGACGTCTTCCACTGGTGATGCAGACTGCGTGCAGTGGGGAGGGCACAGAGTTACGTTCCTGTAGCTGTCAATGCGCTGACCTGGAGGATGCTGAACTGCTGTTGTGCCACAAAGGGTCCTTAGAGCATGGACCGGGCAGCTGGGTCAGATGGGTCTTCACGGGGTCCTTTGCAGCCTGGCTGCATTGTTGAGGAGCCGTGGGTTTCAGGCAGTGTCTGCCACTGCGGAGGTCCTGTGCGGACTGGGTTGTGCTGCTTTCGGAGCGGCAAGAGTCAGACGGGGTCCGTCACTGCTGGGTCCTTTGCAACTGAAGGGTAGCCAAATCCGATAAGGAAGGTTTGCTCAGGGGCTGAGTTAAACCTTAGCTGTCTTGAAATCTCTTTCCTCGTCAGGCCAGAGACTCAGAACGTCGTATCTGCTACTCTCTCTCTGGATGTATCAGAGACTTAAAACTTTGGTGTTTCTCTTAGTGTCTCTCTAGATGAAAGACTCAGAAACGGGGAGTGTTCCTGTTGCTGTCTTCCTGGTAACAGGACTCAGACTCAGAACAAGGAGTGTCTTTTGGGAAGGTACCTTTATCTCTTTTTGATGAGGAGGAGATTGGAATCTGGCGCCTCTCCGTTCCAGGAATGTGATTGGCCGCTTGTGCCCAAGGTGGCCATGATGTTGCCCGCCCTAGTGTGGAACTCATTTGCATACAGTGGAGTACAAAGTTAAACAGTGTCTTTAACATTTCACCCATGCAATATTTCTTTACCAAACCTCTTTCAAACTATTATCAGCATCATAAGGAGCAAAAAGAGTCCAAACGTGATGTTTTATTAACAAATTTCGGGAGGAGCACGCGCAGATAATTAACGCAGCCACTTCATCATCAGCAATCACACCATCTATCCAATCAGCTCGAGAGAGAACCCCTATAAATAACCAAAGCAGTCTTACCTCCATCAGTTCTAGTTTTTCAGCATTCGGTTCGCTCCTTTGCCATTATATCGCAGACCCAATTTTTCCTCATCCAAACAACGCGATCCATACTCTAGATTTCGGATCCTCTGCAACAAATCCGCCGGCCCCAGGATCACTGCTCCTCCGCCAGTCACCGCCGCCGAGCCCCAGGCTCCATCGCGGCCGCCGCTCTGCTCGACCAGCCACGAGGTTTTCCAGACACCGAGGCTTAACCTCGCCTCCACTGCCTAACTTCCATCTTCCCCGGCATCCTCGTATCGCGGCGCCAATAATTCCTCCGATCGGAAAGTGGTGAGTATTTAATCCAGAGGCAAACGCTGATGAATTCCGACGCTCCGTTCTCGCAGAGAATAATCAAACGGATGTGTACGATCTATTCGTCACCCCGCAATCAGCCGACCTCACTCCTAAATCCACTCCAGCCACCAAGGCGGCCAATAGATCGAGCAAAGCCCCGAACTCGTCTCGCTTGACACCACCATTGTCCCGATCAAGACCCGGCTCTCCGCGAGCGTCGGGTCGCAGAAGCAGGCCTTCAACGAGCCTGGGCCGCGCCCAGTTCTTACCGCAGCAAAGCCTCACTCGCTTCCCGCTTCGGCTCAGCCTTCACCGTGGCTCTTCCGGCCTCAGCGCCGCATGCAGCCGGGCCTCTAACTTCTGTTTCTAGACGCAAGCGAGAGGCTGCCTCCGCTAGCAGCGCAGGCCACCAGTCTTGACAAACAATTTTCAGGTAAAATCGCTAAAGGCAGATCATTGTTGTTAAAGTCGTTAAATGACGTCCCAACATCATCGGACGTCGATGTCATTACGCAATCATGACGCAAGTGCTTAGAATACACACTCTTATTTCCACCAGCATTTTTACCTGTATTTAATTTATTCATTTAATTTCGATAAATGGATGTCAGATAATCAACAGTGAAACTTCTCTTCCACTGATCTTAACCAGAAACAAATGAATCTCAGTGGACCAACTGTAATGGTTAACAACCATAAGTACAAACGAAAAAAGGCATACCATAAATAAACAATTATTGAACAAAGCAACCTGCAACTTCATTCCTATATGAAGTGCATAGCTTACTGCTAGACACCTCCCTCAAAGTGTCTACGTTACCAGCCGATGTGCCGCTTGGCTGGCTAGCTGTTCCAATATGTTTTCCTTTTGTGTGGTTAAGAGGAAACGCATGCCTTTTACCATTTTTAAAGGTTTCCAAATAAAATTTTAAAATGGCTACATTCGTTGCTTTGAAAACAAGTTGCTAGGGTAGTCTGAAATATTGTTAAATCCAGCAACAAATTGCTAAGTTGGCAACATTGCAGACTACCCGGACATTTCAGCATGTCCCGCCAAAGTCACAAACCACTCCCCTTTTTTCCGTAGCTGACAGCTGCAGAAGCAAGCATGTGGCTGCCTTTGCTCGCAGGCCCATCTCAGACTTTCCTTCTACTTCCCCTAAGCCTTTCCTTTCAGCAGCCTCCAGATCCTGTAGCAGGTACTAACGCAAGGCCGCCTCTGCTAGCAGTGCAGGCCGCACAGGCTTTACAGCCTTCCTCTCCGAATGCCTCAAATCCCCGTGTCACGCAGCTACAGCAGCTGAAGCAAGCGCAAAGCTGTCTCCGCTAGCAACACAGGCCCTCATATGTCTTTGTCTCTTTCTCCTGCTACTCCTAAATTTCCTTTTCAGTGACCTCCAGCTTCCATAGCAGACGCTAGCGTGAGGCTGCCTTCGCTAGTGGTGAAGACCCATCCATACCAAAGGAGCTCACCGAACCCTCATCAGCAGACCCCTTCAACGCCAGTCCATCCCTGTTCACTCGAACCTCGGACCCGCCATAGCCATCATCTCTAACACCACGAAATCCACCCACTGTGGCTCACTCCACTTCAACCATCCCAGCAACACCCTGCCCCCGCAGGAGACTTATCCGACTTTCTCCACTGCCGCAGCAGTACTCGATTCCGCAGAAGCCTCCTTCTCTTTTCAGATGCTATAGCAGTGACCGCTCTCTCAGAAGCCTCCTCCTCTTTCCAGATGCCTTAGCAGTGATGGCTCCCGCAGTAGTGACCATTTCCACAGAAGCCGCCGCCTCTTTTCAGGTACCATAGCACTAACTGCTCCCGCAGGAGCTTGCATCCGTATTTCCTGTTTCCGCAGAAACCTCCTACTCTTTTCAGATGCCTCAGCAGTGACCGCTTCCTCAGAAGCATCCTCTTTCCAGATGCCGTAGCAGTGATGGCTCCCGCAGTAGTGACCATTTTCCACAGAAGCCTCCTCCTCTTTCCAGATACCGTAGTAGTGACCGCTTCCTCAGAAACCTCCTCCTCTTTCCTGATGCCTTAGCAGCGATGGCTCCTGCAGTAGTGACCATTTCCACAGAAGCCTCCTTCTCTTTTCAGACATCCGTAGCAGCAACCGCTTCCTCAGATGCCGTAGCAGGGACTTGCTCCCGTAGGAGCCTCCTCCTCTTTCCAGATGCCGTAGCAGCGACCGCTTCCTCAGATGCCGTAGCAGGGACTTGCTCCCGTAGGAGGCTCCTCCTCTTTCCAGATGCCGTAGCAGCGACCGCTTCCTCAGATGCCGTAGCAGGGATTTGCTCCCGTAGGAGCCTCCTCCTCTTTCCAGATGCCGTAGCAGCGACCGCTTCCTCAGATGCCATAGCAGGGACTTGCACCCGTAGGAGGCTCCTCCTCTTTCCAGATGCCGTAGCAGCGACCGCTTCCTCAGATGCCGTAGCAGGGATTTGCTCCCGTAGGAGCTTCCTCCTCTTTCCAGATGCCGTAGCAGCGACCGCTTCCTCAGATGCCATAGCAGGGACTTGCTCCCGTAGGAGCCTCCTCCTCTTTCCAGATGCCGTAGCAGCGACCGCTTCCTCAGATGCCGTAGCAGGGATTTGCTCCCGTAGGAGCTTCCTCCTCTTTCGAGATGCCGTAGCAGCGACCGCTTCCTCAGATGCCGTAGCAGGGATTTGCTCCCATAGGAGCCTCCTCCTCTTTTCAGGTACCGTAGCAGTATCTGCTCCCGCAGGAGCTTGCATCTGTATTTCCTGTTTCCGCAGAAACCTCCTACTCTTTTCAGATGCCTCAGCAGTGACCGCTTCCTCAGAAGCCGCCTCCTCTTTCCAGAAGCCTCAGCAGTGCCAGCATCCTCTTTCCAGGTACCGTAGCCGCTCCCGCAGGAGCTTGTATCCATATTTCCTGTTTCCGCAGAAACCTCCTACTCTTTTCAGATGCCTCAGCAGTGACCGCTTCCTCAGAAGCCGCCTCCTCTTTCCAGAAGCCTCAGCAGTGCCAGCATCCTCTTTCCAGGTACCGTAGCCGCTCCCGCAGGAGCTTGTATCTGTATTTCCTGTTTCCGCAGAAACCTCCTTCTCTTTTAAGATGCCTCAGCAGTGACGGCTCCCGCAGTAGTGATCACTTCCACAAAAGCCTCCTCCTCTTTTCAGGTTCCGTAGCAGTAACTGCTCCCGCAGGAGCTTTCATCCGTATTTCCCTACTGCTGTAGCAGAGCACGCTTCCGCAGAAGCCTCCCCCTCTTTTCAGAGGCCGTAGCAGTGCCCTGCTCATTTCATACTGCCGCTGCAGTGCCCGTCTCAATAGAAGCTATACTCTCTTTTCAGATTCCACAGAAGTTCTCACTCCCGCAGGAGCCTGTATCTTTACTGCCCACTCATCTCTATTTTTTTTCCACTGCCGCAGCAGTGCCTGCTCCCGCAGGAGCCTGTACCTCTGCCCACTCATCTCGATTTCCCACTGCCGCAGCAGTGCCCGCTTCCGCAGAAGCCACTTTCTTTCGTTTTTTCAGTTGCCGTAGCAGTGCCCATCTCAATAGAAGCCACATTTTCTCTTCAGACTCCACAATTCTCACTTCCGCAGGACCCTCTATACCTACTTCCCACTGATCTCTACTTCTCACCGCCACAGCAGTGCCTGCTTCCGTAGAAGCCACTTTCTCTTCTCAGATGTTGCAGCAGTGCCCGCTTCCGTAGAGGCCACTTTCTTTTCAGATGTTGCAGCAGTGCCCGCTTCCATAGAAGCCACTTTTCTTTTTGTTTTTCAGATGCCGCAGCAGTGTCCGCTCCCGCAGTAGCTAAACTCTCTTCTCTAAAGGCCACAGCAGTGCCGTTACTCCAAGCAACGTCCAGCACCCGACCAATACGAAGCTCTGCCAATTTTTGGGGGTATTAACGCGCCTCTTTGGCTGCTGTCCTGTGCTTATTGCATCTTTGGGGGGAACGCTTGGGTCCGGGCTAAATGCAGAGCTCGGACCCCTCTCCCCGTACAGGGGGAGTACCCTGGGCTCGGGGGTAAGTACCGAGCTCGGAGCCCTCTCCCTGGACAGCACGCCAAATACGCATAACCTTTACTCAGTTCATTATATGTAAGTGTGAACTCGTGAAATGAATGCCATTGACTGTTAACACAACAGTCCACGGCCATCAACATAAACTGTACTTCATCTGAGGATGAAGTGAATTCCTTGCAGTTTGCATCCATTTAAGGTCTCCAAACATGGGTATGAATGGATTTGGATAGATCTGTGTGGCCTTTCTTTGTTTCAGCCACTGCTGTTGCATCCAGAAATCTGGAGGAATTTTTATGGTAGTCATTTCCTAAACCTTAGGATTGGGTGTGATGGTGTGGGTCAACCCGTAGTCCAATGAGAAGTCCTCTTTTAGGTGGTCGTGGATGCAGAGGGTCTCCCTTCCTGTCCTGTTGGAGGTGTCTTGCAGTTGTCTTGGCATCTTATCTGATGGTTCTGAACATCTTTTTATGTTCCTCCACCACGATCCAATCACAGTGGGGCACATCACCCGCCACGCCGGCAGTTAGAGAGGGGCCCTGCCATAAACTGGTCCTTGGAATGCCAGTTTGACTGTTGTTCACTACACCTATCTATCATGTGTTGCTGCCTCCTCCATTACTGTGCTATACATTAGATTATTAATAGCCTTGATAGGACAGAACAAGGAACGCTATAAATAATCTTTCATTGCTCAAAAGCATTATAATACGAAAAGCTCCAATAGAGAGCGGCACAAAGAACCTATGCGCTTCTCGTGCGCAGAACGATGCTATGAAGGTAAAATGACATCAAAATGATTCGCATGTGCAGGGTAAGATTTGTGAAAGTGTACATAAGATAGCAAGCGTAAATTAATTTTGCATTCGCAAGAAAAGAGTTGTAAAAGTGCAAATTGCATTTCAAGCATAAGAAAAAAAAAAAGATTTGCAGCCTTTTACTGTTTTTTTGTAAGTGTAATTCATGTATTGTGAAACTGAAACTTCACGCTAAGGCACAATAAATATGATCTGTATTCTTCTGACTTTCATTTTTCCGCGCTTACACTTTTGGCACTGTTGTTTCGCCACTAGCAAAGTAATAATGGAACTGTTCTTTAACCCTTTAAACCCTGAGGGCATTTTTGCCTCACTGAAGGTGTTTTTTTCTGAGTGACATACACAAAAATAATAACTTATAACTCGAAGACTGTAGCAAGCAGAGTCAAAGGTTGGTATCGTTTGATAGAAAACCTTCTGTATTTTCAGGGGGGGAAAAAATGATTTCATTTGGACATGCTCCTGCTGAGAAATATCTGATAAAAATGCAAGAAAAGTTTGTGTGCTCAAGGGAATATTTTTATATCCGTCTTATTTGACATTCAATATCTCAGGTCAAAAATAAGGCAGGAGGAAAATTATTTTTTGATAATGTACCCAGCTGTATCTATTTCAAATTTTGTGGTGATAGCATAACGTATTCAAAAGTTACCGAATTGTGTAACAAAATAGGCCTTTTTGTTTAGCTCTTGACTCCCTGAAGGAATTTTAAAAACTGTTGTTTTCTGATTGCCATACACAAAAATAATGACTCATAACTCAAAGACCGTAGCAAGCAGAGTCAAAAGGTAGGTATCGTTTTATAGAAATCTTTCTATATATATTTTTTTGGTGATGTTCCCCAAAATGTGTGCTTTATGTGAATTATCATGCTTTGTGGTGATATCATGAAGTAATCAAACATTACAGCATTTGGAACCAAGGTAGCCGTTCTCTTAGCCCTTGTCAAATTGTTGTTTTGAATTTGAAGTAATGCCTCAAGTTTAGCCAAAGTCCCAAACACTTATACTTGTTTTATTTTACTCTATGAGACCTTTCAAATGACATATGACTATCTGAACTGTATGATGTTTCTAACATATTAAGAGTACATGGCACAAAAAAAAAAAACATTTTTTCTATTTATCCACAAATAACTCAGCACTACTTAGGAGTTAATCAAAGTGGCCATATGCATTGTAAAGGTCAGACTCCAAGCTTTCAAATGGCACCTATTTTGTGTTGATGAAGAGTTTTTTTTTTTTTTTTTTTTTTTTTTTTTTTTAAATATGATTATTATTATTTTTCCTCACTAGGGGGCGCCCAATTAGGAATTGATCAAAATGGTTGGATGCATTCGAAAGCTGAATTTCTTAGCTTTAAAATGACAATTATTTTTAAAAAGTTATATAAAAGATAAAATAGACAAACATTCTAGGTTTTACATTCTGCTTGCGAAGTGTTCAATAGAGCTCTCCAACTTATTTATTCAATTCATGGGTTTAGGTATTGTTTACACACGAAAGACGCAATGGATTGTTTTGATTTTGGACTCATTGCAGACGTGAGAATCTGCTATACATAATGGTATGCCGTTTTCCACGATCGGAGCATGTTTCATTAAATGACAAGTGTAAAAATTCATGAGAAAGTTATACCATGTGCGCATTCGCGGTTTTATGTGTTTTATGTATTCGATGGCGAATATCTTTAGATCTAAATGACAAATTATTATTTTTTTAAATAATGACCTGCCATTTTCCATAATCTATGCATGTTTCGTGACGTTATGAATGAAAACGCAACCTAATTTTTTTTTTATTTAATGGTTTTATGTGTGTGATAACATAAGGAATATCTTTAGATCTAATGAACAAATTATGATGAAGTTACGAATAAAAATGCAACATGAAGCATAGAGCGGTTTTTCTTCACATCTGCGCCTGTCTGGTTTAATGTGTTACAGTATATGAGGAATATCTTTAGATCTGATCGACTCTTTTTAATCAGGAGAATTTTCTGAAAATAATGCTGTGCGATTTTTCAAGAATTATGCATGTTTCGTGAAGTTACGAGCTAAAACAGCACAGGACTACAACCTCTGATTTTTTTTGCCAAGCTACATGTCCTAATTCATTTTTGTGTGTTATAGCTTTATAAGGGGAAATCTTTAGTTCTAAATGATGGACTATGGTGAGTTTGGGCTCTTTTTAAATCGGGAGAGTTTTCTGCAAATAAGGACGAGTCATGTCTCATTAAGTTACGAGTGAAATCGCTATATGACCGTTACCTTAAATTTTTTTGCTAAGCTACATGCTGTGCAGTTTTTTGTGTTTTATGAATTCATGAGGAATATCTTTCGATATAAATGACGGATTATAGTGATTTTGGCCACTATAATCAGGATAATCTGCTCTAAAGAATGGTGTATAAATAAGAAAAATGGTATTTTTCCATGATCTGAGCATGTTTTATTAAGTTACAAGCAAAAGGGTGACATCAATACATTATTTTCATATGGGTCTGGGGTAACTTCTTGTACAAAAATTCAATCAAGTTTATTCAAAGCCCCAAACAATTATGCTTGTTTTATTCTACTAGATGAGACCTTTCAAATGACATATGACTGAGCTGTGTAATGTTTTTGACATATTAGAGTACATGGCACAAAAAAAAAAAAAAAAAACATTTTGCAAATTAAGAAAAATATTTTTAAAAATGCAATCCCGCACACTATCAGCCCATGCGCAATTTTTCGATTTGCAAGGTCCTCCGTTGTTTTCAGTTGTTTCTCTTAATTTAAAGATGACAAGTTGATATGATCCTTTAGGGTCTTAATGAAAAGTCTATAACATACTTTGGTTAAAATTTCTCAATGGTAGTATAAAAACACCTTTTTTACCATGTCAAAATCAGCTCTGTTTTTAGCAAGCCATTCTATTCCATGTTGCTTTAAATGATAATGAACTCTGCTGACCCCGCCTCTCTCTTTCGTGGGGTGACGAGCAGCACTGTTTACTTCAGCTGCAAAACTGGCCAACTAGCACATTATTAGGAAACTCGATTTGCAAAGATTCATAAAAACCCTTATACCGGATTACAAATGACTCACGTGAACAGACGCATTTAGGCAGATCGGGATCGGCGCATTCCCTTCAAAACGGAAGTAATGTTACTTCTTGGATGGTTGGGAGAAGTTGCTCTCGGAGGATGTTTTTGTGTCATTCTCAAAACTTTGGTCTCCTAAAGTTGATTCAGCTGTGGGATCAGGGCACCTCCAGTGCAGAGCTTGCTCAGGAATGGCAGCGGGCAGGTGTGAGTGCATCTGCACGCACAGTGAGGCCAAGACTTTTGGAGGATGGCCTGGTGTCAAGAAGGCCAGAAAAGAAGCCACTTCTCTCCAGGAAAAACATCAGGGAAAGACTGATATTCTGCAAAAGGGGCAGAGATTGCACTGCTGAGGACTGCGGTGAAGTCATTTTCTCTGATGAATCCCCTTTCCGATTGTTTGGGGCATCCAGAAAAAAGTTTGTCTGGAGAAGTAAAGGTGAGTGCTACCATCTGTCCTGTGTCATGCCAACAGTAAAGCATCCTGAGACCATTCATGTGTGGGGTTGCTTCTCATCCAAGGGAGTGGGCTCACTCACAATTCTGCCCAAAAACACAGCCATGAATAAAGAATGGTACCAAAACACCCTCCAACAGCAACTTCTTCCAACAATCCAACAACAGTTTGGTGAAGAACAATGCATTTTCCAGCACGATGGAGCACCGTGCCATAAGGCAAAAGTGATAACTAAGTGGCTCGGGGACCAGAACGTTGAAATTTTGGGTCCATGGCCTGGAAACTCCCCAGATCTTAATCCCATTGAGAACTTGCAGTCAATCCTCAAGAGGCGGGTGGACAAACAAAAACCCACTAATTCTGACAAACTCCAAGAAGTGATTATGAAAGAATGGGTTGCTATCAGTCAGGATTTGGCCCAGAAGTTGATTGAGAGCATGCCCAGTCGAATTGCAGAGGTCCTGAAAAAGAACGTCCAACACTGCAAATACTGACTCTTTGTATAAATGTCATGTAATTGTCGATAAAAGCCTTTGAAACGTATGAAGTGCTTGTAATTATATTTCAGTACATCACAGAAACAACTGAAACCAATATCTAAAAGCAGTTTAGCAGCAAACTTTGTGAAAACTAATATTTGTGTTATTCTCAAAACTTTTGGCCACGACTGTAGGCTAATGGAACATGCAGGATTCATATTTAAACCGTCCTTTTGCATTTTAAATATTCACATACACTAGTTCATATCGTGATTCGAATTAAGTCACAGACCTTCTTTTATTCACCCAAAAACTGACAAATTCCGTGGTATTCCGCGCTATAGAGTAAATTGCATTTTTGTAAATGGACTCCTTCACCCTGTCCGCGTTTTCGCGGAAACCATATGACCCTAGAAATGTAAGCACACTTCAGAACATTTCGGTTTACCCTATGTGTTGTGTTTTAAAGAGTTGCAGGTAGGGCTGTGGCGGTGAAGGAATCTCCCTCAAAATCACGATATGTGGTATTATCGCTATATAGGAGGTCATATTCAGAAACCAATGAAACCGAAACTAAATCGCTTTGAAACTGGAAGTGAAGAGCCTTCAGCTCTTCTGCATTGTTGGGTCTGGCATATCGCATCTTCCTCTTCACAATACCCCATAGATTTTCTATGGGGTTAAGGTCTGGCGAGTTTGCTGGTCAATTAAGAACAGGGATACCATGGTCCTTAAACCAGATACTGGTTGCTTTGGCACTGTATGCAGGTGCCAAGTCCTGTTGGAAAATTAAATCTGCATCTCCATAAAGTTGGTCAGCAGCAGGAAGCATGAAGTGCTCTAAAACTTCCTGGTATACGGCTGCGTTGACCTTGGACCTCAGAAAACACAGTGGACCAACACCAGCAGATGACATGGCACCCCAAACCATCACTGACTGTGGAAACTTTACACTGGACCTCAAGCAACGTGGATTGTGTGCCTCTCCTCTCTTCCTCCAGACTCTGGGACCCTGATTTCCAAAGGAAATGCAAAATTTACTTTCATCAGAGAACATAACTTTGGACCACTCAGCAGCAGTCCAGTCCTTTTTGTCTTTAGCCCAGGCGAGATGCTTCTGAGGCTGTCTGTTGTTCAAGAGTGGCTTGACAAGGAATGCGACAGCTGAAACCCATGTCTTGCATACGACTGTGCGTAGTGGTTCTTGAAGCACTGACTCTAGCTGCAGTCCACTCTTTGTGAATCTCCCCCACATTTTCGAATGGCTTTTGTTTCACAATCCTCTCCAGGGTGCAGTTATCCCTATTGCTTGTACACTTTTTTCTTTCCCTTCGCCTCTCTATTAATGTGATTGGACACAGAGCTCTGTGAACAGCCAGCCTCTTTTGCAATGACCTTTTGTCTCTTGCCCTCCTTGTGCAACGTGTCAATGGTCGTCTTTTGGACAACTGTCAAGTCAGTAGTCTTCCCCATGATTGTGTAGCCTACAGAACTAGACCATTTAAAGGTTTTGAGTTAATTAGCTGATTAGAGTGTGGCACCAGGTGTCTTCAATATTGAACCTTTTCACAATATTCTAATTTTCTGAGATACTGAATTTGGGATTTTCCTTAGTTGTCAGTTATAATCATCAAAATTAAAATAAATAAACATTTGAAATATATCAGTCTGTGTGTAATGAATGAATATAATATACAAGTTTAACTTTTTGAATGGAATTAGTGAAATAAATCAACTTTTTGATGATATTCTACTTATATGACCAGCACCTGTATATGTGTGTAGCAAATTAGCTAAAAATGTAAATGTATATGAATAATTACAATTAATTATGATTAATTACAATTATTTATATCGGCTGACAGTAATATCTGTAGCAGAATTAAACTGCCATCATCTAATCAGAGGTCACACCTCTGGGGCAGTGTTAATTTTGGCAGGCATTTTTGATTTAGTCTTAGTCTTTATCATGAGACGAAAATGCTTAATAGTCTTAGTCACATTTTAGTCATTTGAGTCTTTCATAGTTTTAATCGACGAAAAGTCATTGCATTTTTGTCAACTTTTAGTCATTACTTTTAGTCAAACTGCAGTTACCAACATTTATTTTGGTAGCCATTTTATATGTAGTCTTCAAACAAAAAGTGTCATTAATTAATCTCTCTTTAAATCAATTAAGCTTATTAGAAATTTGAATCAAGGATTGAATCTGGAAAAAATATTCATTTTTTGGTAGATATACAAATTAAACTCATTTTTCAGATACAGTAGTATTGTCAGTATTGTCACCATGACATTATACATATACATTTATTTAATATTTTTCGTTGGTTAACATTAATGACACAGATAGGTATTTAATAGGAATGCTGTCCATTTAAAACGGATGCATGTAATACTGACACACATTCAGTTTTCACCCACCTGTTTACGTTCACTTAAGCCATATCCGGCTATATTTACGTGAGATATTCTAGTACACAATAGACATTTGGACTGCTGTGTATGTATTTGAGCACCGAGTACCGAGAACTGATCGCGCGCTGTATGAGAACTGAAGAAGTGGAGCGTGCGCGCGAGAGAGAGAGAGCGCGCTTCTATCAGCGCGATTCCGCCTATCCCGACAGCAACCGAAAGTTCGTAGACTGAAGCGGCTCAAAGGGAGGGCCCTTCAGGGCCCTCAATACAGTGGGAGGGTCCCATGTAGGGACGGTAAGGGGCCGAGACGGATTCAGCCTCTTGGCTCCCCTCAGAAAATGGACAACTGAGTTGTCTCTGCCTACCGATTGGCCTGCTATAGGGGCATGAAAGGCCGCTATAGCTGCTACGAACACCTAGAGTGTGGAAGGGGAACGTCCTTTATCCAGCAGCTCCTGCAGGAAGGACAGAATCACCGCTAACTCAGAGGTAGATGGGTTTTCACCGCGGTCTAGGCACCAAGTGGAGAAAACAGACCACTTAAGGGCGTAGAGGCGTGCCGTAGATGGGGCTCTAGCCTCAGAAATGGTGTTTAACACTCGCTTTGGGAGGCTGGTAGGCTCCCATCAAGCGGCCACAGGTGGAGAGCCCAGATCTCGGCTCGAGGGTGCCATATTGTTCCGTTCGCCTGAGAGAGGAGATCCCATCTCAGGGGCACGGGCCAGGGCGCTGCTGTCAGCAGCTGAATCAGCTCTGACAACCAAGGTTTGTTTTCCCACAAAGGGGCCACCAATAGAACCTTGCGTCCTTGTTCCCTGATTCCTGTGGAATCAGGGCGATCGGGGGGAATGCATAAAGGAGGAGGTGGGGCCAATTATGGGCCAACGCGTTCCTGACCGTCGATTTAATAAGTTTGACAGTGAGAGCTGTCTTTGGAGGTGAAAAGATCTACTTATGCCCTGCCAAAGATCTTCCAGATCATCCGAACCGTCCGCGGATGGAGCATCCACTCCTCTGAGGGGACATTGCTCCGAGATAACATATCCACTACTTGGTTCAATATGCCCGGCAAGTGTGCTGCTCTCAGCGAGCGCAGATTGCGCTGAGCCCACTCCAGAAGGCACTCTACCAGAATGAAGAGGCGCTTCGAGGAGAGACCTCCCTGGTGATTTATATAGGATACCACGGACATGTTGTCTGAGCAAATCAGCACATGGCGTCCTATTAGGTCTGGCAGAAAAAACTGGCAAGCTCGACATACTGCTAGCATTTCCCCAAACAGGAAACACACTCGCTGTGGCCGTCATCGAGGGGAGACCTGCACGAGCCACAGTAATAATGAGCGCGAAAATTTCCCACGAGCGCGATGCAACGCGATGTGTAAAAAGACACTAAAGTCATTATAATCAGTAATTGTGTTCCCACTGAATGCAACAAATGCCTCATTTATAATGGGTTTAATTGTTTTTGTGTGGTCGCGCCGGGACATGGCATCACAATACGGTAAGGGGCGTAACATTTCCGTCACACGCTTGAGGTACTCGGCCAATCCACAACGCACTGGAGAGCTGGCCAATCAGAGCACGGCTCGCTTCTCAGAACGATGAGCTTTGGAAAAATCGGTGCGTTTCAGAAAGGTGGGGCATAGAGGAGGAACAATAATGTACAGTATGTGGAAAATGTGTTTTTTGAACCTTAAACCGCATAAACACATTGCATTACACCAAATACAAAAAATTATTTTCTTTTTTGCAACGTCATATGACCCCTTTAATCATGATGTGTCCTCCCTACATTTCTTGGGGATTGAAAAGGCAAACGAGAAAGTATTATGATGTTTGCCTTTCTATTACTAATAATATAAAAGCAATCGTTCTAATACTTTTTGTATACATTAATTCCTTTGTTTAACCGTGCTATCTGATTATTAGACAGACTTCTATCCATATTAGACTGTAAACTGTTAACGACAACAGCGAACAAGAGGGAGAATGAGAGCGCTGTGTGCTCAGGCGCTGCGGTTCTCAGCGCCGTCAAAATAAATGTCCCACCTCGAACACATCGGCCAAACAGAAAAACTTATCGGCCGATGCCAATATTTGAAAAATGGCAAATATTGGCCGATATATCAGCCATGGCGATATATCGGTCGACCACTATTTGACATTGTGACTTAACAAACGTGATTACATTTGTTTGTAAATAATGGAACATTGCTAATTTGTAATATTGAAAAGTGTTTTCTATTGGATGTTTGAGTCCTTAATCATGACATGAGTTAGTGATTGGTCCACATGTAGTGTCGATTACATTCATTGGTTGGGACTGTTAAATGTCTTGTCTGTAATAGCATACATATGCCTGATGAAGGTCAGTGGACCAAAACGTTGCTTGTACTTGTAATAATACATTTCAATATTTAGCATGGACTGATAGTGTGCAGGATTGCGTTTTTTCAAATATGTTGGATTCGACAGTGTTGTTGGACTTTTTCTACGCACCTATCGTTTTCTCATGTGTGCTGAATTTATGTTGATTGAGTAAATTATGAAAAAAAAAAGAAAAAAAGTCATTTATCAGAAAATAACTCTTCACTACTTTGGGCGTCCTGCCCGCGTTACACTCCGGTTTAGAATAATTACTTTCATTATAAAGCTGAGATTCGAAGCTTCAAAATGATACCTATTTTGTTTTATTCCATTTAGGGATTGCTTAGTAATTGGATTACAATTTTTTAAGTTAAGTAGCTGAACAGTTTCACTATAGCAGAGATGCTGTTGCTGAACGCTGTTGAGAGACGTGCAGAATCAGAAAGGCTCTCTCTCTCTCTCTCTCTCTCTCTCTCCCTCTCTCAACTGCATTAATAACTGCATTAGTCTGATGTTTCGCATCATGGCTGCAACACCACCTCGGATCATTATTTTCTAATAATTCAACAGCCTGTCGTCAATTATTCCTTACTAAAATAAAACCCATTGTAATCCTGATAGTATTTCCATTTTTTTTTTAAATGTAACTGTAATCTAATTATTTTGTTTTTGATGTAACTGTAATGAATTATATGTTACATGTATTCCGTTACTCCCCAACCCTGGAAATATCAGGTATAGTTTACTTGTTAAAAAAAACAGAAACTATTTTTAAGGAATGTTACAAAGGTATTTTGATTATACTGTGTTGTAAATAACATACTGTGACAAAGCGCCTGTTTGTCACTGCTGAGGGAGCGGCACTGGCCTGAACACACACACACACACACACATACACTCCAATCACTCTCCATTCCCCCTCCCTTACCTGTTGTTTCCGCGTTCGGCAAAGTGAGTGCACGCGCTGAACCGATCGCCCACGGACATTTCTCCACATCACAGTTTCCACCGTCTCATACCCATTCGCCTCACACACACGTTTTTGTGTATTGTCTTTTGTCCTTGTGTCTCCGTTCGAGTGTTTGTTTGTTTGTCTGGAAGTAGTCGGTCTTCTGGCGGGTAAACGCTGCGTCGCCAAGCCGGGCAGACAGAGGGCGCCTGCTTTTAAAAAGTACAGAGTGCGTCGCGCCGGCGCAGTGTCGCCAAAAGCCGGCAAAACCATTGTCTGTTTGTAACGGGGGTTATGTGTAAGTTATGTGTTAATTATTTAGGTGTGTTTATGTGTTTCAATAATAATGAATATGTGTATTTGAGTTATGACCGGTAGAGAAGTGTTATTCAATGATGGTTTATGTAATGATTGTTTGCAGTGTGGGGAATATAAAATGTTTTAACATTCCTGAACACTTACTTGTTAGTGAGTGATGCCAAAGAAGGGGCGGAGTCTGGCCTATAAAAAGGGAGGCCAGACTCACACTTAAGGGCTTGTTAACCAAGTCAGCGAGAGTGTTACAGTGGTACCTCAAGCAAACCCTTATTGTTTTTGTATATTGTGGATACGGTGTGTAGTTGTAAATACAGTTTTCAGCTTTATTTTCCTATTTTTTTTTGTTCTTTGGTACTTTGGTAAATTTTTGTGCACACCTGTATATAATCTTCACTGTGGACTGTCTGGATTATTGGCACTATAAATAAATTACACCCTGCACGGAAGTGCTGTGCGAGTGAGCCATCATTTTTTTATTTTTCACGGACTTACGTTTCCTTTTCCCCTCCCCCTGAAGCGAGTCGGGGCACTTGCTTCATCACACATACAAATAATAATCAAACCCCCCCTATTTTACTCTCCTCACATTCTTTTTTTTAACCTAAGTGTCACATTCAAACTGATGGCCCATTAGGGGGAGGTTCCTTTGTCTCTCAGGTGTGAATCACTAAATATTCATGGCCATTGTCGCTCCCTCACATAAGCCCTTTCTAACACAAATCATGTCTTACAAAAGTTAGATCAATATATTGTTTTCTGTGAATAAGTGAACAGGATGATTTTCACATAATTTTGTAGCAAAAACTCTAGTGTACCACATCCAGTTCTCAAAAGGTTTGTGACCAAATGTTCTGTATGTGTTTCATGGCCTTATTTCAGTGACTTAAATTGTTTTTTTTTTTTTCACTAAATACAAATTTGTACATGCATGCTGCTCACATATTATTGTAGCCCAAATTGAGCTGATTACAGGGGGTAAGTTTGGTTGAGATCAGTTTTTGTCTGTTCTCACACAACTTACCTCAGTATCTCCAATTCGCACTTCACATTCTCCAGTCCAGTGCAGAGCAACTTCACTCCTGAATCCTGCAGATTATTATTGTTCATGTTCAGCTCTTTCAGATTGGTATCTGATCCAAGAACTGTAGCCAGAGCTGAACAGCTTCTGTCTGTTAAGTCACAATCATTCATGCTACAAGGAAAACAAATCACATTAGATTAAAATACATACTGTATAACAAAGCAGAATGCATGAGCTAAATCCAAATATTAAATATATTTTCCACTTATTATTCTTATATGAACAGTAAATATTTTGTGAGAATGGTGGGTTACACTGACATTGCTACAAAATCATTAGTATTTTTGATTAAAGGGTTAGTTAGAAAGGGTTAGAAAATCCTGAAAATTAAAATGAAAATACACCCTCCTGTCGTTTCAAACCCGTGGGACCCCAGTTCATTTTGATGGAATCTGAGAGCTCTCAGAGCCTCCATAGACAGCAAGGGTCCTTACATGATCAAGGCCCAGAAACGTAGCAAGAAGAGTAAAATAAATAGTCGGTAAAATAGTCCATGTGGCATCAGGGGTTCAACCATAATTTTTCGAAGCCACGAGAATACTTTTTGTATGCAAAGAAAAAAAAAAAAAGACTTTATTCAACAGTTCGTCTCCTCTACGTCAGCGTGGTGCCATTTTGGAGAATATCTGCTGGATGGAAACTGTGTATGCTCTTCTGTGTCAGCCGCACCGCGCTGATATGTCTTCTATGTATATTTACACTTTAATTTGAATGAAAACTGCGCATCCGGTATGCGGCTAACACAGAAGAGCGTACGAAGTTTCAGCCCAGCGGATATTCTCCAAAATGGCGCTAGGGTATTCTTTTTTTTTTCTTTTGCACACAAAAAGTATTCTCGTACCTTCGTAAAATTACGGTTGAACCCCCGACGTCACATGGATTATTTTACCTATCTCCTTACTACGTTTCTGGACCTTGATCGTGTAAGGACCCTTGCTGTCTATGGAGGGTCTGAGAGCTCTTAGATTCCATCAAAAATATCTTAATTTGTGTTCCGAATATGAACAGAGGTCTTATGGGTTTGGAATGACATGAGGGTGCGTAATTAATTACAGAATTTTCAATTTTGGGTGAACTATCCCTTTAACTTACAAACTTGCTACATAAACAAGAACACAATTTTAAGGCTCATAGCTTTATTGACAATGAGCTATACATCTGATAGCACTCCATTGTCTTTCGAGGTGGAGAATATGGAGGTTAATGATTAGAACACTGAGAAGTTAGACAAATGTTATGGTGTTCTTCTGCTGCTAACTAAAAAGCTGCTAAATAAATAAATTGTATTAAATGACTTACAGAGCTCTTTTGGTGGTTTTGATGACTGCTGATAATCTAATGAGACACTCGTCTGATTTCTTGAATTTCTGAAGGTCAAACTCCTCCAGTTCCTCCTCTGATGTCAACAACACAAAGGCCAAAGCAGACCACTGGGCAGGTGAAAGGTCACCAGATGAGAGACTTCCTTTGCTAAGGTGGGTCTGAATTTCTTTTACCAGAGTTTGGTCATTCAGTTCATTCAGACAGTAGAACAGATTGATGGATCTCTCTGGAGACATGTTACCTTCAAATTTCTCCTTGATATACTGAACTATTTTCTCTTTGGTCTGGTCATTGTCGTCTTGCTGTTTTAACAAACCTTGTAAGAGTTGCCGATTGGACTGATGTGACAGACCGAGAAGGAAGCGAAGGAAAAGGTCCAGATGTCCACTGTCACTCTTGAGTGCCTTGTCCACTGAAGTCTTGAGCAAATCAAGCATGGTTTCACTTTTGTTTTCCTGTTCTGTAGACTCATGAACAAACACAATTTTCTTGTTGATGTCTAGAAAAAGATGTACATAAAGGGCTGCTATAAACTCTTGAATGCTCAAGTGAACAAAGCAGTACATGGTACCAACAGTGATCCCTGTTTCCTCCTTAAAGATCTGGGTACACATGCCTGAATATACTGATGCCTTATAGACATCAATACCACATGCTTCTAGGTCTGTGTCATAGAAGATCAGGTTGTTTTTTTCCAGCTGATGAAATGCCAGTTTTCCCAGTGAAAGGATGGCATCTTTATCCCAGGAGACATCTGGAGCATATTGTCCATCATACTTTCGTCTGCTCTGCAAGATCTGAAAGCGGAGAAAGTGTGTGTACATTTGTGTCAGAGTCTTGGGAGTGTCTTCAGTATTTGATTGCTGCAGTGTTTTGGAGGCATCATCAGTCTGATTATTTTTCAGGTCAACATTTGCTTTCATTTCCAAAATGTTCTGGAGAACAGTGGCTGAAATCCAGCAGAAGACTGGGATGTGGCACATGATAAAGAGACTCTTCGATTTTTTTATATGATCAATGATTTTGTTGCCCAGATTCTCATCTGTGAATCTTTTTTTGAAGTACTCCTCCTTTTGTACATCATTGAATCCTCGTATCTCTGTCACCCGGTTGATATAGTCCGGAGGAATCTTACTGGCAGCTGCTGGTCTGGTGGTGATCCAGATGAGAGCAGAAGGAAGCAGATTTCCCTTGATGAGGTTTGTTAGGAGAACATCCAGAGAGGCTGGTGATGATACATCAGACCACATCTCATTACCCTCAAAGTTCAGAGGAAGACGAAACTCATCCAGTCCATCAAGGATGAACAGGACTTTGTACATATTCCTCTTTGCAAGGTTCAGTCCTTTGGTCTCTGGGAAAAACTGAGTTATAAGGTCCATCAAACTTTGTTTTTCTTTATCCTTCAAGTTCATCTCTCTAAATGGAAGAGGAAATATGAAGCTGATATCTTGATTTTGTTTTCCTTCAGTCCAGTCCAGAACAAACTTTTGTACAGAGACTGATTTTCCGATACCAGCAACTCCTTTTGTCAGTACAGTTCTGATCTGCTTGTCTTTTCCAGGTTGAAACAAATTTGTGCATTCAACCTGTATCTCTTGTGATTCTTGATGCCTGGAAGTAACTTCAATCTGTCTTACCTCATGTTCAGTATTGACCCGTTCACTACAACCCTGAGTGATATAGAGATCTGTGTAGATGCTATTCAGAAGTGTAGAGTCACCTTGCTTTGCAATTCCTTCAAACACACATTGATACTTTTTCTTCAGGGTTGATTTAATATGAATGAAGACCAGCTCATCTAAACACAGGAACAAAAGTAGATATTTATCAATTTTCTATGTTTGTAAGTGATATGACAAATGTTCATAAGACTCTTACCTTCAAGAGAGTTAGCAGCTTCATCTTGCTTCATCTCTCTCAGGAAGTAGAGTGTGATATTAAGAGCTGCTTCTTTGATCCTGCACATGTCTTCTATAAAATCGGTCACAAAGTATTGTGTGTTTTCCTTTTTTAATATTTTTTTAAACTTTTCCAGCTCATTCTTCAAAAATGTTATTATTTTGTTCTCAAGATCCTATAAAGAATCAAGAAAAAAAGGTAACCAAGAAGAAAATGTAACCAAATTGTGCATTCACATATCAGAGATGCTTAAAATTTAAATTAGAACAAATCTATCCCAATGTCAAATGTACTAATGTAATTTAGAGGGAATTTACTTATGTTATAATCATTAAAGTATTTTTTAAAAGAAAATCATTAATTGGCTGTCATTTTTAACAAATAAAAATGCAGTTTCACATTTGTTCAATAACCTGTTTGTTTGCAATATATATTAAACACTTTTTGCAACCTGAAAGATCCAGTAGAGATTTTCTCTGAACTTCTTGCAGATGTGGTATTTCTGAACGTTTGTTTCTGATTTCTCATGCTGAACCCTGTCAGGATTTAAATTGGGCCATTATTCACATTAAATAAAGTACAATGCTGCGTTTCCAGACAATATAATAGCTATAATATATTAATTTGTTAAAAAAAAAAAAAAAAAAAAAAAAAAAAGAAAAAAAAAAGAAAAAAAAAAGTACTTTGTGAAAAAATACAATGCACGCTGAAAAGCAGCTTCAAACAATTCAAACTCCCAATATGGTTTTATTTCTGGAAGGACTTAACCCTTTAATGCATACGATCACACTGGTGTGATCCCTCTAGACTGGTCCCTGGAGTGTATGTTCACACTGTGGTGACAAGTTTTATTGATATCTTATACACTAGGGGTGGGGGAAAAGATCGATTCACATACAAATCGTGATTCAGCCTTCTAGTGATTTGCATCGGTTCACAAATGTCAAAAATCTATTTTTAGTTAACAACATGATGTTGTCAGAACAAAAAAACTGGCATAACAACTGAAAGAGCGGTGCAGCACTTGGACAGTTCAGAGACCCCACATCTCATGCGCAACAACAGCAATGGAGGAGAAAAAACAAATACATCCTGCCCCATTTTCAGCGAGGGCAAGCATGTGAAAAATTTTTTGGATTTTATCAACTCCAGGGGAAGAGGGAGCTTGACAAGATGTATGCAATATGCAAGATTTGTAAAGTGAAAATGAAGTATTTTTGTAGCACTACGAACATAAGTGCTCACATCGAATGCCATCATCCAGAGGTAAAAGATGCAGAACAAAAACCTCCAGTAGCAAACGTTCTGGTCAGCCAACATACTTTGCACCAATTTTCTAAACTTCCAGCCAACCCCGAACAGGTGAAAAAAATAACAGTCCATAGCCTGTTTCATTTTGAAAGATCTGCGCCACTACAGCGTCACGGATAATGAAAGATTTCAGTACGTATAACACACAATTGAGCCGTGGTACAGCATACCATAACCGTCGACTTTTTACTGAGAAAGTGGTACCTCAGCTATACCAAAAGATGAAGATAAAGGTTGCGGAAGCCTTGAAGACAGCAACAAGAGTAGTGCTTGTGTGATGCGTGGACATCAAGGGCAACTCAGTCGTTTGTCACCTTTACCGCACACTTAATTACACACGGTTGACTGGCAGCTTGTCTCTTGTGTTCTACCAAAAAGAGTGATGAATGAAAACCACACAGCTGCAAATGTCAATGAGTTGTTTCAGGCTGGTAACCAGGAATGGCAACCACCAACCTGGTAATAGTGTAAGATAATGCTGCTAACATGATTGCCGCTACACAGCTAGGCAACTTTGCACACATTAGGTGTTTCGCTCATATCATCAACCTTGCTGCACAGCAAGCTCTGAAGCTGCCATCTGTATCATGACTGCTGGGGAGGATTCAGAAATCACTGGATTTTTTCACTGCAGCCCCACTGCAAATCGTGCCCTTGTGGAGAAACAGGCCACGTGAGACATTGAACATAGGCCTGGAGAACTAAATTAAACTAATCATCAGAATCACGCGATGGCAATATCCTGAGTGGTTTCCTGTCAGCATTTTCTTGTCTACTGAAAAGGTATGATTAAACTGATTTGATAAAACAATAAAGAACTGTTGTATGCAGAACTGCAAGAGTCTCTCACAACTCGTGGAAGCCTTGTGATCTAATCAGCATGTATGGATCAGTATATCCACAGGAAGCAACCATTAAAGTAACTGACTGCCCTCAGGCCCGCAAAACCACGAGATCTGTAACATGACCGTCTGATGACTCCTGCGTGCTCCTCTCGGTCTTCAGCTTTTCTCTTACAACAAAAGAAACACAAACTTACATAAATGATCTCTAAAAGACAATCATTTATTTCCATTGCTATTAGAGCAAGTGTATCAACAAATAACCTGTTTGATGTCTTATATATATGCTTGGTGTTGTATGTTATGCGTGGTGTGCTTTATTTTGATCTTTGCCATATAACTTTCTTCTGAATAGATAGCTGTGTGTAGTACTGTGTTAAAGCTTATTTCAAATGCAGGAAGTCGAAATGAATTTTGTCGATTTTCAGCCTCGTATGAATGACGAATACTTTTATAAGAAGTTATTAGAAATATTCCCCACATGGGAGAACAGATTACATTAACTTTTGTGTCCAAAGAGAAACGGTACAGGGCGGAGCTCCGCCTACAGGGACCAATTTGATTGGGAGAAGCCTCTAGTGGGTGGACAGAATTCATCCCGTGAAAACCCTATGACACAAAGGCTTCGCTGCTTGCTGCCTGCTCTAAAACTTTGGTCTTGTCTCACTGATCGCGATGCGAAGCGCTTACAGACTTAACATCAGGCTGAGAATTAAACACGTCGCCAAACTTCTTACTGAAGAACCTTCAAAGCTTGAAGCCACGCGAAACTCAGAAGAACTACAAGTGTCTTCTTTCTCAAGGAACCAGGCAACCGCCAATCACAGGAAGGGTTCCCCAAGTGATGTCACACAACAACGACACATCAGCAGCCAATCAGCCTTCAGGGTTCCCTCAAGCAGCCATCCAGGGACGAGCCAGCTGTCAACTCAACTTAAAGCAAGTAAACAAACAAACAAACAAACAAACTC
Organism: Acrossocheilus wenchowensis; assembly: GCA_029620275.1. NCBI lineage: Eukaryota > Metazoa > Chordata > Actinopteri > Cypriniformes > Cyprinidae > Acrossocheilus > Acrossocheilus wenchowensis. The sequence continues at coordinate 174,577 of JAJUBA010000179.1, forward strand.
CATGTCTTGCTGAGCTGGTTGAATTAATCTTTAAAAGTAAAGATAGTAAAGTTCTCTGCTTGTGACTTCCTCCGGAAGAATATACAGAATTCTTGGAAAAGGGGTATTAGAACTTTGGAAAACTTCATTCAAATTGCAACAACAGTGCACGATCGTGTGCGTGTGTGTGTGTGTGTGTGTGTGTGTGTGTGTGTGTGTGTTTTAGTTTAGTATTGTATCGTAGTTTAGCAAAATAAACTTGTTTCATTTTACAGAGCAGTGTTTGTGTTTTGTATTTGAATAGTTACTGCTTTGAGCTGTCGAGCCTTTGCTACCTTGCTCAATTAATAAATTACTATTTTGGTTGTTTTGATCATTGGCCACAAAGTAAGATAAACAAAATTGTTAAGATATGCTGATTTTAACGATTCGCTGGACGAGTCATTGATAAAGTATAAATAATGAATTTCGAATGAATATCAATTCAATCAAATCAACCCTAGTCTTTAATTCCCTAAAAGCAAAAAAAAAATAATAATAATTTAAAAGCTGAAATAATAGCTCAAAATCATTACAACAGAGACTTTGGGGGCTGCCACCCCACAAGTTGAAGAGAGATGTTGCTACCAGATGGACTAGTGCATTTGAAATGGTAGACCGATTCCTTGAGCAACAACCTGCCATTTGCACAACTCTTCTCTCTCCTCAGGTGAGAAAATGTGGAGTCAACATCTGCACGCTAAATGAAGTGGACATTATTATTATTTCATTTTATTTATTGGCACCTTACATGATACTCAAGGACACCTTAAAACAAAACTATTAACATTAAACAACTATTATTACAGCCTAACAGACCTAATACAAAAACAATCACATAAAAGCCTGCCTAAAAAGATGGGTCTTAAGGCGAGATTTAAAAACAACAAGACTGTCACTATTTCACACATCCTGTGGTAACGAGTTCCATAAATAAGAAGCTGCATGACTAAAGGCTCGAGAGCCCATAGAAGTTGTGCAAATTCAAGGGAGAACAAAAAAAAAGAGGAAGAACAAGAGGGAGTACAGAAGATGATCTTAGAGTACGTGTAGGAATGTAGATGAAGAAGGTCAGATAAGTACGAAGGAGCTAGATTATTGAGTGCCTTGTACGTAAGAAGTATTTTAAATCCAATACAGTATTTAACCGGGAGCCAATGCAAGTGTTGTTATATGGGAATAATGTATTCAGTTATGGGAGATTTGCAAATAATTACACTAGTACCAGGGATGCAAAGACATCACTAATGCAGAAAAACTGGCTATGGCACTCAAGCCAATTAAAGATGCAACTAACATTATGTCAGGGGACTGCACACCAACATTGTCCGTAATAGCTCCACTACACGCACAGCTACTCCATGACACATAAGCAGGTTTCTGTGGTAATGCTGCACCAATCCCCATGGGAAATCAAACAGGCTATCCATGAAGATCTGGCCAAGAGATACACGAGTGTGGCAGAGAAGAATAATCTTCTAACAGCCTCGACCCCAGATTTAAAAGAACTGCTTTTCCTCTCCAAAGATGAACAGCAATACATACACTCCAAGGTTACTGCTGAGGCTGCAGAACTTGAGGTAATTATAAGTGTAGAACAATAATATTTTTAAGATAATTGTTTAATAACTTAAAATACAGAGTTCAAAACCACAACTACCATACACTGTCTATGTGTGTGGTAAGTTGGCATGTGTCATGTGCAGAATAGCTACGCCAACTTATCAGGTGCATCCAAGTTTATCTTAGGGAATAAGACTCTAGTTGAAACAGAAGATAATAGTGAATTTAAAGATGGGACTTTGTTGACTGCTTTCTGTGCTCTTTCACTGCAAAAGTGGCAGTTTGAGGACCCTGTTGCTAAGAAGCCAGATAGCCCAGACAAAAGTCTAGATGAAGGCCCTGCCCCGAAAAGAACATTTGCACTGGTGAATCTATTAGGCAAGACATTCAATAATGAGTTGTCCCTAGATCTGCTGATGCCTGCTGAGGAAATATCTGGAGCCCTCCACTATCACTCTCAGAAAACCCCCTCAGCAGGTGGGGGTCCCACGAGATTGCCTTTCCCCTCCTGGCCAAGTTGGTTAAGCGTTATCTTTGCATCCCTGGTACTAGTGTTGCAGCAGAGAGGGTATTCTCGACTGCTGGGGACATACAGCCGTGGCCAAAAGTTTTGAGAATGACACTAATATTCATTTTCACAAAGTCTGCTGCTTCAGTGTTTTTAGATCTTTTTGTCAGATGTTATTATGGTATACTGAAGTAAAATTACAAGCATTTCATAAGTGCCAATGGCTTTCATTGACAATTACATTAAGTTTAAGCAAAGATTCAATATTTGCAGTGTTGACCCTTCTTTTTCAAGACCTCTGCAATTCGTCCTGGCATGCTGTCAATCAACTACTGGGCTACATCCTGACTGATGGCAGCCCATTCTTACATAATCAATGCTGGGAGTTTGTCAGAATTTGTGGGTTTTTGTTTGTCCACCCGCCTCTTGAGGATTGACCACAAGTTCTCAATGGGATTAAGGCTGTGTTTTTGGGCAGAATTGTGAGTGAGCCCACTCCCTTGGATGAGAAGCAACCCCACACATGAATGGTCTCAGGATGCTTTACTGTTGGCATGACACAGGACAGATGGTAGCACTCACCTTTACTTCTCCAGACAAGCTTTTTTCTGGATGCCCCAAACAATCGGAAAGGGGATTCATCAGAGAAAATGACTTCACCCCAGTCCTCAGCAGTGCAATCTCTGCCCCTTTTGCAGAATATCAGTCTTTCCCTGATGTTTTTCCTGGAGAGAAGTGGCTTCTTTGCTGGCCTTCTTGACACCAGGCCATCCTCCAAAAGTCTTGGCCTCACTGTGCGTGCAGATGCACTCACACCTGCCCGCTGCCATTCCTGAGCAAGCTCTGCACTGGGGGTGCCCTGATCCCACAGCTGAATCAACTTTAGGAGACCAAAGTTTTGAGAATGACACAAAAACATCCTCCGAGAGCAACTTCTCCCAACCATCCAAGAACAGTTTGGTGACGAACAATGCCTTTTCCAGCATGATGGAGCACCTTGCCATAAGGCAAAAGTGATAAGTAAGTGGCCTGGGGAACAAAACATTGAAATTTTGGGTCCATGACCAGGAAACTCCCCAGAACTTAATCCCATTGAGAACTTGCAGTCAATCCTCAAGAGGCGGGTGGACAAACAAAAACCCACAAATTCTGACAAACTCCCAGCATTGATAATGTAAGAATGGGCTGCCATCAGTCAGGATGTAGCCCAGTAGTTGATTGACAGCATGCCAGGACGAATTGCAGAGGTCTTGAAAAAGAAGGGTAAACACTGCAAATATTGAGTCTTTGCTTAAACTTAATGTAATTGTCAATGAAAGCCATTGGCACTTATGAAATGCTTGTAATTTTACTTCAGTATACCATAGTAACATCTGACAAAAAGATCTAAAAACACTGAAGCAGCAGACTTTGTGAAAATTAATATTTATGACATTCTCAAAACTTTTGGCCACGGCTGTACAGTAGTAACTGTACAGCTTAACTGCTTCTACAAAAGAACCTAGACATCCCAGTCAGTGGTGAACAGTAAACTCCATTTCAATTTTTAAAAGTCAACATACATTTTACAGTGAAATGTAGCAGTTCTTGTTTGTTCTAATAGCACTTTGTAGCAGTGACAATAATTCAATGCATTGCGATTTGTGGATCGATTCTGAGATTTTCTGAATGCATCGCGATTCTCTCTGGAATCGATCCTGTGCTATATTTTAACAGCAGATGGCGCTCTAGGCTAGTTTTTTTTTTACCACACACTCAAATGCTCACGAAGAAGAGCCCTTGTGGATTCAGCCAAGTCATGTAAGTGGTTAAATGTACTTGCAGCACCTTGGCCTTTATGCTTTTATGACGTGAGATTAATGTAAACAACTATGAACACCCTTGTAATTTGCTTCAGCCTTTTGAGACTGTATGAATGATATTTCATACAGTTTTTTTGTTGTTGTTTTTTTCATGTTCAAGTGGTGTGTGGGGGGGGGGGGGGGGGGACTGGAAGCAAGCAGAGTACAGCTGCATGCAGTGCCATCTGCTGTTAAAATCTAAGCTCAGAATTGATTCAAGAAAATCTCAGAATGCCTTGACAATAAGACTGTCATATGTTTAATGGTTGCAGTCAGTTTAAATAGCATTTGTTTTATAAAAATATAATATAATGTTTTATAATATTATAATTGTTTTATTGCAAGAAAAACAAATTTCAAGGTTTTGATTAGAGCCCTGCACGGGCCTCAAATTTAGGCCCTAGCCCGGCCCGTGTCCGATTATCGGCCCGAGTCCGACCTGAGCCTGTCTTTTTTCCCCCTTCTCCCAAAACAGTTTATACTACTGTTTCGGCTATTAAAATACTCCAGTTTTGTATGTAATGGCAAAATGATTATTTCGTTTTGTTTTTTATTAAGTTAATTTAGAAAAACATTTGGAGCATTTTTGTTCGTTAAATATAAGTTTTTGTTTTCTAAAGTAACAACCAAGCGGCCAGCGGCAGACAGTGAGCTGATCATAGCCTATGTTTGATCAATTTAGCCTTATCAAATCATCATGACTTGCCTAAAATAAAATCTATAGATATACTAAAACAATTCAAGCATATAACAATGTTTAAACGTTAAACCTGCGCTATAAAAATCATGTGCGCTAGCCTATATCCAAGTCTGTGGAAGCTAAAGAGTGCTCTGCAGGACATGGAGGCACCATGGCAATCGCATTTTTTCCAGTCGAAACAACTTAAAATAGCCTACGCTGTCATTTTTCCTGATAAAGGTAAGAGTAATACATCATTTGGAACTGTAAAGGGTCTAGTTTTATTTGTGCGCACTCACAATATCAACAAAACATTGTGCTTTTATAAAACAAAAACATGATGCGCTTTCTGCCGTCTCATCTTGAACAGGAGCGCTTCACAAAAATGAACAGAAGCTGAGCGAATACATGCCTCACAGACAATATAAATATCTACAGAAAGCTTTAAATTACCACTTAATGAAAAAAACAAAAACAAAAAAAAAAAAACTATTTTATTATAATCATAATCCATAAAGATGCATTTCTCTCTAAAAGCACGCCTAATGAGGAGACGGCGAGTCAGGATCAGCAACTTCATCCTTGCGAAACGAACTCAGAAAACACTAGTTTATTAGTAAATATTTCAAATATCTCCTTACTATTTCCCCCGGACACATTCATGGTAATTTGAACGCATTTGAACGCAGAACTCTTCAGCTGTGCTGAAGTCACTTGTGCTCACTACTTGTGCTGGACACTAAACACTGTCAAGCCGCTCTCAGTCACGGCAGCACGGTCTCGTGTTGTTTCCACCAGTGCGGCAATTTTTTTTTCCATCACTAACTGATGGATATCTAAAATATAAAAATAAAGAGAAACCGAAAACAGGCCAGAGGCCCAGCCCGTGTCTGAACAAGTGTTAATTTTGACAGCAAATTTTTTAGTTTTAGTCAGTCTTTTGACTAAAATACCATTTAGTTTTAGTCATTTGAATTGTTTTTAGTTTTAGTCGCCTAAATGTCATAACATTTTAGTCGACTAAATCTACAGTAAAATTTAGTCGACTAAAATCTAATGTGTTTAGTTACAGTGCATTTATTAAGCATTTCTCTAAAATTTCCAAAATCATTATATAGGTTTGATAGTAAGGTGTTATGATAGACACCGATCTGCGGTGACACACAACATGCCTATATGTTAAAATTAAATAAAACCACTTCTCATAAAGAACAAGAACACAGTCTTCTTTTTTAATGAAATACCAATTGTTATATAGGATAATTATGCATTCTTTGTAGGAACTTGTGCTATGAAGCGATACGTATATTATATATATATATATATATATATATGTGTGTGTGTGTGTGTGTGTGTGTGTGTGTGTGTGTGTGTGTGTATATATATATATATATACACACACACACACACATATATACACATACACACAGTGGGTACGGAAAGTATTCAGACCCCCTTAAATTTTTCACTCTTTGTTATATTGCAGCCATTTGCTAAAATCATTTAAGTTCATTTTTTTCCTCATTAATGTACACACAGCACCCCATACTGACAGAAAAACACAATTGTTGACATTTTTGCAGATTTATTAAAAAAGAAAAACTGAAATATCACATGGTCCTAAGTATTCAGACCCTTTGCTGTGACACTCATATATTTAACTCAGGTGCTGTCCATTTCTTCTGATCATCCTTGAGATGGTGCTACACCTTCATTTGAGTCCAGCTGTGTTTGATTATACTGATTGGACTTGATTAGGAAAGCCACATACCTGTCTATATAAGACCTTACAGCTCACAGTGTATGTCAGAGCAAATGAGAATCATGAGGTCAAAGGAACTGCCTGAAGAGCTCAGAGACAGAATTGTGGCAAGGCACAGATCTGGCCAAGGTTACAAAAAAAATTTCTGCTGCACTTAAGGTTCCTAAGAGCACAGTGGCCTCCATAATCCTTAAATGGAAGACGTTTGGGACGACCAGAACCCTTCCTAGAGCTGGCTGTCCGGCCAAACTGAGCTATCGGGGGAGAAGAGCCTTGGTGAGAGAGGTAAAGAAGAACCCAAAGATCACTGTGGCTGAGCTCCAGAGATGCAGTCGGGAGAAAGTTGTAGAAAGTCAACCATCACTGCAGCCCTCCACCAGTCGGGGCTTTATGGCAGAGTGGCCCGACGGAAGCCTCTCCTCAGTGCAAAACGCATGAAAGCCCGCATGGAGTTTGCTAAAAAACACCTGAAGGACTCCAAGATATTGAGAAATAAGATTATCTGGTCTGATGAGACCAAGATAGAACTTTTTGGCCTTAATTCTAAGCGGTATGTGTGGAGAAAACCAGGCACTGCTCATCACCTGTCCAATACAGTCCCAACAGTGAAGCATGGTGGTGGCAGCATCATGCTGTGGGAGTGTTTTTCAGCTGCAGGGACAGGACGACTGGTTGCAATCGAGGGAAAGATGAATGCGGCCAAGTACAGGGATATCCTGGACGAAAACCTTCTCCAGAGTGCTCAGGACCTCAGACTGGGCCGAAGGTTTACCTTCCAACAAGACAATGACCCTAAGCACACAGCTAAAATAACGAAGGAGTGGCTTCACAACAACTCCGTGTTGACTGTTCTTGAATGGCCCAGCCAGAGCCCTGACTTAAACCCAATTGAGCATCTCTGGAGAGACCTAAAAATAGCTGTCCACCAACGTTTACCATCCAACCTGACAGAACTGGAGAGGATCTGCAAGGAGGAATGGCAGAGGATCCCCAAATCCAGGTGTGAAAAACGTGTTGCATCTTTCCCAAAAAGACTCGTGGCTGTATTAGATCAAAAGGGTGTTTCTACTAAATACTGAGCAAAGGGTCTGAATACTTAGATCCATATGATATTTCAGTTTTTCTTTTTTAATAAATCTGCAAAAATGTCAACAATTCTGTGTTTTTGTCAATATGGGGTGCTGTGTGTACATTAATGAGGAAAAAAAATGAACAAATGATTTTAGCAAATGGCTGCAATATAACAAAGAGTGAAAAATTTAAGGGGGTCTGAATACTTTCCGTATCCACTGTATATATATTTATATTCTTCATTCTTTCAAGGAGACATATTTATTTCCACAAATGAATTTAGATTAATCTTTAGGGCTACTAAAGTTTTTCAGTCAAGAGCAGTGAGTGATTTTCTGTCTTTCTTGTGTTGCTTGATTAACGTCAATGCCACAGACAATAGCAACTTAATTAGACTACTATCCCTTTAAAACCGAATGCACAGCTGCAATGGATGCAATGTACTGACACACGTTCTCCCTACTGCTTATGTTCACTTAAGATGTAATCGACTGCGTTTATGTGAAAGCTCGTCAAAACGGACAATTCAACATAATTTTGTGTGTAATTCTCCATTCATGCGACGTGAAAGAGTACTCGCGTGCTGTGAGACGTGCTTTTGGTGTGTGTATGCTTCAGTGTCTGCTCTCAGAAAACCGGATCGAATCGAGTTCTCTCTTGCGTCGTCAGATTTATCCATATGTCTGCTCTTCTCTTACTCCCACATATTGACATTTTTTAACGTTTTATGAGATGTGCAGCAAGTGTATGTTATGTCCTGCCGGTTCATATGTATGCATCTAACCTCCTAAATATGCAGCACATTTGTTCTGAATGAATCTCTTCCCAAATTGTCCCTCCCTAACATTTGTCTCGTTTTTATTCGTTGACGAATGTGTCAATAAATTTGTCATAGCTTTTGTCATTCAAAAAGAGTTTTCGTTCGTCATCGTCTCGTTGTCGTCGGTGAAAAAAATGTCGTTGACAACAATTATGACAAATTATTCATCAACAAAATTAACACTGGTCTGAACTATGGCGTGAAAATTGGCCCTAGGGATGTAAAAAAGTCAGGGCCTGTTGGGCCCGGGCTGAAATGCAGGGCTCTAGTTTTGATATGCAGTGGGATATTTTTTCTTTAAGACCTAACTGTCTATCACAGTCAAATACAAAAAAAGTAATATTAAACAGCAAACAAAATTTGTGGAAAAATTGTGAATCATGATTAAAAATCTGAAAATCATAAGTCAATTTTTAATCGAATCATGACCCCAAGAATTTATATGAATCAAATCGTGAGGTAACAAAAAATTCCCACTCCTAATATACACATTGTGCAAGTAACTATAAAGTTTACTCTACTCTTCTCCCAGTTCACCGGAGACTAATGCTGGGTACACAACACAAGATAATCGTGCTAATTTTGGGCCGATTTCTCCCCTTCCAACAATCCTAGGTAATGTCCTGATTACCTTCTAAAGATTATTTTATCAGATTTTTCTGTGGTGTGAGGTGTGTTAAGAGTGACTCGATCTGCTCGGAAGAACGTCAGAGGCCCCCACGATCGTGAATTGTAAATATTCAACAAGCAAAACGGTTAAATCTAGGGTTTTTTTGTCCTCGTGTTTGTGGTCTGTCACATTTTGAAGATCTTATAAGATTTTACAAATCTTTTAGTGTGTACCCAGCATTACTTTAATGTCTTTCGGGAGAGGATGAATTTACATGTTGTAAATCCCACGGCTCGGATTCAGTGCGAAAAATCATGGCAGTGCCCATCACCCGCTACAGACCAACTAACACGGTCATTATAAAAGTGTTTAAACCACCAAATACATTTACTAGGACATATTTGAGAATCAGAATATCAGATATTCATAATATAGTGAACACATTTGTGAATATAAAAAAAAAAAAAAGGAAAAAAAGCAATACATCTGTCATAAAGCGTTATTGTAGCTGTTATTTGTCATGTCGCCATGGAAACAATAAGGCGATACATTCTAAAATAACAATCGCCTAAAAAAAAAAAAAAACTCATGCTGGGGACTCGGCTAGAATATTATAAACTCACGTGTGAAAGGGTTAAAGGGTTAGTTCACCCATTTAAGACATGAAGTTGTATGCAATCCTTACCAGCACTATAGTGCATACACACTGACCCACCCTTTAGTCACCTCCCTGGTCAGAGTTCTGGCCGCTGGAAGTTTTTCAAGATAGTACTCCCGGTTAGTTTCCGGGGCCTCAAAACTGTGCGTTTTCACTTGAAAAAAGTATTTGCGTTTCAAAGCTTGAATAATTTACATCACAAAAAACACGCCTGACAAAATTCAAACCTCAGTTTTAATCGGCACTATTTTCTTTCCATTTCTATCAAGGAAGGAATCATTATTTTTTAACTAAATGGGGGTCCAAATATTTTACTCAAATTTAAGTTATTATTGCAAGTTATTGAATTCTACTTCCATCAAATTGAGAAAATAATTCATACTTTCATTAAAATATCTTTCCGTTTAATGGGTCCCTGAACAAGGTCAAATTTGCTTTGTAAGGCACAATGGTACATCATTTTAAAGGTTACATGTTATTGCCTATTTGTGACCCCGGACCACAAAACCAGTCTTAAGTCACTGGGGTATATTTGTAGCAATAGCCAAAAATACATTGTATGGGTCAAAATGATCAATTTTTCTTTTATGCCAAAAATCATTAGGATATTAAGTAAAGATCATGTTCCATGAATATATTTTGTAAATCTCTTACCATAAATGTATAAAAACTTCATTTTTGATTAGTAATATCAATTCCGAAAAATTGACACTTAAGACTGGTTTTGTGGCTCAGGGTCACATTTAGTCTCTGACGAAAGAAAAATATACATTTTAGCATGATAGATTATTTACTTTGTAAATTAAACAATGCAACGTACACTGTGATGTATTGTGTTCTCACCTGTTGAGAAGAAAAGATGCCAGTTCCACATCACTCTTCAATCCCTTTCGTACCTTTAGATTTTGCCACCGTGTAAATTCTACACCAATATTTACTGTGGTCTTCTGTCCTTTGTTACTAAATTACACAAAACAACAACTCAAATGGAAACAGATTTACAGCTGTATTTATCATTTGGTCAAACCAGCAGGATATTTCTGCATAGCATTCAACAATTCAACTTCAAAATAATGCAGACATTCAGTTGCATGATAAACAGTCATTAAAATGCACAGTCTACATGTGACCCACAACAAACATAAATACCTTTTGATAGATGATGGTGTTTTCTCACTAAAGTTCGGTACACCACCTTTTGATTGGTCACTCTTCAGAGACACAGAGCTGGACACACGTGAGCCTGAACTTACACTAATGACACAAAGAACAGAAAGAAAAAAATACTTTACTACAGAAACCTCCTCTTTTGTCTGATATCTGCACACACTCTCGTTCTCTCGTCCTCCACAGAAATGTACATGATTGTGCAGTTTAAAATGAACGGCCATTCTGGATTACTTGCTTACGCTTAAAAATTTGTTTTACAAATAACTTATGTGAAATTAAATATGTCGGTATGTTCACACATTTCAGACAAGTTTAACTGAACAGAACTTAAGTTTTTGTTTACTTAAGAAAATGGAGAGCAGCAATGTCCCTGCAATAAAGTTCTGTAACTTCAAATAAATTACATGTTCATCCAGTTTCTAACATCTGTGTCAGACTGTCTCAGCGTCTTGTGTTTTCCCTCCTCTTGTGACTGTTTTTGGAGTTCCTGTCTGTGTCCTAGTTTATGCCTTCATTAGTTAATCAGTCCCCAGCCCTGTGACATTAATTATCTCGTTTCCTAGTATTCTTAAGTCCTGTGTTCCCTCTCCTCTGTGTTCAGTCTTAGCCTGCGTCCCAATGTTCATACTATCCATCCTAAATAGTATGTGAGAATAGAATAAGTGTGTCCCAAAGCATAGTATGCTGAAAAGAGTATGCCAAAAGTCCCCGGATGGTCTACAATTTCTGATAGATTTTTGAATCAGTGCGTCCCAATGTTCATACTATCCATCCTAAATAGTATGTGAGATTAGAATAAGTGTGTCCCAAAGCATAGTATGTTGAAAAGAGTATGCCAAAAGTCCCCGGATGGTCTACTATTTCAGGTCGATTTTTGAAGTGTGGATCCGTGCACACTCTAATGGCTTGAGTTTCACATAATTCTTTGCACGTGGGAGGAGGAGTTAAGATCAGTAAGGTGGATTCGCTAAACAAACATGACGGACAACCCTGATATCACTGTCATCATCAGCATTTAAATGTGAAAAGTTTATACATTATAAAGCAAAGCATTTATTTTGAATTTTTCTTTTTTGTGTATTAACTGTAGACCTAGTAGTTAAAATTCTTATTTTGCAGGGTCAGGTGAACACACTGAAAAGCTAATTACTTGGCGAGCTGCCAATGAAGCCGTATTCACGGGCAAGAGAAACGCTGCTATAAAAGGATTTGAATGAGTACGATTGATTGTTTCCTTATGTGGATCTATAAAGGGTGCAGGATAGGGGAGAGCGGGGCACAAAGTAACACTTTTTGACTTTCTCAAATTGTGTAAATCCACTTCATGTTCAGAGTATAATTTTTTTTATCCACAGTAATTTCACACTTGTCTAGTACAAATATGTCGCTTTGTTTCATAAAGTGTATACGTTTTTCTTTATTTACCCTCAAAAATTGGAAGTGAAATGTGACAACATGCTCCATTGTAACATGACCATATGACACCCTAAAATGTTATCTGATCTTATGAAAAAAATATATGTTGTCAATAAAATAAAATAGCCATTATTTTATTTAAAATAAATAATTATGTGGAAAATCGACATTGCGATATTGCTTAATGCGAGTCAAATTGCGAAGGTTGCGATTACGTTAAATAAATATGCCCCTTCAGAGCAAGCCAGCTGTGTTTATTTACGGAATAAATATTTCCGTGTGCAGTTCACGGAATCCTGAATTATACTTGCAGCGCCCGCCAGTAGCTCGAGGCAAAAATGTATAGCCTATATACGCCTACAGAATTTTATTTTTCGTCGGACTTGGGCAAAAGTGAGCAGGCATTATGGAGTCTAGCTCAATATTATTTCAATCTTCTTTTCTTTGATCCTGTTGGGAAAAAAGGGCTTGTCAAATTAATGGTTTTATGACTTCGATTTGAATTTTTTTTTGTTTTTTGTTTTTTTTTTCTCAGTTCTTTCATGGATATTAACAGCAAACAATAATAATTCCTTAAATATTATTACAAATTATTTAGAAAATATTTAATATAATATATAAATTAATTTTAAGCATGTTCAATGTAACATTTTAATATGAAAATGGATAAGCGTAATGCAGCTGTTTGTGATGTATTGCATACATACAGCATTGTGGAAAAACATCAGCACCGCTCTCTGGACATTATGCTTGTGAACGGCAGATCTGCGCCGACGCGCTCTTTCTTGTCTCGCGAATAAACTGGTAAGCATTTGTAGAACAAATAATGAGCAGTGTAGGGCAGGGTAAGGATAAATGAACTTGCGAGTAATGGAAAAGAAATGTCGATTTGTATTTTTTATGCAATGGCAAAAATGTCATGTAAGAATGCTTTCTATCTGAATAATTGACAGCAGATGTAAAATGAACACAATTGTGTCACCAGACGCAATTTTATGACGTAGTAGTGTTTTCCAAAAACGTCCATACTTTCCTGCTACATGCTCAAAAGTATCTACTTTTTCTTCGCGAAAAAAGTACATACTTTTAGGATGTAGTACAAGTATGAACATTGGGACGCAGGCTTAGTTTGTCACATGAATGTCTACATGTCCTTGTGTTATGTCAGTTGATGGTAGTTATTGTAAATAAAGTCTTCGTTACGAAGTTCCTCGTCTCCGCGTTTCCCTGGGCCTGGCCGACGACACACCCGTGACAATCTGTCAATAAATGTCTAATTTAAAAACCATAGACTGTTCAAGTCATTAATTTGGAATAATTTGCTCACGGTATCCACATACCCAATGCTAAGGTTAAGTTCGACTATTTCAGTAAATTAACTGTCCTGAATCGACAAAGTCTCTCGAGATTCACTGCGGTTAATTGACTGCATCCACCTTCATTTTTACTACACAAAATAGCTTGTGCTGAAAGTAATTTCTGCTTTTAAAAATAAGCAGTCCATATTGTTGTTGGTAGTTGTATTGCTATTATTTTTTGATGTAGAGGACATCAAAGCACAATGCAAAGCTGATCGTAACACATATGGTTTAAAAGTTTCCACACATGCAAGCATGGTGTGGAAAGGTGGAACGGTCAAACTTGCACATGCTCTATTTATTTCGATCTTCCTGTATGCATGTGAAGTGGAGAGAAAATTCAGGCCTTTGAAATGTGATGCAGTTGAAAGATCCTGGACATCAGCTACAAAGATCATGTGACCCATGAGGAACACCAATTAGGCAGCATGCTGGGCCCAGTGAAGAACTCCTGGCAACAGTCAAAAGAAGGAAATTGTAGTGGTATGGACATCAGATCATCCAGGCTGATAGTAATTTAATGTTTAGCTCTCAGCCTCAGACGTCACGCCCACAGACCGTTGACTGAACGTCTGATGCATATCACACACAAAAATGGAAACACTTCATGAGTTTTGAAGTCCTCATTGGATTGGTTGAAATGTACAGGATCTCCGGGAGATGTGTGTTGTGTTCTTTAATGTTCTGCCTGGAAACAAAGATGCCGTGACTCCAAACCCTCTCATGGAAGAAAGCTGTCAGGTTAACAACTTGACAATGAGTGCTTATTGGGGCCAACTAAACGCTGGATTTTCAAAAGTATGTGAAATATGTAAAGTTCCTGGCATAGACTCTTTAAAATACATCCAAGAGTTTTACACACCAGTCTGTTATAGTAGGGACATTTCCACACCTCTAAACATGACGGGTTGTATTACCTGTCAGTCATATGGCCTCTTGGGCAGTCCTTGGACATCCAAAGTTCTAGGGCTGTCAAAATGGCTGAAAAACTAAATTAGAATTTTGTATTTAAATATTATCAATATTCAGATTATATTAAAATTTAAAAGGCATAATTTCAGTTAGGGGAAAAAAAAGCTTTCTGCTTCTCTTCCGAGGCCACAAGAGGGCCCATCGAGCAAAATATTACTAATGCACCTTTCTACAGAGCAATAAAATAATGACTATCTTTGAAGAAAGTGCACAATGTTTAAAATAATGTTTATAAACCATACGTAATTAAGTTGCTTATACAATTAGAAACAAAACAGAATCATGTATGTGTGTATAGTTCAATACAAAGGACTGAAAACCAATCACAAAGAGTACTTTTTTCTTTTAAAAACATGAGATGCATTAGGATAGGGAAAAACCACCATAAAGTCTCGAGACAAGTTGAACTTACATTAATTTTACATGCTTTCTAAACGTGTATCTCTCGTGCGAGACGCAAGTGCAACGGTGATAGATGTCCTCTAGAAAATGTGATAAATATGCATTGTGTGAAAGGCTTGGTTTCAGTTTTGACGTAAACAACAACGTCTCCGCATTGATGTTCTTTTTCCAAAATATTTTGAATGAACAACGTAGCAGTGCCGCATCTAGTGGGTTCAACTGGATATAGGCTAAAAAAAAGCATTAAAATGCAATGACGCCGCACTGTCATCGCATCTTGTGCACCACTGATAAGGCTGCCTGACGTACACCTAAAATTCAAATGCAACATTTTTGCATTCGAATGTGGATTTTTATTTTAAATTCAATGAATATTCGAAATTCGAAAAAAATTGACAGCCCTACAAAGTTCCCAGACCTTCTGCCGTCAGTCTGAATGTCTGCTTACGTGAGATTAATGTTAACTAACTAGCAGAAGACACTATAGTGATTTTTAAATCCCAGTTGTGCAGGTGGAGCATGTTATAACACTTCTACTGAACCCCAAGTGGATTTACTATACACAGAGTGAGAAAGCCAAAAAGGTTGTGCCCAGCTCTCACTTACTTCTTATGATAATTTATGATTAACTTTCTCTCTATTAAACACATGAATAAGTAACAATAAGAGGTAGAATTAGCTACAATAGTCAATCAATCATACAGCAGTGTCATAAGTGAATAAATTAAATGAATCAAATTTCATTTATAAAATTTCTGACTGAACAGACAAACAGACACAGATTATGAATGGAATTAACATAACTAGACATATGATATTTTTATAACCAGATAACCTGTTTTTAATTTTCTCAGTGTGCCAGAAAAAGCAACATACGGCACACATTTAAAGGGTTAGTTAACCCAAAAATGAAAATTAGCCCATGTTTTACTCACCCTCAAAGCATCCTAGGTGAATAAAAGCCTTCTGTAGTGAATCAATACATTTTTGTAAGAAAAATATCCATATTTAAAATGTTATAAACACTTTTCTCTCACTTTCACTAGCTGTCGTAGGTGGAGGCCGTTCCGGGTGGATGACGTAGGACATAGGCGTAGCGCATGCGCCCATGATTAGTGACGGACGTGAAAGTGCAAAGCAGAGACAGCAAAACAAAACGCCAGTCACGAAATGAGGATTTGTAAAGAAAAATGTCGGAGGATTTCGATATAAGCCAAGAGGAACTGTTTTTCCTTTGCTAAAGTGAGGAAATGTTGCTTCCTTTGCTCCTGTAAATAAACTCGAGAAACTAGTCTATCTCACTGGTGCGTGCACGACGCATACGTCCTACGTCATTTGCCCGGAATGGCTTGCATGTATGACAGTTAGCGGAAGTGAGAGAAAAACGTTTATAACGTATTAAATTTGGATATTCTTTTACAAAAAATTATCGATTCGCTACAGGAGGCCTTTATTCACCCCCGGGAGCTATGTGAGACACATTTTATTATGGATGGATGTGCTTTATTTGACTACTTTTGGACTGCTGAAAAAAAAACACCCACATACTGCCATTATAAGCTTGGAAGAACAAGGATAATTTTTAATATAACTCTGATTGGATTCGTCTGAAAGTAGAAAGTCATACCCTCAAGGCATCCTAGGTGTATGAGTAAAACATGGGCTAATTTTCATTTTTGGGTGAACTATCCCTTTAAATATTGTGAGTACACAAAACTAAAGAACACAGGTCATGTTATGTGTGTATAATTCTTACACACACACAAAACTCACAGAACAATATGGAAACCAAAAACTGTTAGATAATGGCTTGCACTGAGATATAACAATGTGCTTTCTCTTGAATATAGACCACTGTTATGCCTCGTCTTTTGTTATGTCTCTTTAATGACAGTAGAACTGAAGTGAAACCTAATGGTTTTCTTCAGCATGATTTGAGATCATCCAAAAAGCATCTTCAGCTTCAGTGGAAGAGAAAAATCTGATCTACTGTACAAATAAATCACATGATCAATGTCGCTCATATTCAATCATTGACCTCGAAATACACTGTGTGCAGAATTATTAGGCAAGTTGATATTCTGGTCATATTTTTTTGCCAAGAAAATTTGACCAATTCCAAACCACATCAATCTTAATAACTATTATTGATTTTGTATTTAATCATTTCTAAGTTATATATAATTGTCCATGAAGGCTGAAAGTCAAAAACTCCTTATTTCAGGTGTGCTGAATTATTAGGCAGGTTTTCTTTTACCGATAAAATGAGCCAAAAAAGAGACTGAACTCAAAGTAAAAAAAATAAATAAATAATTAAATGCCCATGAGAAGGACGCTATACTAATTCAATAATAGAATTAGCAAAGTTAAGGCATGATCATTGGGCAGCAAAATGCTCATTGGGTCAGCAGGGTCAGAAAAAACAGGTGGAGAAGAAAAGACACGTTAACTGCAAAAGAATTAAGAATTAAGGTGAAGAATTAGCTGGGAAACCATCAGGAATCATTTAGTCTCCAGCGCCACCATTTTCCAGAACTGCAACCTTCCTGGACTCTCCAGAAGTGCAATGTGTCAGGTTCTCAGAGACCTTGCTTGGGTAAAAAATGCTATAAAAATAACCCTCACTTAATATGAATAACATGCTGACCCAATGAGCATGCCTTAACTTTGCTAATTCTATTATTGAATTAGTATAGCATCCTTCTCATGGGCATTTAATTAGTTATTTATTTTTACTTTGAGTTCAGTCTCTTTTTTTGGCTCATTTTATCGGTAAAAGAAAACCTGCCTAATAATTCAGCACACCTGAAATAAGGAGTTTTTGACTTTCAGCCTTCATGGACAATTATATATAACTTAGAAATGATTAAATACAAAATCAATAGTAGTTATTAAGATTGATGTGGTTTGGAATTGGCAAAATTTTCTTGGCAAAAAAATATGACCAGAATATCAACTTGCCTAATAATTCTGCACACAGTATAGTGCAGATTTCATCTTAATTTTAAATCATAACATTT
Organism: Acrossocheilus wenchowensis; assembly: GCA_029620275.1. Classification (NCBI taxonomy): domain Eukaryota; kingdom Metazoa; phylum Chordata; class Actinopteri; order Cypriniformes; family Cyprinidae; genus Acrossocheilus; species Acrossocheilus wenchowensis. The sequence continues at coordinate 192,445 of JAJUBA010000179.1, forward strand.
GTTTTATATTTTTTAAATAATGAAACTGTTCCTTTGAAACACAGATTTCCATTTTGGACTCATATATTCAGCATATTTTGTCTGAACTTGTAGAATAAAATACAGTCTATGCTTTTCCTTTGACAAACTACTATGGAGAAACATACAAAATACCTTTTGGTAGGTGATTGTTTTCTAATTGAAGTCTGGCGTTGTTATATTTTGTCAAGTTCTCTCACGTACAGTACACCACAGCTGAGAAATTGGCTAATGCAATGGTATAATGCAAAACACATGAAATACCTTTTGGTTGGTGATGATTTATCACTGAAGTTCGGTACACCACCTTTTGATTGGTCACTCTTCACAGACACAGAGCTGGACACACGTGAGCCTGAACTTTGACTAATGACACAAAGAAGAAAACACTTTACAGGAGATTTCTCATGTCTGATATCTGCACACACTCTCGCTCTCTCGTCCTTCACAGAAATGCTCTTGTTCACGACCGCAGTGAAGATAGTTTGCTAATTCAGAATTCTTTTGGCTATAAATCTGCAGTTCACTATCATAGGAAATAGTTCAGAAAAATGGATCAAAGCTGTGAATGTCTGAGTCTTGAGCTTCAGTGGAAGACAAAAACCTGATCTATGATTAGTCACATGATTACTGTCACTCATACAGTATTTGAATACTGACCTAGGAATAGTGCAGAATTGCTTCCAAATTTTTGATCATAACAGTTGTTCAAAAAAAGTTCCTTAAAAAAAATCCAGCTGGCATAAGGTTTGAATCCCAGATTTCCAATTCTCCACTGTATATTCCTACTGAACAGCTAGAAAAAGATACAGTCTTTGCTAACCTACCTCTGACAAACTATGAATGCTGGAGAAACACACAAAATACCTTTTGGTAGATGATGTTTTTTTCTCACTGAAGTTCGGTACACCACCTTTCGATTGGTTGCTCTTCACAGACGCAGAGCTGGAGACAAATGAACCTGATCTTACACTAATGACACAAAGAACAGAGAGAAAAACACACCTTATTGCAGGAGGTTCCTCAGTAAAGACATAAATGCAGTAATTGAATACAGTATATAGTAAATGTGCATTTGATCATGAATATAGATGGATAGATGGATGTATATTTGATTGTCTGATGTCTTTCCATGTTGAATGTATGCCCCCTAGTGGCTTCCTGTGTAACTGAGTTACTGGAAAGAAACTCCAGTCAGAGTTAAATAAAGAGAGAAGCAGATAACATGACATGTCTTTCTGTGATTTATTGTTTTATTTAATCAAGTTCTCTCACACACACCACAGTGCAGAAAATAGTTAATAGTCCTATAAATGTAAAACAAATAAAGTACCTTTTAATAGATGATGGTGTTTTCTCACTGAAGTTTGGTACGCCACCTTTTGACTGGCCACACTTCACAGACACAGAGCTGGACACATGCGAGCCTGATCTTACACTAATGACAGAGAACAGAGACAAGAGGTCCATCAGTCTCATATGAAGACATCTGATGTTGCAAATGGGATTTAAATACATTTGACCTTAAACAACCAATTATTTCCTGCATTCCTTGACTGGACTCCAAACAAGTGGTTTTCCTATCTACCATATTCCTATGTGTTTAACTTTGTATCTTCTAAACTGACTTAATCTATAGACACAAACTAGACTCCGTTTCAAGGTTTTCCCCCTCCTCATTGACATCTTTAGGCTGATGATACACTGGGCAACGTTTTGAGCAATGTTGCCGTCAATGGGCAACCAGGTGAGACACACGGCCCACGACCGAGTTAAAATATCCAGATAGAAATTTGTTACCCATTCTCAGTGGGAAAGTGCCCAAGCAAAATTGCTCAAAAAAAGTTGCCCGGCAAAATTGCACAAAAAGCTGCCCCGTGTATCATCAGCCTTAAACTAAGGCACTTCAGTCTCATTCCAGGGCTCCAGACTCACGCCGGTTTCACACTGCACGCATAGTATAAAGGCTGATAATGGCTGAATAAAAACAAAAGAATAATGATAAAAGAATAATAAGGATTATGTCTCATACCTGGCGGAAGTTTCCTTAAACTAGTTTGTCATGCATTTCTTTATTTCAACACATTTACAGGTAAATCCAGGTAAATAGTATTTTCAATTTGTGATTAATCACAGTCCATAACTGTGATTAACACGATTACATTTTTTAATGATTGACAGCACAAATATATACACAGTACACACACACACACACACACACACACACACACACACACACACACACACACACACACACACATATATTATGCAAACAAAAACTTATTTTGGATGCGATTAATCGTTTGACAGCACTAATATATATAATATTAATTTACACAGACTGTTTACACTGCACTTAGAATTGCATAAATAGTGCTATGAGATTAATGGGTATTAATGGGTTTTTAAAAATGTAATATTAAATTATGAAAGTAATAAAAAATGAAATGATACTCGAAATATGAAACTAAATCCACTCACTAGATTTGTTGAAAACACGGATTCATTCAGTAACGAAACACCGCTTTGTGTTGCTCAGAGATGCACAATAGTTTCACTGTGGTTTTTTTGGAACTGTTTTCTTTGGAGAAATAGAACAAAAACAGACACTATTGACAGTATTGGGTTTAAAATGTAACTATTGTTTTTTTGTTGTTGTTGTTTATTGAACTGTTGTATAAAGTCAATATCACATTTGCAATCGAGCAGATATTCAGGAAAATGGCACTTTTGCTTTGGGCATTTTTTTCCCACTTATCTTGAATTTAAGGCACATTCTAACTGCATTCTAATAGGCTACATCACAGTGAGTAGTTGCCTTCCATCATGTTCATCACTAAGCAACTGCATGCAGTGTAAGATAGCATAAAGTTCTGGGCTGGGGTGCATTAAATGCATTTATCAATTCAACCTTTTTTCCCCATAATTAAATCACACCAATTTAACATGTTAAACCAATAGCCCTTGTTAAAACATTATCAGAATTTGGCAAAAACTATGCACGTCCCCCCTGTCATGTACCATGTCCACCCTGTCATGGAAGGCTTGGTGACAGGGTGGACATTTTTGGTTAAAGTTAGCATTTAATAAACACATGGTGTACCTTCAGTCAGCAAAGTGGTTCATTGTTGAAGCTGAATGTGTACTGCTTAAAATATATATTTTGAATTTCTGAAAAATTTATGCAAATTAATATTTTATTATGAGAGGGTGGACATGTTAAAGGTCCCATGGCATGAAAATTTCACTTTATGAGGTTTTTTAACATTAATATGAGTTCCCCTAGCCTGCCTATGGTCCCCCAGTGGCTAGAAAGGGCGATATGTGTAAACAGAGCCCTGGGTATCCTGCTTCGCCTTTGAGAAAATGAAAGCTCAGATGGCCCAATCTGGAATCTTCCCTTTGTGTCGTCATACAGGGAAAGGTTACCTCCCCTTTCTCTGCTTTGCCCGCCCATGAGAAAATGAGCTACTACCGTGCGAGGCGAGCGCAATATTTTTTTCTCGAGAGACATCGTGGCTTGCAAACGAGCGAAGCATGACAGTTGCTCAGTGTTTGGATGTACAAATGAACACCAAAGTATTTTTTTAGTTCCTTCATCCGAGCCTATTGTAGGGGGTGAGATTATTTCCTTTATGAAAATAACTCCTCGTGAAGCCAAAACTTAGGAACTCTTACAATGCAAATGTCATGCCACAAGACAAACTCTCTAATCAGACAAGAAGATCTGAGAGAAAGATAATTTGATCATTGGTCCACTCACCCATCCTTCCCCCCTGGACTCATGGTACTGGTCACTGAAAGAGCTCAAGTTGCTACTCTTACATAAATATTCACTATATCTTAAGAATTAATGATCGTAACCCTTTCATGTTTGGTATCATTTTAAAGGTCTCGGTGCGATGGGTAAACTGGTCTCAATTTCACAGTAGTCACTTATTTTATGGGAAATATTGGAAACTTAAGTTAACTCTGTGCTTCTGTTGTGGGCGGTCTCCTTTCAAAACCTGATAAACATTGCTCTACAGGTGTGACCATTTGGGGCACGAGAACATCTCCTACAGAGGCTTCTCATCCCCCATACACAGATCTAATCTGTTTTGGGGCAGAGAATAAATGTTTATGGACCTTTTGTTCTGGTAGTATTTAAGGGAAAGTTGCAAATCAGTCGGGGCGATTCTGCAGTCAGAATGAGCCCATAGTGTGGTGTGTCTCTACACTCCATACTATGTATTTTCTAAGGTCTGGTATACATCATTTACTCTTAGATTAATCTTTGACAATTTGATGTTCTGTATTGAGATGATTTGATATTTTTGAACTTGTTTTATAATTGGCGTGATACAACTTTACCTGACCAATAATAAATTGTTATATTTGATTTATTCTGCTCTCTTCTGAAATCATTTTTTTTCCAGTAGATTAATGTGTAGGGGTATTTCCGCAAATCTGCGTTCAGGACAGATCACACCAAAGCACTGATGGATGAACCATGGGGGGCGCCATGAAGGAGACTCTGGATTTCTGACTGTCGCTGGCTTAACACGGTGTAGCTCTCGTGGTTATAGGAAAAATACACTTTTTGTTATGAGCAGGCGCACCTCACTTAAAGGTATTATAACCGCTCTGCACCCTCTGAGTAAGTTCAGAACTGACGAGTTTGTGTCGTGGATTCACTAAAAAATCGGCCGAAGTGTAATTCCTATGCGATACCTAGTCCCTAATGAACGAAGAATTGAAAGTATGGGATTTCCAGAATAATCAAATATCTAAATTAATATATAAGCTATATTTGTGATCAGTTTTTAATTGGTCTAAATTTAATGATCACTTGGAATTGGAGTCAGATCAGAATTGGAGCTAGATCAAAATTGAAACTAAATCCTGATATATTCAGAAGCGCAAACAAAAGACCGAACATGCATTAAACCTTCGACCAGGCCGCTGGATTCCGTTGTTTGGACTAGCAGGTGGATCCTTACACTATGAAGTGTAACATGTGTAACATGACTTCAATATACATGGACATGGGCAACTTTGTCATTAAAAAAAATGATCCAGAGAACAGTCTTCTCTAAACTACAAAGATTATTTCATTTTTCATTTATTTATTCATTTATAAAGCACTATTAAAACAACAGAGTGTTGACCAAAGTGCTGTACAATAATAAAAATAATTCCACAAAATAGAAGACAACAGTAACAAAACACCAAATAAAACATCAAGGGACAGTACCAGAAAACAATGCCTCAACACGCTGTAGTCTCAAAAGCTACACATAAAAAATGAGCCTTCAGACGTTTTTTAAAAATATTTAGAGTAGGAGCAACTCTAATGTTGGAGGGAAGACTGTTCCATCGTTTTGGAGCCACCACCCCAAAAGCCTGATCCCCCCTTCGCTTGTACTTTGTCCTCTGAACAATTAAAACAGAGTGGTCAGAAGACCTCAAGAATCTAACAGGTTTGTGTACCAGTAAAAGCTCCGACAGGTAAGAGGGAGCTAACCCATTCAAAGACTTATAAACAAAAACTAGGAGCTTAAAGTCAATCCTATACTGGACTGGCAACCAGCCCAGAGAGGACAGAATTGGGGAAATATGATCCCATTTACAAGTCCCTGTCAAAAGCCTGGCGGCAGCATTCAGTACTAGTTGCAACCGGTTTAGAGTCGTTTGACAAACACCTACATACAACGAATTGCAGTAATCAAGCCTCGAAAACACAAAGGCATGGATCACCTTCTCACAGTCTTTAAAGGAAAGAAATTGTTTAACCTTCGCCACCAGTCGCAAATGAAAAAAAACCCGATTTCACGACTGAGTTTATCGGTTTATCAAATTTGAGGGTATTATCAAATAATACCCCTAATTTTTTGACCACAGGTTTACAGAAAGGGGTCAACTCATCTAAATTTGACAGTTCAGGTGAATTAGGACCTCCAAACCAAATGAGTTCTGTCTTACTCTCATTAAAATTCAAGAAGTTTGCTGACATCCAGGCTTTGTTTGACCTCCTTCAAACAATTCACAAGAGAGTCCAAAGCATTCACGTGATTTTTCCTCAAAGGCAAATAAATTTGCGTATCATCTGCATAAAAATGATAGGAAATCCCATACTTTCGAAAAATTGCCCCTAAAGGTAAAATGTATAGGGAAAATAAAATAGGGGCAAGAATGGATCCTTGCGGGATACCACACATCAATGGGGCAGAAGAAAATGCCTGACCTGAATTGACAGAGAAACTTCTATTTGATAGGAATGATCGAAACCACTTGAGAGCAGTACCCTGAATATCTGCCACTTCCTCAAGACATGAAGCAAGGATGCCGTGATCAATCGTATCGAAGGCTGCAGTGAGATCTAATAGCATAAGGACCACTGAATGGCCAGAATCACTTAATAAAATATCATTAAGTACTTTTAACAACGCAGACTCAGTACTGTGGTAAGCTTTAAAGCCAGACTGGAGAGACTCTAACACAGCATTTTCATCCAAAAAAACTCTGTAATTGACTAAGAACAATTTTCTCTAAAACCTTAGATAAAAACGGGAGTTTTGAGATCGGTCTAAAATTGGACAGAACAGAACGATCCAAATTTTGCTTTTTAAGAAGTGGTTGCACCACAGCATGTTTCAGTGACAATGGCATCAAACCAGCGTGGAGGCTACCATTAAAGGGGTCATATAATGGTACATGCACTTTTACAAGTTGATTGTACTGAAATGTGTGTTAGCAGTGCCTCTACACAACCATCATAAAATGATAAAAATCCATCCAGTGATTTTTTTTAATCTCCTTATTTGTTTTACCCTGTCTCAAATCAAGCCGTTCGACCGTGTGACGCCACACGGTCGGACGCCCCTCCCACGATGGTTGATTGACAGCAGTGTTTCAACACAGACCCGCCCTTGCTCGTGAGCGAGCTGTCAATCGTAGTCCGCGCGTCATTGTTGATATACGCTGGAGCTGTCTATGAGCAGAATGGCGTCTAAGCGATTGTGTTGTTCTGTTCTCGGGTGCAATAATGAACACAGCAGTCATTTTCATGTTCCTAAATCCGAATCGCTGAAGACACAGTGGCCGAGTTTTGCTTTTGAAGGGAATATTCCCCACGAGCAACGTCAATGTTTTCATGTTTGCGCGAATCATTTTTCACCAAACTGCTTTATAAATGAAGGTCAGTATAAAGCTGGTTTTGCTAAGAAGCTGCTCCTGAAAAAAGAATCGGTACCAACTATTCGTGTTCCTGCTGAACCTCCAGAAGAAGTGAGTGTAACGTTTAATTAACCTTTATATTAATCTTTATATTAATCTTTGCAAATCGCTAGCACGCTTCACGATGTATGTGGCTAATGTTTACATTCAGGGTACATGCATGTTTTCTATTTACGACGTTCTCAATATAATTAATAATCCCACGTTTATAATGAACAAAACGTTATGGTTATTGTGTTATTACAAACTGTGTACGCAGGTATTAAAGTTAACATGATAACACTACACTAAGCTTACTTTTGTAGATGGTTTATAACGGTGTCTGTTAAGAAGTAATGTAAAAAATTTAAATAAATAAAAAACAGTTATAACTGCATGAAAATTAATGGTAACACAATACCTGCAAAATACTGTTTACATCCTGCAAATGCATATGATCCAAGACTATAAATACTCTAATTGATGTTTTTCAATATTATGCCAGAATAAGTTATGTTATCTGATCACATATTTACTGCCATTCTTCAAAATATACCCTCAACTGTTGTCAAGGCAACAATCCACGTGTGTTGTGTCAAAAACGCCCCACAGAACAGAGGGGCGGGGCGAGCAAAGCTCACTAGCATTTAAAAACACACGCACTAAAACGGTGTGCTGAAAACAGCTGTTTTTGAGCAGGTAAAATGAGTGTTTTCTTACAATACTAATGAGAATTTTTAATTAAAGTATATTACAAACTTTCAATTTAGACCCTAAAGAATCATATTAGCTTGTACAAAAATGGAATTATATGACCCCTTTAATAACAGACAAAGTGCTCGGGCCAATAATATCAAAAAATATTTTAAACAGCCATGATGGAATACTATCCAGGGGACAGTTGGTGGGTTTCATCCGACCTACAATCTCAGTCAGTGTACCGGCTCAAAACGGGTAAAAGTAGCAGAGCATGGAGTAGGAACGGAAGCTTCCAAATTACAATTAACAATCTCAGATCTGATTGTCATAATCTTATTTACAAAAAAAATTAAGAAATCTTCACACGACAAAGACTCATCAACTCTCTCACTTGGATTGATCACAGAATTTATAGTGCTGAAAAGAACTCTAGGATTATGATAGTTATTGGCAATTAACTCTGAAAGGTATTTCTTTTTAGCTTCTTTAACAAAACTTTGATAAGTGGAAAGAGATTCCCGAAAAATATCATAAGACACCTGGAGTTTATCCCTCTTCCACTTGCGCTCAGCTTTTCTACAAGCTTGTCTGAGAGCCCGAGTAGTTTGGATCAAGGAAAAGTAGTGGGAGCAGTATTTCTAGACCTTAAAAAGGCTTTTGATACTGTAAATCATGTAATACTCATAAATAAATTGAAACAAATGAACTTTTCTCAACAAGCTCTAAACTGGTTCAAATCATACCTGGATTGTAGACAGCAATGTGTTAAAATTAATGGTGTGAAGTCATCACTTCAAAACTGCAAACTAGGTGTACCACAAGGTTCAATATTAGGTCTGTTGCTCTTCTGTTTGTATATAAATGATTTACCTGAAAGTTGCAAGGAGGTTGATTGTCAAATGTATGCAGATGACACAATTATTTATGTAACAGCAGAAACTTCTAATATGGCTGCAGAAATGTTAACCAGGCAACTGGTCTGTATTTCCCAGTGGCTGCAGGATAACTGTTTAACTTTAAATTACAACAAAACAGTTTCAATGTGTTTTTCATTAAAGAACAAAGCACTGGATGTATTTAAAATTAAAAGTGACCAAAAGGAAATCAAGGTAGTAAGTGAATTTAAATATTTAGGTGTTATATTTGACTCTAAACTTAAGTTTGTTACCCATATTAAGAAAATGTCTAAGACTATCAAGACAAATTTGAACTGTTTTCGTATGATAAGACCATGTATATATCTCTTAAAGCAGCTCAAGTGTTTATGCATGCTATGATATTATCACATATGACCTATTTATTGTGCGATAATTTGGGGTCAAGCTTCTCAATCAGTCGTTAAGCCGGTGATGTCACTATACAAACAAACTTTAAAAGTAATGGATCAGAAACCAATGAAATGGCATCATTGTCAAATTCTTCAAAAGTATAATTTGTTAAGTTTTGATAATCTTTTAAAGTTTTCTTTTATAAAAACAGTATTTAAGTGTATACATGGCCTTGCCCCCGATATAGTCTGTCAGTTGATACAAAAACCCAGTAGCGATGGGGCAAAGACCAGAGGGGCAGTAAGTGGGAATTGTAGAGTTCGGCGATGCAGAATTACTATGGGTCAATCATGCTTCTCAGTAAAAGGTTCACATCTATGGAATACCATGCCTGTTGATTTAAAGTTGCAATCAGAACTCGCAGTTTTCTCTAAAAAAGGTGAAACAATGGCTGAAATCTTTACAGCAATGTGAACATTGAGTACATACCTCAGGCTGGTGTAGTTTACATATTCTTTCTATATGCAGGTTGATTTACATTTTGTGTTTGTGACTGTGTATAAAGTTGCATGTGGTCTCAGGTATGATAATATGTACAACGTATATACACACACAGTTATCTGTTTATATGTTTATTTGTACTTGTTTTGTTTCTTGTGATGATTGAGCTTGTTTTTTATTTTGTTGTTTTGATTTTATGTAAAAGCCTAACCAGGGACGAGGGCTGCAAACTAGCTTTATGCTATATGTACATGGCATCGGTTGTCTCTGTGTAACAATGCCTAGTGTATTGTCCCTGTTAAATAAATAAACTGAAACTGAAACTGAGTGGCCTCATCAAGCCGGGGCTCAGTTTTCGACTTAGCAGATTTAACTGTTCAAGGAGCAACAAAGTTTAAAATAGGAGAGCAAGAAGAGTTAAACTCATTTAATAACATCTCCACATCCATATGGGAGGGGGGATTCTCCAAGGTGGTCGTAAGAGGAGCTCGAATAAACAGACTTTCAAAGTGTTCAACAGCTGTAGAGTCTAATTTCCGAACAAAACGAGTAGAAACAGCAGACTTACTTGTCTCATGACTGAAAGACATCTCAAAAGTGACAGCTTTATGATCTGAAAAGGCCACATCCTCTAGTACAATATTACAAATTGACAAACCATAAGATAATACAAGATCTAAGGTATGTCCACAGTCATGTGTAGGCCCCTGAACATGTTAACATGTAAGTATCAGATGGGCAGTCTACATGAATGTTAAAATCACCCAAAATTAATAATTTGTCATACATGGGTAAAAGTCCACTCACAAAGACAGCAAATTGTTGAATAAAGTCCTTATTCAGTTTGGGAGGCCGATAAATTAGTGCACATACTACAGACAGTGTTGCCAACTTAGCGACTTTTCAGACCCCCCTAGCGACTTTTTTCCAAAAAAGCGACTAGCGACAAATCTAGCGACTTCTTGGACAAACCTTAGCGAGTCTCTGTGATCGCTGGTAATGCCGCAACTGCGCGAGGTCAGCGCGCACGCACCTCTTTCTCTGCGTCTGCTCTGTTCAGCGAGCGGAGCAGCGCGTTCAGTTAAAATAGATATGATGTTGCTTCTCTAATTTTACATGCAAATATAGCCAAAATCACAGAACAGGAATTGTCTCTGTCTTGTCTTATCTTGTGTGTATTATTTGATTTCATCAGACGACGGCTCAATTATAAAATAGGATTTTTGTGCAGAGTAACTTCTTGGAAGGGAGAGCTGGTTATGTATTCTTAAAGGGCTGCATTTCAGTCACTATTTCATATTCATCCCGTTGATTGACAACAGAAACAGTAACATATATAAAGGAAAACAGTTTTGTTGAGAATTTAGCTGCATTAAAATACAGTATGAGCACAGAGAGACAAACAAATGTAAAAGGCAATATGACGTGATGACGTCATGAATATGCTAATTAGCGGGTGACGTCATCTAGCGACATTTAGCGACTTTTCAAACTGGCTTTAGCTACTTTCCATCGAAAGAAGTTGGCAACACTGGCTACAGAACCAGAGTGTGTCATTATTTGAAACAACTGCAGTTCAAAGCTGGAAAAAACTTCAGCGCGCAGAATCCTGCAGTTAAAACAGTTCTTATATATAGATGAAGACCTCCTCCATGTCCCGACAGTCTAGGAGTGTTAAAATAATTACAGTTCGATGGGACAAGTTCGGTAAAAGGACTAAGATGGTAGCCCAAGTTTCAGTCACGAATATAAAGTCCAAGTCCCTAGCGTTAAAAAAAAATCATGCACAATGAACGATTTATTCAAAAAGGATCTAGTGTTAATTAAGGTTAGCCTTTTCATCATATAATCATAATTTACCAGTGAAGCACGGCATAGATGGCCGAGATTGTGCAAATTCACACCACGTCTCCGAAAACGTGGAGTCCGATGCAGTAGTAGACCCTCGACGCCGAAGCCCGGAACAACAGGCGTAACGCATTGAAATCAAGATGCGAAAGAGCAGCGGGAGATACCTCTGTGGTCGTCCGGCTGTAAATCCGTAGATAGACCAACTCGGGTGACACCAAGCACGATCTCACCCCAACCCGCACTCCACCTTGCCTTCTGCGACGCCTCCTCCGGCACAGGACACACGACAACCGGCACAGGTGAGCCGAACATAGCAACGAAGCCAGGATGATGATTAACACCTGGCTCGCTAAGCTCAACATTTAACCAATCTTCCATATGATTTTTAATGTCCAAAAGCGTTTGGCGGTCATAGACCAACTGAGCCGCAGAGTGTTGAGTCAAAGATACTGATGCAAACATAGATAACAGCAATGTACAGATGGAGAGCAGACGGCTATATGAAGGACTGAGAATAACAGGGTCTTTATTAAAATATATATACACAAAGTAGTAAAACACTGAAATACAGCACTAAATCACCTTAACTACTACCTTAACTACTACTAATAATAACATAGAAAATCCTGACTTGAGTCATGAAAATCCCTACATCAATATCTCTAACAATACCCTATCAAGTCACTGATAGGTTTCTCCAAATTTACATACTAAACATGCAAAATTTCCGTTTGTTATACCCAGTGTTGGGCATGTTACTTTAAAAAAGTAATTAGTTATAGTTACTAGTAACTTCTCACAAATAGTAACTGAGTTAGTAATTGAGTTACATCATTATAAAAGTAACTAATTACCAGGGAAAGTAATTATTGCGTTACTTTTTAAAAAATGTTCAAATGTCAAATAAGTTTGGATGCCCCCAATATTAAATATGTTAAATTAATGAAATGGACACTAAAAAGAATAAATTATTATTATGAAACATTGTACATTAACCTACACTATTTATCTACTGACACTTAGTATCAGTCAGTCAAGCATTATAATATAATATTATGATAATTTAATATTATATGATGATAGAACTTTAGTAATTAGAATAACCAAGTATGAATGCATATTTCTCATCAATATAAAACACACTAAGGATTAATGAGCTGCTGGGTTCATGAATATTAACCACGTTGTCTGCGTTTGCTCGAATTGATTTGCTGAAATCAAAACGATAATAGGTGAGAGCCAGCCAATGAGATTGTCGTTTGTGCATTAGTTCCGCCCACTACCAGAGAAACCGGTAGTTCTTAAAAGCTGAAGAATTCCAAATGAAACCCGTTATTTTGACAGGAAAATACAACAAAGAATATCGTTTACATGTAGCGCGTCAATTCTGCATGTTATGAAAGACTCTCTTGTTCTGTATCTTTCTTTGTGTGCGTGTATGTGAGAGAAAGCGACGGCGAGTCGTGCGCTTCACACTAGAGTTTACGGCACGTCAAATACAGCTACACTGTGCATCCATTCAGATGAACTGAAAAATTAAATTCTAACAATATAATATAGTAACGCCACATTTTATTGTCAGTAACCAGGGACGTGCACAGGGGGGTTGCTCAGGTTGCCCGGGCAACTGCCCATATACCCTTCTCGACTCACGTTGCCCTTCCGAGGTGGAAAAAAATAAATAAAAAAATCGTACAATGGATGCAGAATTTCACATAAGCCTAGATAAAAAAAAAAAAAACCGCAAAGCCTCATTCACTTCCATATTCGGGAAAGTGAAAGTCAGTAGGGGAAGGGCAAACTCTGTTTACGTGGCTGCAGCGCTGCACGCGACCGGTGTTGTGCCGAATTCTGACCCCCGCCAGATTATTACCTCCCTAGTATTGGTAGGTTCAGGGTTAGGTGTGGGGGAGGGGTTAGGATTAGGGGAGGGGTTAGGATTAGGCAATCAGGTAGCGATTTCAACGAGGGGGGTAATAATTTGGCAGGGAGTCGAAAATGGGCACAACACCGGCACCTGAGCTGAGCCTGCATGAGCGGCACTAGGAGATTGTCGCGGTTGTCGGGTGAGACGACTTAACGTTGTCGGAAAGGTATAACCAGTGATGGGAATAACGGAGTTATAAATAAACAGGGTTATTTTTTTCAGTAACGAGTAATCAAACGAATTACTGTTTCCCCCGTTACAACGCCGTTACCGTTACTGACAGGGACGTGCACAGGAATTTTGAGGGGCAGTTGCTCTGACCTAAAAAAAGGGCACCCCCCCCCCCCCCAAAAAAAAAACAACAACTCACAGGCTATATGAAGGACTGAGAATAACAGGGTCTTTATTAAAATATATATACACAAAGTAGTAAAACACTGAAATACAGCACTAAATCACCTTAACTACTACTAATAATAACATAGAAAATCCTGACTTGAGTCATGAAAATCCCTACATCAATATCTCTAACAATACCCTATCAAGTCACTGATAGGTTTCTCCAAATTTACATACTAAACATGCAAAATTTCCGTTTGTTATACCCAGTGTTGGGCATGTTACTTTAAAAAAGTAATTAGTTATAGTTACTAGTTACTTCTCACAAATAGTAACTGAGTTAGCAATTGAGTTACATCATTATAAAAGTAACTAATTACCAGGGAAAGTAATTATTGCGTTACTTTTTAAAAAATGTTCAAATGTCAAATAAGTTTGGATGCCCCCAATATTAAATATGTTAAATTAATGAAATGGACACTAAAAAGAATAAATTATTATTATGAAACATTGTACATTAACCTACACTATTTATCTACTGACACTTAGTATCAGTCAGTCAAGCATTATAATATAATATTATGATAATTTAATATTATATGATGATAGAACTTTAGTAATTAGAATAACCAAGTATGAATGCATATTTCTCATCAATATAAAACACACTAAGGATTAATGAGCTGCTGGGTTCATGAATATTAACCACGTTGTCTGCGTTTGCTCGAATTGATTTGCTGAAATCAAAACGATAATAGGTGAGCGCCAGCCAATGAGATTGTCGTTTGTGCATTAGTTCCGCCCACTACCAGAGAAACCGGTAGTTCTTAAAAGCTGAAGAATTCTAAATGAAACCCGTTATTTTGACAGGAAAATACAACAAAGAATATCGTTTACATGTAGCGCGTCAATTCTGCATGTTATGAAAGACTCTCTTGTTCTGTATCTTTCTTTGCGTGCGTGTATGTGAGAGAAAGCGACGGCGAGTCGTGCGCTTCACACTAGAGTTTACGGCATGTCAAATACAGCTACACTGTGCATCCATTCAGATGAACTGAAAAATTAAATTCTAACAATATAATATAGTAACGCCACATTATATTGTCAGTAACCAGGGACGTGCACAGGGGGGTTGCTCAGGTTGCCCGGGCAACTGCCCATATACCCTTCTCGACTCACGTTGCCTTTCCGAGGTGGAAAAAAATAAATTAAAAAATCGTACAATGGATGCAGAATTTCACGTAAACCTAGATAAAAAAAAAAAAAAAAACGCAAAGCCTCATTCACTTCCATATTCGGGAAAGTGAAAGTCAGTAGGGGAAGGGCAAACTCTGTTTACGTGGCTGCAGCGCTGCACGCGACCGGTGTTGTGCCGAATTCTGACCCCCGCCAGATTATTACCTCCCTAGTATTGGTAGGTTCAGGGTTAGGTGTGGGGGAGGGGTTAGGATTAGGGGAGGGGTTAGGATTAGGCAATCAGGTAGCGATTTCAACGAGGGGGGTAATAATTTGGCAGGGAGTCGAAAATGGGCACAACACCGGCACCTGAGCTGAGCCTGCATGAGCGGCACTAGGAGATTGTCGCGGTTGTCGGGTGAGACGACTTAACGTTGTCGGAAAGTAACCAGTGATGGGAATAACGGCGTTATAAATAAACGGCGTTATTTTTTTCAGTAACGAGTAATCAAACGAATTACTGTTTCCCCCGTTACAACGCCGTTACCGTTACTGACAATAAAATGTGGTGTTACTATATTATATTGTTAGAATTTAATTTTTCAGTTCATCTGA
Source organism: Acrossocheilus wenchowensis (assembly GCA_029620275.1). NCBI lineage: Eukaryota > Metazoa > Chordata > Actinopteri > Cypriniformes > Cyprinidae > Acrossocheilus > Acrossocheilus wenchowensis. The sequence goes on from JAJUBA010000179.1 coordinate 208,036, forward strand.
ATGGATGCACAGTGTAGCTGTCAGGCGTGGACGGAGAGGCAGACACAATGTTTGAGGAAACAGACTTCTTCTTTTATTTCCTTTCCTTTAACTCAAAAACATCCCGAAGGATTTCAAACCAAACATAAACTCAAGGCAGAGACATAAACTACGGTGGAGGAAGACGTCCAATCACCCAGGCTTAATCCTCTTCGCCACTCGAGGAACAGGCAGCTTACGGCACTGAAGATCTTGGAAGACTGAAAGGTAAGTTGAAGAGGATAGCTTGCGACCTTGAGCCCAACCAACGAGGGATTGATCTGGGTGACTGATATAGTGATAGGTGATTGGTGACAGGTGTGAATTAGTATTCCGGTGATTGTGAGCGGGTGTGGGTGGTTAACGTGGGTGACGTTGTGGGTGGATCCGTGACAGTACCCTTCGGGTAACTGACATGGAGTGGACACGATGGCACAGATGGTACAGCCCTTGACATAACGCACCACGTCCAGGGACATCTTCGGCCACCAGTACTTGGCCCGGAGAAGCGTGAGTGTGCGTTTGCGGCCCGGATGTCCCGATCCTGGAGACGTGTGAAGGGAGTCCAGAAGGGGAAGACGGCAAGAGGTAGGGACATAGAGTCTCCCTGCTGGAACTCCTGGTGGGGCCGGTTCGGATTGGCTGGCGGTTTGAATTTGGTCATCAATCTTCCAGAGAATAGGGCAGGCGAATAGGTTTGGTGGAAGAATGGGCTCTGGGTTATCAGGTGCAGGATCGGGCTGGTACAGACGGGATAGGGCATCGGCCTTGAGGTTTTTGTGGCCTGGACGGTAGGTGATGGTAAACCAAAATCGAGTGAAGAACAAGGCCCAGCGAGCTTGTCGAGGGTTCAGGCGTTTGGCTTCGCGGAGATACTGGAGGTTCTTGTGGTCGGTAATAACCTCGAAGGGGTGTTGGGCTCCCTCGAGCCAGTGTCGCCATTCCTCGAGAGCCAGTTTGATGGCCAACAATTCACGGTTCCCGATGTCGTAATTTTGCTCGGCGGTTGACATCTTTTTCGAGAAATAGGCACAAGGATGGAGTACTGGAGGCTCTCCTCTGCGTTGTGATAGGACGGCCCCTACGCCGACCGTCGAGGCATCTACTTCGACCACAAAGCTCAGGTTAGGATCCGGATGGGTAAGCGTTGGTGCGGAGCAGAAAGAAGATTTTAGGTCTTTGAAGGCTTGTTCAGCGAGAGGTGTCCAGGTGAGAGACTTCGGTTTTCCTTGGAGGAGTGAGGTTAACGGAGCGGATTGATGACTGTAATTGGCTATGAAACGCCGGTAGAAATTGGCGAAACCGAGGAACCGTTGGAGCTCCTTGACAGAGGAGGGTTGAGGCCAATTCCTTACGGCCTCCACCTTGGCGGGATCCATTTGGACGCCGTTCGCGTCAATGATATACCCCAGGAACTGGATCTTGGAGCGATGGAATTCACATTTCTCAAGTTTGAGGTACAACTTGTATTGACGGAGGCGTTGGAGAACCCGTCTGACGTGCTCTTGGTGTTCCTTGAGAGTGGCGGAATAAATCAGAATGTCGTCAATGTAGATGAGAGTGAATTGGTGCAGCATGTCCCGGAAGATTTCATTCATGAAGTTTTGAAAGATTGAAGGTGAGTTAGAAAGGCCATACGGCATAACCCGGTATTCGTAGTGCCCTGTAGGGGTAATAAAGGCCGTCTTCCACTCGTCTCCTCTCCGTATACGGATTAGGTTATAGGCACTTCGGAGGTCGAGTTTGGTGAAGACTCGGGCTCCTCGGAGCTCTTCCAAGGCTGCCGGCACCAGAGGTAGGGGATATGCAAACTTCACAGTTTGAGCATTGAGTGCTCTGTAATCGATACACGGGCGGAGACCCCCATCCTTTTTGGCTACGAAAAAGAAACTTGAGGCTGCGGGAGATGTGGAGGGACGAATGAACCCTTGTTGCAACGCTTCTTTTACATATTCTTCCATGGCCGTGCGTTCGGGAAATGACAGGGGGTAAACGTGACCTTTGGGCAGTTTAGCTCCGGGGACCAGGTCGATGGTACAATCCCAGGGCCGGTGTGGAGGAAGACGAGTGGCCGCCGTCTTACTGAACACGTCCTGGAAGGTCAGATAGACCCGAGGAACCTCGGCCGAAGTAGGTATGGAGGGGCTCTCGACAGTGGTGGAACTGAGTGGAAGAGAGGGCACTGAGGGACGAGGGATCGGGAGGCTGGTAAGGCACTTTTCGAAACAGGACGCACTCCAACGAAGGATTTCTCCTGAGCTCCAGTGTAGGTCAGGGTGATGTTTAGCCAGCCAGGGGCGTCCCAGCACCACATCCACGACGGCTTCTTCCAAGACAAGAAAGGATATTCGTTCCTCATGAAAGTGCCCAACACGGAGCGTAACTTCGGGAGTGTGATGGCGTACTAATCCTTTACGAAGTGGTCGGCCCTGGATGTTAGAAATACGGTAAGCGGTGGTACTCCTGAGACGGGGTAGTTGAAGTGATTCAAGACTGGTCGATGAAATGAAGTTTCCAGCGGCTCCGGAATCAATGAGGACTTTCACTGGAAAGGATCGGTTTTGGCATAGGATTAGAGCATGATTGTGAGGAATGCGGGAAACATCAGGATGAAGATGGACAGCACTCACCGATGGATTCGTGGGACGAACAGGGCAGGAGATGAGGGTGTGATCTCCGGAGCCGCAGTACATGCAGAGATCCTTATTTCTCCGGCGGGTCCGTTCTTCGGGGGACAGGTGAAACCGATCCACCTGCATGGGTTCGGCGACGGGCAGATCTGACCGTGACACAGTGGGCGTTGAGGTAGCCTCCGAGTGACAAGCATTTAGTTGTTGGGATATGTGTAAAGATTTCTGCAGGAAGCCCTCCAAGCCTACCGAGTCTTCTATCCATTTCATTAATTTAACATATTTAATATTGGGGGCATCCAAACTTATTTGACATTTGAACATTTTTTAAAAAGTAACGCAATAATTACTTTCCCTGGTAATTAGTTACTTTTATAATGATGTAACTCAATTACTAACTCAGTTACTATTTGTGAGAAGTAACTAGTAACTATAACTAATTACTTTTTTAAAGTAACATGCCCAACACTGGGTATAACAAACGGAAATTTTGCATGTTTAGTATGTAAATTTGGAGAAACCTATCAGTGACTTGATAGGGTATTGTTAGAGATATTGATGTAGGAATTTTCATGACTCAAGTCAGGATTTTCTATATTATTATTAGTAGTAGTTAAGGTAGTAGTTAAGGTGATTTAGTGCTGTATTTCAGTGTTTTACTACTTTGTGTATATATATTTTAATAAAGACCCTGTTATTCTCAGTCCTTCATATAGCCTGTAAGTTGTTTTTTTTTTTTTTTTTTTTTTTTGGGGGGGGGGGGGGGGGTTGCCCTTTTTTTAGGTCAGAGCAACTGCCCCTCAAAATTCCTGTGCACGTCCCTGTCAGTAACGGTAACGGCGTTGTAACGGGGGAAACAGTAATTCGTTTAATTACTCGTTACTGAAAAAAATAACCCCGTTTATTTATAACGCCGTTATTCCCATCACTGGTTATACCTTTCCGACAACGTTAAGTCGTCTCACCCGACAACCGCGACAATCTCCTAGTGCCGCTCATGCAGGCTCAGCTCAGGTGCCGGTGTTGTGCCCATTTTTCGACTCCCTGCCAAATTATTACCCCCCTCGTTGAAATCGCTACCTGATTGCCTAATCCTAACCCCTCCCCTAATCCTAACCCCTCCCCCACACCTAACCCTGAACCTACCAATACTAGGGAGGTAATAATCTGGCGGGGGTCAGAATTCGGCACAACACCGGTCGCGTGCAGCGCTGCAGCCACGTAAACAGAGTTTGCCCTTCCCCGAATATGGAAGTGATTGAGGCTTTGCGTTTTTTTTTTTTTTTTTTTAACAAGGCTTACGTGAAATTCTGCATCCATTGTACGATTTTTTAATTTATTTTTTTCCACCTCGGAAGGGCAACGTGAGTCGAGAAGGGTATATGGGCAGTTGCCCGGGCAACCTGAGCAACCCCCCTGTGCACGTCCCTGTTTAGAACCATAGCAAATCAGAGCAACATGAAAAGCCAACAAAGTAGGCTAGCATTAGCTACATGATAATAACTGTAACAGCATACATAAACAAACCAACTAAAGTACTGTATGCAGACACAATATTTTAAACTAACCATTCGGAGACGTCCTGCTGTAGCCACTGAGTTGCAACTTCTTCATCCGGTGCTTCTCCATCCGGATCAGATTCTGGGTCAAACTGAAAAGCTTGAATGACTGCGTGTCTACGAGCCATTGCGATACATCCACTGTTAACATTAGCGCATGGTAGCACAAGCTGGTTAAGGCCACACACCCACCCTCCACCTTGCCCCGCCTCTCTCCTCCTCATTAGCATTTAAAGCTACAGACACAGAAATGGCACGTCCTAAGGAAAGCTCATTGTGGGACTGGCTCGTAGTGAAACACCAAGGCTGAATTTCGGGAAAGAGACTTCAGATACAGTACTAGGGACCCCTTAGGCCTATATAAAATCATCCAAAAAGCAGCATGTCATGGGACCTTTAAGCTTGGCAACATGCAACTACAAACACAACATGATGAAAATTAGGAAATATAAGTGTAGATACTTAGTGTACTTGCAGCAGATGTTTTAACTTCCACTGAAGAAAGGCAAAATGGGGGTGGAGATTTCACTGAGTAGATCAGAGGGTTTCTTAAAGGGGCATTTACAACATCATGACAAGGTGGACAGCAATTTCAGGGACACATACACAATGCTTAATATTATTATGAAAATAGAATATAAATGAACAATCTGACTTGTTTTATTAACAACTGGCTGGGGGTGATAAGAATATTAAAAAAATTATTTCAATATTGTGTTATTTAACCACTTTTTACACTCACTGAAGTTAGCTGAGCTGCTTGAGGGACATGCCAAAATCACATTCATCCAATCAAAGAAAATGGTATAAAATGAGAAAAATACATTTCAAGAGACTGTAGTTGTAAATGTGTGCACAAATGTTTGGTCATTTATCATATAATTTCAGAATTTCATTATATTGTATTATGTTCATGATAACTGAAGGATTCTGATGAGGACACCAAAGGCACTTTATAGTGATTTTGACCCATGTGAAACACGAAACACCTCACATGATTTTACATTGAAATGTGTCATTTTTTATATTAATCAGGTCAATTTATTAATCAGGCTGTGGCTTTAATTCAGCGTAAGCGGCACAGCAAAAATAGACTCAGCACCGAAACTATCGTGGCACTGCTGCGGTGTGAATGCACTCATTTGTTAACATGCATGCCGAAAAAAATAGAGCTGCTCACGCTTGCGTTGTGATACCGGCGTAACATTTGAGAGCAGTGGCACCAGCACCACTAAGTTCTACAGATGGTGGCGTCAGGAGCAGATTTGGTAGCGCTGGGGGTGGTGTTGGGGTATTAAAAATAAATATAGTTTAATCATAAAATTACTATTGTTTTGCATTAATAAGTTCAGTTACTAATAAATTGTGTGTTTATTTCCTGGTAATGCACACTTGACAGTAGGCTAAAGCACTGAGCTTGAGTTGGGAAGCATTCAAAATGTGCATGGTAACAGTGCAAAATGTAATTTCATACGGAAAATTGATTTTGTGATCGCGTGCAATCGCCTTCTTATGCACGCTGTTTTATCGTTTTTTTTTAACGAAAGTCACGCTCAGCAAGGAGGGGAGAGGATGGAAAGAGGGGGGCACAGGCACCATCCCAGTTGCTCAAAAAAAAGTAAAACATGTTACTCGCCATTCCCACATCCGCGTACCGCTCACACCTCATGTTTGCGGCTGAATGCAGATGATCATAATAGAGTGGGGGAACTATGATGTCACTTTGTAGGCGAAAACCCAGAAGCGAGTGCATTTTAGCACTTCTGGTTTCAACATCCCAGAGTCAATGGGTTTTTTGAATGGGATTTTGGTTAAATCCCTTAAATAAGGTCCGTGGTTCACACAGGCTCAAGATACTTTCACGTTTTATTCTACAACATAAAACACCAGTTACACCCCACTCGTGATTTTTTAAAACTGTTATGTTTCTTAAAAAAGACGGTTGCTAACAAGTTGCTAAATGGGACTACAGGCGCTGTCGGAGACATTAAACGTCATCATGCCGGACAGTTTATCAATTTAGTATTTTGCAGTTGTAGTATAATTTGTAATACAATTAATTTTAGAATAACAAATGAAAAGTTTCCTGCATTTTATATTGTTGTTCGACAATGGTTTTTTGTTTTTTTTTGCTTTGCCCCGAAATGCGACATGTCTTCGGCTGGAAGAAGCTCGTTTTATCGCTTTCCTACTGATACAGAGAATCTGGGTTCGTACTATAAGGTAAACTCATACGATTATTCCATGTAAACACCACATTTACCGGCTTTATGTGGTTAAAGTGAAACTTTAATTAAAGCCACATTTAAATTAAACGTTTAAGGCAACATGAAGCTGAAAGCATATAGATATAGGATTTCCTACAAGCAAGGATAAAATAACATTTTGTGTATCCACCCTAACAAAATGATAGCTGAAATGTGGTATTTTGTTCACTAAAATAAGTTTAAACTTACCATATTACCAACTTACCTCGCTCACTCTGCTGCTATTTAAAAGATTAAATAAGCGGGGATATGTTTTAAATTAAAATATTCATATTAATCAAGGACTTATTCACTTTTAATGCACCTTATTTCGAAATATACAGAAATACATGCTTTAAATATCCTTTAGTTAAGATTATTTCATTTATTCACTATACTATTTATTACTAATGTCTCATTTCAGTTTTAGTTTGGCCCTAGTTTTGTATTTATTCCAGTTTATATGAAACGGTTCTTGTAGTGTGGATTAACATTTATATACAGAGTATATCCTTCACTGAACATGTTAAAAATAAGTTTGAAACCGTTGTTGGGAGCGCGGCGGTGGTGACGCTGAAGGCGAGCGTCCGTGGTGCTGTAGTTCGTTTATAGCCTAAGTTTAGCTTTTCAGTTCTGGCGCTTTTATTTAGGCTTCAAAATTCGTCAAAGTTATATTATTTTGTGAAGATTATCTTGATGGACGAAACGTGTAAGTTTCATGAACTATGATTGAACACAGAGCTTATTTTTTGCGATAATCCAAAAGCCTATGGAAAAATCCCATTGGCTTTTTGTCGAGGGAAACAGTTTCATGCTAACCGCCGATCCGTCTACAGAGTGACGTCATAGTTCCCCCACTCTAAAATATAAAAGTCATCAACAGTCCGGCGCCAAGAAAAGAAAAAAGAAAAAAAAAAAAAGATGAAAACGAAGCCCGCACGTCACTTTCAGGTAGGCTACATTCATAATCAAAGAAGTATTAAGATAATATATATATGTATTATTATTATTTTTTTTTTTTGTGGTTATAATTATAAACACAGACCTAAGCCAACAACAGCCTTTAAAATGACTAAAAATGTATTATATAAAAACAATGAGGCAACCCTGCTGAAGAAAAAAAAAACAATATAGACCATCACAGAAAAGTCTAACACCATCACAAATTAATCACAAATGCCATTACAAACCATCAACTTCTAACCATTAAAACCATAAAAAAATGTTTTTTTTTTGTAGTGTGTTTTGGGACCTATTCCATTAGGATTTATTGGTTTTAACAAGCCACCAATAGAAGGTGACCAATTACCAGTAGAGACCAACAGGGTCCATTACAGTTTCCATTAAAACCAATACAAGTCCCATTATAACCAGTAAAACCGTTATTAATTTTGTGATGGTGTCTATTGTTTTTTTTTTCAACATTACATGTTATTACAAATGCCTGCAAAGGGAGACAAAGGTCTGGTAATTGCTGCTGTTATACTTCATATCCTTGTTTAATAGGCTGACCAAAACATTTAATTCAAATATACACTTAATCTTTCATTTTTGGCCACCTTTTCACTATAGATGACACAGCTTCTATAATTTCTTCAACAAAAAACATGTGGACATCACAACCCTTACAAACATTAACCATGGTTGTTGTAGTAAAACTGCTTAATTTTCTTTTGTGTGATTTCTGAATGCTTGAGACCATAAAATCAATCAGACAACTGTATTACTGCCACTGGTAACTGTCTAGAGCTACAGTTGTAATTTGTAAATAATACAATTTAATTACAATTTATTTATTTACTTGAATATTTTATTAAAGTTCTATTTTGACCCCTATAGTAGGTTTTTTTTGTTGTTGTTGTTTTTTTTTAACTTCCATAATATTTAAGGGAGGGGGCACAACAGTAAAATCCTACTTAGGGCACCCATTTGGCCAGCAGCGGCCCTGATAAAAATGTCTCCACGATCTGCTTTTGAAGAAATATCGTTGTATCTTGCTACAGCGCACATTCTATCAGCTGCAGTTCTGGCGCCACCGTATCAATATAGCCTACTCTACAGTGTCACATACATTCACATCAGTAAGAAGATATTTTGAAGAATGCGGGTAACCGAACAGTTGCTGGTCCACATTGACTTTGACAGTAGGGGAAAAAATACTATGGAAGTCACTGTAGACCAGCAACTGTTTGGTTTTCCACCTTCTTAAAAATAGCATTTATGTTTAGCAGAAGAAGGAAACTCAGGTTTAAAACAACTTTTGAGGAGTAAATGAAGGTATAAATATAAAACACTAGCCTATTTTAATTCTTGGGTGAATTATTCCTTTAATGTTAATAAAAAACCAAACACAAAGAGAAAAATCACTCACTACTCTTGACTGAAAAATTTAATAGGCCTACAGTCTCTTTAATAGGAATCAATCTATATAGTGTTTTATTTTTATATTTGTTCATTCAGTTTCTTGAATGCTCCTGCTAAATACACCTATTGTAGACTACCTGAAAATAAAACACTGTTTATTTTATTTGTATATATATTGTGAGTATTTGTAATGTGTATCTTTGTTCTCATTTTTTTAATAACAAAGATAAAATAATGACAAAGATTTTTATCTTCACCCACTTTGGCCTAAATATCCGCCATACTTTTTTATATTTTGTTACCTTGAAAGGCTTTGTCTTTATAATAGGGAAATTGGTTTGGCTGTAATGCACAAACAGCTTGCAAAATAGAAAAACCAACATGAATTGTGATGCCCCTAGCCGAGTGATGCTTCTCAATAGATCTAGATCGTTCTGCGGCGAATTCAAACACTTCACACTGGATCTCGCAGCACTGTGCTGTAACAGTGTCATGAAATCAACACTGGTTCCCAAGTAAAGCTGATCTGAGCTAGGACCAATTTACTTGTGCTGCGCTCAATTATTGTCAGAGCTGCTAAACGGTCCATGCTGCGCAGCTCAAACGAGTAGTGCAGTTTCGTTACGTTTTTTTTTTCTCATAACAAAAAAATAACAGCGCTTATTAATGGGGCAGCGCAACGCAACAAAATTTAGCCGCACTGGCAGATTTGGTCGCAGTCTGGTCGCAACTTTTTTGTAGTGCATCCAACGTAAACTTAGCGAGAAAGCAAATTATTTTATTTCCATAAATCAGATTAGAATGTTTTCATTTATATACCAAAAACAAACTAACAAAGCAACTAGTTAAATCAATAATACTGAACATACTTGCAATGTGTGCTCTGAATGAGATGAGAATACTAATTTAGATTGTTAATAATTAGTCTGCTTTTCAGACTTCATCATGAGTTTATCACCTACCTTTTCTAGTTCTAGAAGAACTGCACATTAGTTAGATATTAACTGTGACGCTGGCTATAAAGCAGTCTCACCTCTGTTTCTCTGAGAGACTCGTCTCAGATGGAGAGTCCTTTCCTTGCTCCTCTGACATCCTGCAGCTGAACAGCTCAACACTGGGATCTTTGTGTCACTGAAGACAATCAGATGCTCATCATGACCTGGACATGACAATGTGCCACTGAGATGAATATCATGATAGTTCAGAAGAGTACATGACTATAAGAATACATGGTCCCACTTTATATTAGGTGGCCTTAACTACTATGTACTGACATTTAAATTAATCATTTGATACAATGCACTTATTGTGTACATACATGTTTTTACATTGTACTTATATTTTTAAAAATACCTATATGTACTTACATCTGTAATTAATTTCTGTAATTACATTTATAATTACACTGTTAACCCATTCCTTAAACCTTAACCCACCCTTAAACCTACCCATACCACCAAACCTGTCCCTAACCTTACCCGTATCCCACCTCAATAGCAGCAATAGTGTTTTGCAATACAATATGAACACAATAAGTACATTGTAATTATTTTTTGATGTAAGTACATTGTAGTTAAGGCCACCTAATATAAAGTGTAACCGAATACATATATGAGTTAGTGTACATTATTAAAACACTGAAGAAGAAAAAAACTGTACATGTGTCAAAAATGAAAAAGGGTGTTTCAAGCATAAAAAAAGTGTAATACAGCTTTAATTTTTTCCCCTCATACATTAGAACGTGTCCTGTTTAACTTTAGATTTTTTCTGAGCAAAAAAAAAAAAAAAAAAAAAAGACTATTATGATTTTTTACCATGTTTGACAGAAGACACACTAAAATGTCATTCAGTGTAACAATATTTATATACCAAAAAATCTTGTTAGGCATATTTAAAACATGAATCATTTGATGACATATCAAAAGACTCTATTTGATAGAGTCTTTTGATATTTCATCAAGATAGAGTCCCTATTGGGGCTTTCCTGTAGCTCAAATAGTAGAGCATGGCGCTAGCAACGCCAAGATCATGGGTTCGTTTCCCAGGGAAAGCAAGAGCTGATAAAATGTAAACACTGTAACTTGAATGCAATGTAAGTCGCTTTGGATAAAAGCGTCTGCTAAATGCATAAATGTAAATGTAAATGTAAATGTATTTAAGGATCACAGTGCAGCCCTCAAATATCAATTAACTTTAATTTTTAAATCTGCTATTTAATTTTTAAGTCCTTCAAACCACAAGGTTTTCCCATTTGCCAGCAAGAAGTTTTTGTAAGGAAGTGAAAGTCATTTAAAATTTAGCATGATAACATTCTGACCTGTATTTATTAAAATACAAAAAAAAAAGAATAAGTATATTGTTTCATTTTTACATAAATATATCTGTTACGCTGAATGACGATTTGACAAAAAGAGAGATAATATTGCCATTGGTCCCATAACTGAAATGTTTTTAGTATTAATGTGTCGTTAAATTAGTTTTAATAATATTCCTGAGTAAATGACTACTTGCAGCCATATTTATCAATACTTTCTGTTTACCAACATAAATGACATTATCAGGATGAGTATTTGGGGTGGAGAATCCCCTCAGTGATCTCTCTTGAACTTCTGACATACTGTAGTGAGGGGGTCTCTCTGCACAGAAATATTGTCAAGCTGTTATTCTGACAATTGACCTATCGGTAAGCCCCGCCCCCCTTAATTACTGTTGCTCCCTCAGACAAACAAACGGAGTTGCTCACTGTGGCAGTTTCTCAATAGGGGATGGGGGCGTGACGTCACTGCTCTAGCGCCGCGGTGGCTGATGGGAAAAATCGCCATTTTGTGAGGCCACTTGTTGAGACGCGCCGAGGAAGTTGTAATATGAACGTGTTTTAAATAGGATACAGAAATTGAATAAAGTGTAAATCAACATATTAAAGTTATTCAACAAAACATTATTTAGTCAAGAGCAGTGAGGGTCTTTTGTTGTTTGATTAACATTAATGACAGACGGCACAGCTTTATTAGGCTGCTGTCACAAGACCTGTTTCACGGATCCAATACTTTATACATATGCGTTTTCTTTCGCAACTTAAGACAAAACTGACAATGCTTATGAGGATACTCGACAGGACGACCATTTGTATTTAGCCACTTAAGCGCAACCAGCTGTGTTTGTTTGTTCGCAGCGCGCGCTTTGGATGTGACTGCAGCGCACAGAAAAGCGCCTCTGGAGCACACGAGTACCAAAAGACTTAGAAAGACGTGCAAATAATACATTTCTGTGACGATGCAACAATGACCGATTAGGCAGTTCTGTCAACTGTACCGAAACGCGAGCTAAAGTCTTGTATCGCAGCGTGCAGCAGATGTGAAGAGAAGGTCAGAGAGAGAGAGGACGCAGTGCAGCTGAATCACTCATGCTGTTTTCAAATGACTGGTTGTGTGAATTTATTTACTCATCTAACCTACATGCTATATTGAATAAATGTTTTGCAGGAATTTCCCTCATTTTCAAATCGAAAGCTGTGGGAATATATGCGCAATCCAATACCAAAATTCGGGACCTGATTAAGCATAATTCTACTGTACATAGAATTGTGAAACATGACACTTCCAAAACTTTCTGGGTTTATTTATTTTTCCAAAACTTTACAGGCCTGGAAATTGCTGTTTTAAAATTCCATGACTTTTCCAGGTTTTTCATGACCGTATCGGGTGCGGTTATCTAAATCAAAATCAGGCAAAAATATAGGTGCGGGTGGTTGGCCATCTTTCCAGGTACCGTTTACTTGCGTCCGTTAGAAGTTTGTCTCTGTATAGTACATTTTGTTCTTTTAATCGACTTTTCAACATTGTTTTTCATGTGGTTGTCATGTAAGTCTCGCTCGATGTGACCTCACAATATGGCGGCACCCTCTTGTTTACGTCCCAGAATGCACTGCGCAGTGACGTCGGTTGCCAAGCTCTATACCAAGTACTTAAAGTTCGGACTTGGCAAGTTCGACTCGGGAATGTGAACTCATGAGGACGGGAGCGTACTTGATAACGTCAGTCAGCTCGCCTGTTATCTACACTTGTTACAATACGACGAAATACGATATTAAACACCACTGTCTCTTTTGTTTCATTTAAAATATTAATAGCCACAAAACTGTCTATGCTCTGGATGCATCCTTGATAAAGGGGGTGGAGCAAGAACACATCTGGGGATTTGAACTATCCACCTTTTTCTTGACGTAAAAATGGGCGCGGCCATTTGTAAATTTTATGGGTCTCATCCGTGTCCAGCTATTTTTAGCTGTACAAAACAATTCGTTTTGCTGCTTTATATTGAAGATTAGTGTGTCTTATCATATTATTTTAATGTATCGTCTTAATTATGAACACACTGGTTTGTAGTGCAAACAGTTTTACCGTTTACTGCACGTTGTTATTCTTCTCGTTATTTACCTATAGCGGCTAATGAACCGGAAGTCTCACCCATAGGCTTACTTCCGCGTTGAAGAAAAAGGTGGATACTTGGCTCGATGTGAACTTTGAATTGGAACATACTTGGGCGACGACTGATGACGTTTCACAAGTCCACAAGAACACAAGTACAGACAAGAAAGCATATTGAGAAACGGTCTGAAAATACAAGTGCATGGTCGTTTCTTATATGCGTTCTTGTCTGTACTTGTGTTCTTGTGGACTTGTGAAACGTCATCAGTCGTCGCCCAAGTACTGTTTTTGTAGTATGTTTTGGGCATTTTTCTAATAGGATTTAACATCCCACCAATAGAATCCACCACATACCAGTAGAGACTATTATAGTTTCCATTAAAACCAATACAATTCCCATTATAACCATTAAAACCATTACATTTTCTATTGTGTTTTGGGCAGGGTTCTGTTGTTTTTTTCAGCAGGGTATATGTGTTAAGATAGTGCTATTAAAAGATTAAATTCAATATACAGTTTATCAATAAAATGTATATGTATATAGTGTTTTCCTCCCATACCCCAAAACGTGGCATAAGGTGGCATAATGGACTAAGATTATAAAGACCAAACTCAATATGCTCCTCTTCATTATTAAAACATAATTAATATGTACAGATAAGCAGGTGAGCCCAGAATAAACACAACACGCAAACTTTGCGTTTTCCCATTTTGAATAAATAAAATGTTAAAGCTCAACTTAACTCATTGCTCTGCTTGCCTGCACGGAGTTGGTCCTTAATATCACTTAACGCATTTCTTAATGCGCGTTTATATGGTCTGTATAGTTTGCATTAACAATAAGAAATACTGAATTTGGTCTTTATCATCATTAGTCCGTTATAGGCATATGCCACATTAAGCGTTTTGCTGTATGGGAGGAAAAGTGAAAGTTTGCTCGTTGTGTTCATGGACATATGCTTGCCTTAGTACATTAAATTAATAAACTATATATCGAATTTGATCTTTTAATAACACTATGAGCCATATTAAGTGTTTATGGTTTTCTGTGGAGGTTTAAAAGCGCTTAACGAGAGACTTGAGCATTGCGTTCATATTCTTCTGCTGTTCTGTGACCGCGGATCTGCGGGTCTTGTCTTTTTCTCCTACAGATGACTTGCAGGACCCTGTATGTTATGATATTAAATGAGTTCTCTATTATAGATCAGTGGTGGAATGTGAGTGTCGCAGGTAGCGAAAAATACAAGCGGAGATTGCAAGTGACATTGTAATTTAGTTTATTTTTCCTTGTCTTCACCACATGGCTACTTGTGTAAAAGGTTGAGAGATTCAATTTAAAAATGATTAATAAATACAATAAAATAAAAAATAAAAAGACTGCAAGTGACGTCACTTGCGGAAGTGCAGGTGTCTGAAAATGCAAGTGTCTGCAGCCAGACCCCCTTACCTTAAACGAGAGACGTCTGTTAGACGGATGTTTAGCCATTTTTATTATCATTTTTATTAAAAACATTCAAGGGAACCGCTAGTTGGAATTCATAGGCAGAACTATTGGCGCAGAATGTAACAAATAAAAAACAAACAAACAACATTTTTATGTCAAGCTCTCAAAGGCCCAGCTGGAAATGTCTGACTTAAGAATACTTTCGAGCTTTCGATTTAATGATATACTACTACTATAGATTCAGAGATATAGACCTATGATGTGCGGAGTGAATAATGCAAACATGGTGCCAAAAAAAAAAAAAATTAAAATAAAAACCTTTCAAACCAATATTATTCGCTTAACTTTCGCTTTAAACGGTGTTTGAGTCTGGCTGCCTCAGGAAACATGCAGACATTGTATAAATTAACATTTAAATCACTCTTACATGAAATCCGTTCATACTTCCCCCAAACAACTGTAATCGTGTTAGTATGTAAACTTACTCGCAGTATTCAGACGGTGTTGTGCAGCAGGAACAGAATCCGGAAGTACTTTGAAACGCTTTCGATTTGTGATCGCTGTTAAACACACCTCTGCGCTCCATCGTTGTTTGTCACATGATCAATCATAATCCAGTTTAAATATTTTGACTGACCATTCCGATATCCTCAGTTTGATTTGTTAAAGCTGAATTTGCATCTCTTTAACATGACCACAGACCCAAGACTCTGGACTTTACAAAGTAACCAGCAGCAGCACAGAGACACTCAACAAATGTAATATTACCGTTTCATATACACAAATCTTATACATGAATCAGACTAAAACTGGCAGCTGTAACAGTAGCTCATCATCTCTTGGCAGTAAAGTGAACGTGTAGAAAAGTTACAGCAATTTTGAAAGCTTCCCTGCTTCAGAAATGTACAGTACGGAGCCCGGGAAGTCACCTGTAGGAGAAAAAAAAACAATCCGTGCCGACGGTTTTGCAATCCGTTCCCTCAGTTTATAAACCGTACTCACGGATTCTTAAACTGTTCCCTCGGTTTAACAAATCGTGCCCACGGATTAATAAACCGTACCCACGAATTTCCAATCCGTGCGCTCAGATTTTGTAAACTGTACCCTCGGTTTTTGAATCCGTACCCACAGATTCATAATCCGTGCGCACGCTTTCGCAATCCGTTCCCACGGGTTTGTAAACTGTACTCACGGATTCAAGCAGCAAGCTCCTGTAGGTAGCCTACGTGTTAACGTATCATATTGTATATTGTTTTATTGCATATTATTATGTGGAATAGGCCTACAGCAAATTGTAACGGACACGAGTTGGAATACAACGATTTAATAAGAAAGATGTGCGTCAAAATCTTGTTTAATTTGTGATTATCTAAGCACTTGATTATTATTGTATAATAAACCTGTCATTGTGACTGACTTTGGAGTCATTTGTTAAATATATAACAACAACAACAACATCAACAACAATAATAATAATAATAATAATAATAAAATAATATTATTAATATTTTAATTTATAGGCTAAATAAATGAGTGCAATTAAGACAGTAAAATGTTTGTCATAAAATAATTAATGAATGCTTTATTTTTAATAACATTTTACAGTTTTGGAAATGTGTTTGTGTACTATTCATTCTTAACATGAAGACTTATTTTGGTGATTTTATTATACATTTTATCTAATAAGTTTGGATGTAGCACAGTGCTCATTCAACAAATGCACAGATAAACAGATGAGTTTTGAGTCTGGATTTAAATATGGCTAATGTTTTAGCACATCTGATCTCCTCTGGAAGCTGGTTCCAACTGTGTGTGTGTGTGTGTGTGTGTGTGTGTGTGTGTGTGTGTGTGTGTGTGTGTGTGTGTGTGTGTGTGTGTTTGTGTAAGTGTTGGGGGTGGAAGTATATAAATAAAGGAAAGTACAACAGACATGACAATAGTAAAAAGAAAAACATAATAGTAATGATAACAGTAATAATAATAATAATAATAATAGCGTTAATAACAAAAATTAGAGGATGGAAGATGAGGAAGGTGACAAGTAATAATAGTAATAGTAGCAGCAATAATATCAATAATAACAGTAATAATAATAATAATAATAATAATAGTAATTAACTCAATTAATCAGAAGGTAGGGGAAAGTTGGAGGGTGAGGAGGATGACAAATATCAATAATAATTGTATTAAATAGTAATTAGGAATAGTAGCAACAATAACGATAATAAATTTATTCATCCAAGACAGGGGGTGGTTGGGGAATCAGGAAGAGGACAAATAGTAATAATAATAGTAATAGTAATAATAATAATAATAATAATGGTAGTAATAGTAATGACGAAATAATAATAATAATAATAAAGCTATAAATAGTAAGATATTGTAAGGCTGCCTCTGGGCCCTCCGTGCGTAAGGCATAAATTAGGCCCAAAACGAGCCATCAAGGAGAGGTGCTGCGGGGCACAAGGCCCAAAGTCCCACCCCCGGCCGCCACTCACATGCCACGCTTACCCTACATATGTACTGTATATGTATTGTTGAGTGTATGATGCATTGAAAAAGCGTGACGTGCAGCGTGGAACCAGCCCAGTGCAAAGTCCAAAGTCCAGCCCTTGGTGTTTCTGACTCGATCCTATGATCTGAGTGGTCTGTTAGGTTTATATTCAGTGAGCATATCTGCAATGCATTTAGGTCCTATGCCATTGAGTGCTTTATAAACGAGTAAAAGTACTTTAAAATCAATCCTAAATGTAACTGGGAGCCAGTGTAAGGACCTGAGGACTGGTGATATGCTCAGATTTTCTGGTTCTAGTCAGAATCCTGGCAGCAGTGTTCTGGATGAGCTGCAGCTGTATAATGGTCTTCTTTGGAAGGAGACCATTACAATAATCCACCCTGCTGGTGATAAAGGCATGAACAAGTTTCTCCAAGTCTTGACTGGACACAAAACATCTAATTCTTGCACTGTTTTTGAGATGATAGTAAGCTGATTTAGTTACTGCTTTGACATGAAACTAAGGTCTGTCTCCAGAATCACCCCAAGATTTCTGACTTGGTTTTTAGTTGATTGACCCCTAGTCAAGGTATGCATTCACCTTGAGAACTTCATCTTTGTTTCCAAATGCAATGACTTCAGTTTTCTCCTTGTTTAACTGAAGAAAGTTCTGGCACATCCACATTAACAGTATCTAACTCTGAGGGGAATAGCTTATAATAAAATCACCAAAATAAGTCTTCATGTTAAGAATGAATAGTACACAAACACATTTCCAAAACTGTAAAATGTTATTAAAAATAAAGCATTCATTAATTATTTTATGACAAACATTTTACTGTCTTAAGTGCACTCATTTATTTAGCCTATAAATTAAAATAATAATAATAACTATTATTTTATTATTATTATTATTTATTATTATTGTTGACTCCAAAGTCAGTCACAATGACAGGTTTATTATACAATAGTAATCAAGTGCTTAGATAATCACAAATTAAACAAGATTTTGACGCACATCTTTCTTATTAAATCGTTGTATTCCAACTCGTGTCCGTTACAATTTGCTGTAGGCCTATTCCACATAATAATATGCAATAAAACAATATACAATATGATTCGTTAACACGTAGGCTACCTAGGAGCTTGCTGCACGAATCCGTGAGTACAGTTTACAAACCCGTGGGAACGGATTGCGAAAGCGTGCGCACGGATTATGAATCTGTGGGTACGGATTCAAAAACCGAGGGTAGCCTACGGTTTACAAAATCTGAGCGCATGGATTGGAAATTCGTGGGTACGGTTTATTAATCCGTGGGCACGATTTGTTAAACCGAGGGAACAGTTTAAGAATCCGTGAGTACGGTTTATAAACTGAGGGAACGGATTGCAAAACCGTCGGCACGGATTGTTTTTTTTTCTCCTACAGGTGACTTCCCGGGCTCCGTACATTCACAGAGCAACATAAACAGAGTGAATATTTTAGATTAGGGAACGCTATTCACTATTAACAAATTGCTTATTAGCATGCATATTGTAGCATAAACAGTTTAATGTTGTTACATGCATTGTGCCTCTTATCCCTTAGGTGGCGATAGAGGGTTTAAAAGGGGAGTTTTGTTTTAGTCTGGTACTAGTTGAAGAGAGCAGTTTTGTTTGTGTTGTCTGAGTCACAGCTGTGTTCCTGTATGCTGAAATATAAATGATAATAAAGCGGAGACGTTTACGAAAATATGTTGCTTTATTGAAACATCACACATATTGCTAGAATTTTGGCTGTTTAGTACTTATAAAGCACATATAAATGTCTTATTCTGCATATTCTACATCCCTAATGTATGTATTCGTGAGACCATGAGTTCATGACTTCAGAATGCTGAGGGCTTCTCCTTTTTTAATAAATGGGAAGACAGAAGGACACAGACTATTAGGAGACACAGCATAGGGAGCATGTATCCATTTATTGTCACACCAAAGCGTGACAACACTGAGCCTTGAAGAAGCTACAACACAAGACTCAGCCAAGGCAGAGGTCCAGCATGACTTTGGACGTCTGAATGTCGTGGAGAAGGATAAAAGAAATCCAGAACACCAGACAAGATGTTGTAGTGGAGGAGATTTAGCTGCTTGTGTTTTGCACTCGTCTTCGGGTCCCATTACGTTGGATGCCCCAGAGATGGAGATGAAAATGAATAAAATGAGTACACTTAAAGTAAGCATGAAAGTATTATTTTATTGTTAATTGTTTATTGTAAACACAGACAAGCAATGCATTTTAAATTAAATTATGACTTGTGTGTGTCAGGAGTCCGGGTCCTGCGTTTCTCCCTCTCACCACCAGAGGTCACTGTCTCCCGGATTCTATTCCCCAAACTCCACTCACCTCAGTATTGAGTTATTTGCCCCAGCTGTTTTCCTGATTGCCTTCCCTACTTAGGCTCCCTGTGTTTTCTGTTCGGGGCTCGTTTGTCTCACTTTTGTGCCAGGTAATGCCTGTGACTTATGTCTGCCCTGTGCCTCATGTATGTCTTGTTTTCAGTGGTTGTGTTTACTCTGGCTTTTTCCCCTTCGGGGTGGTTTCATTTGTGTTTTGGTTTATTTTTGTAATTTGTAAATAAAGGAAACACCATTTGCCAGCATTTGAGTCTTCGTCTCTCCCACTCCGTGACAGTCAGTGCCGCGGGAACGTATTTTGAGCAGGGGGGGGCTGAGGGAAAAAAAAGGGAAGGGGAGGGGAGGAGAGTTTTGCCATTAGCGAAGTTATAAGTGTGCAATACACAGGCTTGGTCCTGTAGTCGGTGTTACAGGGCCTTTTTATAGAAATAAAATCAATTTAGTTCAGCTGGACATTAGGCTTGCCGCTTGCTGCGATAGACGGTGTTGGCGGTGATACCAATTGTCCACTGCGGCACCGTCCCCCACCGTCGTTTTGATTTTATTTATTTATTTATTTATTTTTTAATAGTAATACAATTATTTTAGTTCAGTTAGAGGACACTACAATTAAAACTGAACGTGGCTGCTCAGCACACCGAAAGAACGACAGTCGCGCATCACAGATCAGATTTAATTTATCACGTGAGAAGAGTGAATCGAGCTGACTGACAAGAACAGTGAGGTGAGACAGACAAGACGATGGCAGAAGAGTTTCAAAATGAAATGTAAAAACGCCTGTTTTAAAAAAATATTTTGGATTTTGAAAAGCCTGTTGATTTCTGCCATTAATCTACGTAATAATAGACGTTTTTTTTAAACATTCGTTTCTCATTTACACCCGCTTCGGATGTTATCACTCTATTGAATAAGCGTTATCAGTGGATATCAGCTTATAGATATAGGCCAGAAGAGGTCTGCTGCGCCTACTGGTAGGCTCAGAAGGCTGTTATCATTGATCCACATGGTTAATTCCCACACGCATGTATGAAGGTGAATTTACCACTGGAGTACCAGCAGAGGCGATCGTTTCCCCAATGTCAACAACTGCACACGGACCAAAGACCAGCGAAATAGCGCATTAAAAGATGGATTTAGATGACTTCAGGACACATATACAGGTACAGTCTCATACTCCATGTTCTGTGTTTATGAATCAAGTTATTAATTTAAAATTTGCCTATGGTGGGAAAGGGATCATGTAACAAGTCCACACGTTTACCGTATTGTTACCATAGTAACTGTCGCTCGACCATGTCATGTGTGTTCGATGCACAGTAACCACAAAATATACCATGCTTTATCCGTAGTTTTACTGTGGTATTTGTAGATAAAGCACAATAACTTACATATTTACTATGAGTTTACCTCAGTAACCGTAGTTTTACTGTGGTATTTGTAGTTAAAGCACAATAACTTACATATTTACTATGAGTTACCTTCAGTAACCGTAGTTTTACTGTGGTATTTGTATTTAAAGCACAATAACTTACATATTTACTATGAGTTTACCTCAGTAACCGTAGTTTTACTGTGGTATTTGTAGTTAAATCACAATAACCTCGATATGTACTATGAGTTTACCTCAGTAACCGTAGTTTTACTGTGGTATTTGTATTTAAAGCACAATAACTTACATATTTACTATGAGTTTACCTCAGTAACCGTAGTTTTACTGTGGTATTTGTATTTAAAGCACAATAACTTACATATTTACTATGAGTTTACCTCAGTAACCGTAGTTTTACTGTGGTATTTGTATTTAAAGCACAATAACTTACATATTTACTATGAGTTTACCTCAGTAACGGTAGTTTTACTTTGGTATTTGTAGTTAAAGCACAATAACCTCAAAACTTACCATGTTTTTACCACAGTAACTGTTTTTACAGTATACTATTTGTAAAACACAGTAACCACAATGCTTTCCATGCCTTTAATATGTTTTTGTGAAGTAATTGTAATTCAATATTTTTTGTCTTGCAGTTACGTCAGATCACATACTCCAGCAGCTCTTTTAAGAAGCCATCTCTTGTAAAGGTTCTCTCTCTCTCTCTCTCTCTCTCTCTCTCTCTCTCTCAGCTTTTCCTTTCCTATTTTTCCAAACTGTAATTCGTAATTCATTTACACATATTTTGCTCGCTCTCTTTCTGTGGTTCATCATAGCATATTTTTAAAACATAGCATCAAATTTTGACCAATTCTTTCAGAAAGCTGCTGGAATTAAAAGGGAACTTGAACTCGAAGCTGTCGATGCTGATCTTGAAGAAGCTGCCAAGGAGGCTGAACAAGTCCTTCAAAGATTCAGCCCTTCACAGGTTTTTTTGAACACTTTTAGTAATAACTGATTTGCTTTAATGAACACATCCTTATATTATGTGTTGATAATATCTGTCCTTATAGTCCTTCCTCTCAAATATTTTGCTCACAGATCATTTTTAACACTGTCTCAACATGTATATATTTCTCTTCGTTTCAGCTGAGAGGGAAGACCAAAGCAAGGCCTGTCATGAGATTTGAATTTGGCCGTATTGTGCGTTTACGGAGAAGACCGAAAGCTGCAAAGGAAAACATTTCCAATGGTATGTCTGTGTTGGTCTGAGCACCTTGACTATTTGTACAGCATTTGATGTTTCTTTAACTTTGGTTTACATACCCCACAGCCCCGTCAGGAAGAACCCTCAACAAAGTGTCATGTTGAAGGAGTAATAATTCATACAATTTACTAAATCAGCAAATTCATATGATATTGTACAAACGTACTCATACAAAATTCTACGACTTTTACTCTTACTGCTGCCATTGGCCTTTGCCTCAACTCTCATGCAGATTGTGCCCATTGTAAGTAGTCAGAGTGTTTATAATATAAAGTTTTATTAAGTCCATTGTATTCTTTATTAACCTTTACAAATTGGCAGTTACAGTATGTTGTCTGTTATTTTTATATTGTCATGTTTTTATTGTTCATCATGTGATAAATTCTCTTTCTTTCTGTGTTGCAGGATTTCTCACATACTACTCCATCAGCTCTCCACAATATCAGCCCTTCCAAAAGCTTCCACATCTCTCTCTCTCTCTCGTGTGGCAGATCTGCTCTCAGTCCTTTACTGCAAACTTCCAGTCTTAGCATATGTACTTGTTTTAATTTTGACTGTAAAGTAGAAATTAAAACATAATATTTTACAAACCGGGAGTTTTGAGGCTCCAGTTGAAAATATATTATTTTCTTACCTTTAATGAAGAAATATTTCAATATTTTACAATTATTATTCTCCTGTAATCATTGTTTGCATCTATTGTGACTAAATGCAGGACCAATTAAAATTGTTAATTCTTGATGAAAATTGTAATTGTCAAAAAAAATTATAATTGTTAACAATTTTAATTGGTCCTGCATTTAGTCACAATAGATGCAAACAATGATTACAGGAGAATAATAATTGTAAAATATTGAAATATTTGGCATCTTATGACATTTTCTGTAAACAAATTGTCTTTTTATTTTGTATGTGTGTGTGTGTTTTTTAAGGGGTTTTATATTGCATATTTCTTAGTTACATATTTGTTTCCATGTACCCATGAACTACTTATCAATCAGTCATTGTTTTAAGTTGTTATATTTCACTATAACTGCTTTTATTTATTTATTTATTTATTTTCATAGTGTTACAAACTGGAGAGAGAGTGCTGTTCTGGGCACTATGTTTGTCTTGGAAAAGTTTGATATATCAATAAACATTAGGAAATTCGTAATGTGTGTTTTTTTTATTTCTTTTTTCTTTTTTTAATATGCATGTAGTTCAACTGGCAGAGCTAAGAATGGCACGTTTGTACAGTCCATTTCCAGGAAACATAAGTGATTCATTGTATACCTTTGATACACTATAAATGTTACAGAAGCAAAATTTAATAGTAGAAAAATACTGCGTGTTTGAATAAATTTCAGGTGTTTTTTTTTTTTTTGTAAGCAAATTTTGACATTTATTTTTCACACAGTATATACACACTTTTGAGCTGAAATATTGTACATTAATTAATATTAGTGTAAACAATGTATGCAATGGGAACCATTACACCCTTGTTTGAAAAAATAAAACCACTATAATCAACAAATTTATTGCTGCATCAGGTTAACCACACGATGCAATCTGTTGTTGCAGTTTTATATTGAGTGGAGACAATAAATCTTATCTGTCCATTCACCACAAAAACCCGGAAGAACCTGTCATAGATGACCATATATGGACAAGTAAGTGTGACGCCTCTGCTCAACTGAGTTGCCATTGGCTTTGAAGTTCTCTTAGCACTTGCAGACGTCGCTGTGATTGGACTATCTTTTAACCCAAATTAAAAACCGCTTAATGTTGCAAAGTACGTTTTGCTGTTATTATTACGTTGGTAATACCTTCAGTTAGCAATGCAGTGTTGTTATGTCGTGAGATATTACCACTTTACCGAGATCGTAACCCTAACCCTGAGCATAACTTTATTAAACTACAAATACCAGCGCCATGTTTTTCGCGTTTGAATGGCAGAGGCTTATGGGTAATGTAGTTTAAAATGTTTAATTATAAAATGGGGAAAAATACCATCTTTTTTGAACAAAGGTATATCTAAACGTGTTCATTGTGCAAACATTTATGACATATTTAAGAGGTAGGCTGAAATTTGGTATTTTACTAAGAGCACTTTTTTAAACACCTTTATACCACCTTTCTATATATGTTTGAAAACTCTGGCCAACATTATTTAATTAACATAGCATAAGTAGTTGTCCTGCCAAATTTCTCCTTAAAACTACAATCAGACTTTGATTTACAGCCATTTGAAATGTTAATTTTATTTGCTCTTCCAGGGGACTCTACTGGGCCCCTGAGGATGGAAGGGCAGTAAAAAATACACACATCTATTCTCAAAATCACAACAAATTGTGCTGAGTCACATTTTTTCAGATTGTCTTTTCAAAAACTTGTCAACATGTAAGTTCCAAGTAATAGTTATCTTAGAATAAGAATAGACTCCAACGAATACACATTAGTGCTTATTTGGAATGGGCTCCATTTCTTTCACTGTATCAGGAATAAGAATACAGTGTTGACAGTAAACAAAGACACCAATTTAAAAAGCCAACACATACTGTGACACTTTATTGTACAATCACACAATGCCATTGTATCATTCAGTAAGACAAGGTACAGACAGTGTGTGGTTTATGGTGCAAAAGCCATACAATTATTTGCAATGCAAATAATCACTATAAAAGACCAAAAATGTCTCATCTTTGTCCTCTTCATGCTCGTCTTGCTTATAATACAGTACAGGATTCATGTTGATTTTTCCCTGGTGCATCAGCCTTAGTTGTGCATGAAGTGCCTGTAGAAATATAGTCCATGCAGTCGCTTCTAATACATCTTTCAGCATTCCCTTCATAATGGAGTAATTAAAATAACCAAACGTTCATGTCTTTAAACAATCATAGTAATTATATGTATTGTTTACAAAATTAAATGGTGTATTTACCAAACACCGCCCCTACAGAATATTCACCATACTTTATTATCCAACACCATGTGCAATACTTTACTGGAGAATACAGCATAAAGACAGCAAAAGTAGCATATAAAGACATATCACATTGAAGAGAAATAAAAATTAGTTATTTAAAACCATATTATTTCTAATCAGATGAAGCCACCCAAATGCATGCATGGTGAAATGTCCTGAGCATCATAGAATCATATTCAATTTCCTGCTCATCATCAGAGCTCTCCTGGTTTTCTTCCTCTTGCTTGCTTGTCCATGTCCCTATCATAATCTTCTTTTTCCATGTCACAAACACTTTTCCGTTGTTATCCATCACCCTTACAGTACAACCGATGAACAAAAGACGTGACCAATTCAAATCAAATCACTTTATTGTCACAATACCATGAACGCAAGTGTACAAGTGGTGAAATTCTTTTGAACAATATGCAACACATGTGTAAGGGACTCAATACAGGTAGAGAACAACATATGGTAAATATTATACTATACAAAGAGCATGAAATGAAAACAATAACACAATTGATTATTGTGATTAAACACAATAATCACAGTACACAGTATAATCTTTGCAGTGCAGTACGGTATGAATTAGTGCACACATAATGTCAGGGTGCAGAATAATAGTGAGTCAGAGTCCAGTCAGTGTAAGTGATAGAGTGCAGTGCACAAGGTGTGCTGTGTGTGGTGTTACTGGTACGAGTTCAGTTCAGTCTGATTGTCTGTGGAAAGAACTTGTCTCGCAGTCTGCTGGTGAAGGTTCTGCGATGACATCTGCCTGATGATAACGGTGAGAGCAATCCATGGCTCGGGTGGCTGGAGTCTCTGACGGTCCTCCTCACACAACACCTGGTGTAGATGTCCTGGAGGGACAAAACATGCGTTTAGGGTGTGGTAAATTAATAAACAATATATAGTATTTTGATTTAGAATTGTTGTACTGGACGTACAATTGATTCTTGTTGGAGGTATGGGCCAAAAGAATCCCTCTACCGCTATCTTGCAGTTGTTCAGTTGTGAAGTTTCTTTTATAGGCCGTAACATCTGCGCTGTCACAGTAGAGCTGTTCGTGAATGCATTCTTCACAGCAGATACCTGATGGGTTCAGGCAGCACTTCTGCACTTGGTGGCTATTGAAGTGATATATTCATTAACTGGCTTCATCCTCCTTCAAACAAACAGAAAAAAACAATAAGTCAACAATAACTCTAGAGAAATAGTGTTGGTGAATAGGTGCAGGTGTCAGTACTCACCATATTCAGTCATTCCCTGCCCAAATTCCAAAGATGATGCAAAGCTGATTTGATCATTCTAGGAGCAATAAAAAGATGTATGTGTCAAAAAATATAACTGCTGACTTGAAGTAACTATAACTGCTTTTCAGAGATCAACATCAATACTTTTTTGTTTGGGCACAAAAAGAATGGTTTAATTCATCAGGACTGGTTTGACCGGCTTGCTGCGACTGAATTTGGTCTTCAGCTGTAAAACAAGAAAATATCTACTGATCCCATGTTTAACTATTGTTCTTTATACATAAATTAAACAGTTATAATAGACTTCAAGCTCAAGTTCTCTGGCAACTCTAACGGGCTCCTGAGTTCATCTGCATACATCAGATTCAGAGTCTGAGAAAAGCCCATCACGCAAACGCTCAGTTTCTACCTTACAATAGAGTATAAAAGAATGTGTAAGTGAGTGAGGGAGTAAAGGAATAAGATGAAGAGAAATAGGCAGAGAAAGGCAAACTTTTGTGTGTAAGTTTAACAGAATGAGAGGAAAGAGAAAATGCTATTGCTATATTAATATGAATTATTTTAAATATGATTACATGCTGCCGGTATTGTTGTAAGCAATTTAGAGGCCTCTTCACACCAAAGAGTCCACACCGCAGCCATTTAACATTTAATGACAAAGAGGAACAATATTGTTGGAATCTCTTCCAGGACAGCTTTTTCAAGCTGAAAAATAGCAGACAACAATATACTGTAACTGCAGCGTGTATAACAGTAAACAGACCATTATCGTCTGTTGGTATGGATGCTAAAATATTTAATATTAAATTTCTTGTTCTTGGTGTGAACAGCTTTATGTGATTTGATTTGACCAAATTAATTGAAGATCTGATTTGTCACATGAGAAGTTAAACTAGCATTTCCAGACTCTTGTTCCTTAGACAGAAGTGTTCAGTAAAAATCAGGTGTGGCTGTGGACAGATATCATGTACTGTTAGAACGGGAAGAGACGGCGCCAATTTGTAAAGATTAATAAAGAATACAATGGACTTAATAAAACTTTATATTATAAACACTCTGACTACTTACAATGGGCACAATCTGCATGAGAGTTGAGGCAAAGGCCAATGGCAGCAGTAAGAGTAAAAGTCGTAGAATTTTGTATGAGTACGTTTGTACAATATCATATGAATTTGCTGATTTAGTAAATTGTATGAATTATTACTCCTTCAACATGACACTTTGTTGAGGGTTCTTCCTGACGGGGCTGTGGGGTATGTAAACCAAAGTTAAAGAAACATCAAATGCTGTACAAATAGTCAAGGTGCTCAGACCAACACAGACATACCATTGGAAATGTTTTCCTTTGCAGCTTTCGGTCTTCTCCGTAAACGCACAATACGGCCAAATTCAAATCTCATGACAGGCCTTGCTTTGGTCTTCCCTCTCAGCTGAAACGAAGAGAAATATATACATGTTGAGACAGTGTTAAAAATGATCTGTGAGCAAAATATTTGAGAGGAAGGACTATAAGGACAGATATTATCAACACATAATATAAGGATGTGTTCATTAAAGCAAATCAGTTATTACTAAAAGTGTTCAAAAAAACCTGTGAAGGGCTGAACCTTTGAAGGACTTGTTCAGTCTCCTTGGCAGCTTCTTCAAGATCAGCATCGACAGCTTCGAGTTCAAGTTCCCTTTTAATTCCAGCAGCTTTCTGAAAGAATTGGTCAAAATTTGATGCTATGTTTTAAAAATATGCTATGATGAACCACAGAAAGAGAGCGAGCAAAATATGTGTAAATGAATTACGAATTACAGTTTGGAAAAATAGGAAAGGAAAAGCTGAGAGAGAGAGAGAGAGAGAGAGAGAGAGAGAGAGAGAGAGAGAGAGAACCTTTACAAGAGATGGCTTCTTAAAAGAGCTGCTGGAGTATGTGATCTGACGTAACTGCAAGACAAAAATATTGAATTACAATTACTTCACAAAAACATATTAAAGGCATGGAAAGCATTGTGGTTACTGTGCTTTACAAATAGTATACTGTAAAAACAGTTACTGTGGTAGAAACATGGTAAGTATTGAGGTTATTGTGCTTTAACTACAAATACCAAAGTAAAACTACCGTTACTGAGGTAAACTCATAGTAAATATGCAAGTTATTGTGCTTTAAATACAAATACCACAGTAAAACTACGGTTACTGAGGTAAACTCATAGTAAATATGTAAGTTATTGGGATTTAAATACAAATACCACAGTAAAACTACGGTTACTGAGGTAAACTCATAGTAAATATTGAGGTTATTGTGCTTTAATACAAATACCACAGTAAAACTACGGGGTAAACTTATAGTAAATATGTAAGTTATTGTGCTTTAAATACAAATACCACAGTAAAACTACGGTTACTGAGGTAAACTCATAGTAAATATGTAAGTTATTGTGCTTTAACTACAAATACCACAGTAAAACTACGGTTACTGAGGTAAACTCATAGTAAATATTGAGGTTATTGTGCTTTAACTACAAATACCACAGTAAAACTACGGTTACTGAGGTAAACTCAGTAAATATTGAGGTTATTGTGCTTTAACTACAAATACCACAGTAAAACTACGGGGTAAACTTATAGTAAATATGTAAGTTATTGTGCTTTAAATACAAATACCACAGTAAAACTACGGTTACTGAGGTAAACTCATAGTAAATATGTAATTGTGCTTTAAATACAAATACCACAGTAAAACTACGGTTACTGAGGTAAACTCATAGTAAATATGTAAGTTATTGTGCTTTATCTACAAATACCACAGTAAAACTACGGATAAGGTAGAAGCATGGTATATTTTGTGGTTACTGTGCATCGAACACACATGACATGGTCGAGCGACAGTTACTATGGTAACAATACGGTAAACGTGTGGACTTGTTACATGATCCCTTTCCCACCATAGGCAAATTTTAAATTAATAACTTGATTCATAAACACGGAACATGGAGTATGAGACTGTACCTGTATATGTGTCCTGAAGTCATCTAAATCCATCTTTTAATGCGCTATTTCGCTGGTCTTTGGTCCGTGTGCAGTTGTTGACATTGGGGAAACGATCGCCTCTGCTGGTACTCCAGTGGTAAATTCACCTTCATACATGCGTGTGGGAATTAACCATGTGGATCAATGATAACAGCCTTCTGAGCCTACCAGTAGGCGCAGCAGACCTCTTCTGGCCTATATCTATAAGCTGATATCCACTGATAACGCTTATTCAATAGAGTGATAACATCCGAAGCGGGTGTCATTTATTTGGTTCCACAGTATTTGCTGATATTTATTTTATTTAAACTATGTATTTTTTTTTTTTTTCATTATTTTGCATCAAGGTGTTAGGCGTCAGTGGCTCCAAACATTCTTATTCGTTTTGCTTCTACATTTCATAATTATTTGTTCCTCATTCTTTACTGATTTTTAGTTTTTCTATACATATTTGAACTTTATATAAGCAGCAGTAAGCTATTTGTTATTTTATATTAGGCATATCATGGTTTATTTTTATTCATTTTTTTTTTAGTAAAAGTTATATGTTATATGTAATACATTGTATTTTGTTGTTGCTTGAATTGAATTCAAGCAATTGATGCCGAATTGCCGCTAATTTAAAAGTGAAAGTAAAATGCGCACGATGCTTTTATAAGCTATAAGCAAAGGAAAGTGAGGGAAAGAGGGAAAACACAAACAAACTAAAAACGAACAACTGCTTGATACAGAACCGCCAATTTAAAAGTGAAAGTAAAATGTGCACGGTGCTTTTTCAAACTAGGCTATTTAAAATTGAAGGAAAGTGAGGGAAAGAGAGAGAACTCAAACGAACTAAAAGCAAACAACTGCTTGACACCGAATTTCCCTAATTTGAAAGTGAAAGTAAAACGCTCACGGCGCTTATTTAAATCTGAAGGAAAGCGAGGAAAAGAGGGAAAACTCAAGGCGTGAAGATTTTTGTTAATAAACGTTTCATTTCGTTTAAAATAACTGAGTTGGTCTTTATTGTTGCTGTGTTTTCATTAAAAAAAATAATGATGAACCACAAACTAAGCATTCGTTTTAAATAAGGGAAACCTTATTTATTTGGGTTACAAAGCAAGTAGGCCTAGCAAGTAGTTAATATTAACAAATTGAAGAAGATGTAGCCTAGTTGCATGTTTAATAAATGCAAATTTGCCATTGTACTACTTTATGACTGATCTGTTTTAATAATAACGAACCACAAACGATCGTTTTAAAAGGGGAAATCCATTTTATTTGCGTTACAAATTTTATACACAAAATTGTAATTGAAGAATATTAAAATAATATTAAACTTTGTTAATAAAACTTCAGTTTAATTAAAAGTGAATTTCTTAATGATACTATTTTATTGTGGCCTATATGTTTATTTATTTATTAATAATAATAATAATAATAATAATAATAATAATAATAATAATAATAATAATAATAATAATGAGCCACAACGGGGAAAATACAAAGACGTTTTATTTTTATGTTGCAACGCGGTTACACGTCATCAGTTTATCCGTTTTGTTCAAGTTTTATGTTTAAAATAAGCTAAGCGACTTCATTGATGTAACTTTTTTTTTTTTTTTTTTTAATTATTATAACCTTAAGCATTGATCCACAAAAAGATAACGTTAAAGATCAGAATGCGACATAGTTGCTGCTGAGGTATGGACTCTATTGCTCTTTCTTGGTTTCTTTGTAATAGCTGTAGATATGCTCATTAATTCTTAATTTGGGTACAGACCTGTTACAGGGAAAAATAGGATCAAAAAGTCATGGCAACTATTTTTTTTTTTTTTTTTTTAATCAGTATGATTCAAAACTACTTGCACAGTCAAATAGATTTTACTTAACTCTTGTTTTACCAGGAAGAATTGTTCATTTAACGTTTTTTTGTTTGTTTGTTTTGTTTTTTACTTAATACTACTAAAACAAAATAAGATTAATGCGTATTCCTATAGCCAAAGCATGAAACACAAAATCTCCAGAACACAAAGTACACAACTTCAGGCCCCTGGCGACAGCACACTGAGTGAATGAGTGAGTGAGTGAGTGAGTGAGTGAGAGAGAGTAGTATAAACAATTTTATATCAGAAATTTCTTGTAAATTACACAAAAAAATTGCAAAGAATCTAAAAGTAACAATGAATTTAATATGACATTTGGAAGTAAAAGACTGAAATAGCAGCGTATTTTTAAATCTTCAATGACGGATGCGGACGTGGTGACGTCACGCGACAATTGTTGCTTATTGTCATTATAGCCCTAAGCTTTTTTCCCCCCTATGATTTTTAATGAATATTCAAATTAATAAAATTAGTTTTATTTCTTTTTTGTTACAAAATTTAAATTGAATTATTTTTAACACCGCACCCCCATTTTTTCTTTAGCTCCGAGCCAGGGGGTGCTGCAGCACCCTCAGCACCCCTACTTCCCGCGGTACTGCCTAGTTTGAAAAAGCACCGTGCACATTTTACTTTCACTTTTAAATTGGCGGTTCTGTATCAAGCAGTTGTTCGTTTTTAGTTTGTTTGTGTTTTC
Organism: Acrossocheilus wenchowensis; assembly: GCA_029620275.1. Taxonomy (NCBI): domain Eukaryota; kingdom Metazoa; phylum Chordata; class Actinopteri; order Cypriniformes; family Cyprinidae; genus Acrossocheilus; species Acrossocheilus wenchowensis. The sequence continues at coordinate 240,032 of JAJUBA010000179.1, forward strand.
CCTCTTTCCCTCACTTTCCTTTGCTTATAGCTTATAAAAGCATCGTGCGCATTTTACTTTCACTTTTAAATTAGCGGCAATTCGGCATCAATTGCTTGAATTCAATTCAAGCAACAACAAAATACAATGTATTACATATAACATATAACTTTTACTAAAAAAAATGAATAAAAATAAACCATGATATGCCTAATATAAAATAACAAATAGCTTACTGCTGCTTATATAAAGTTTAAATATGTATAGAAAAACTAAAAATCAGTAAAGAATGAGGAACAAATAATTATGAAATGTAGAAGCAAAACGAATAAGAATGTTTGGAGCCACTGACGCCTAACACCTTGATGCAAAATAATGAAAAAAAAAAAAAAAAAATACATAGTTTAAATAAAATAAATATCAGCAAATACTGTGGAACCAAATAAATGAGAAACGAATGTTTAAAAAAAACGTCTATTATTACGTAGATTAATGGCAGAAATCAACAGGCTTTTCAAAATCCAAAATATTTTTTTAAAACAGGCGTTTTTACATTTCATTTTGAAACTCTTCTGCCATCGTCTTGTCTGTCTCACTTCACTGTTCTTGTCAGTCAGCTCGATTCACTCTTCTCACGTGATAAATTAAATCTGATCTGTGATGCGCGACTGTCGTTCTTTCGGTGTGCTGAGCAGCCACGTTCAGTTTTAATTGTAGTGTCCTCTAACTGAACTAAAATAATTGTATTACTATTAAAAAATAAATAAATAAATAAATAAATAAAATCAAAACGACGGTGGGGGACGGTGCCGCAGTGGACAATTGGTATCACCGCCAACACCGTCTATCGCAGCAAGCGGCAAGCCTAATGTCCAGCTGAACTAAATTGATTTTATTTCTATAAAAAGGCCCTGTAACACCGACTACAGGACCAAGCCTGTGTATTGCACACTTATAACTTCGCTAATGGCAAAACTCTCCTCCCCTCCCCTTCCCTTTTTTTTCCCTCAGCCCCCCCCTGCTCAAAATACGTTCCCGCGGCACTGGCAGCGAGTGACCGAGCCCCGCTCTGACGAGAGCTGCACGCCGTCTTCACCGCACCCAGAGAAAGCACGACAAAGAGCACCACTCCTCACCAGCCTGACACCCTTCACTTTGCACTTCTGCTTATTTACAATAAATCCACCCTCCGGGGTATTTATTTTCGAGCTCTCCTTGTCGCGTGATTCTTCCACCCGTCACAGTATTTATAAAGCACATATTAATACCTTATTCTGCATGACCATATTCTAGATCCCTTAATCCTAACATATATCTAAACTTAACAACTACCTTACTAACTACTAATAAGCAGCAAATTAGGAGTTTATTGAAGCAAATGTCATAATTAATAGTTATTTGATAGTGAGAATTGATCTCCAAACTAAAGAGTGACTACAGTATGTGTGTTTTAAATATAATATATTCAACATGCTTATCTGTGTTATTATGAATACAACAAAGAGATGTTTACTCACAGTTTACAGTCTCGTAGTACATCAGTGAGCTGCTTCTTTGAGTCTCCAATCATATTGTTTCTCAGATCAAGCTCTTTTAGAAACTGCAGTGCTGTTGTGTTTGTCAAAGACTGAGTTAAAGAAGAAACATCTGTAATGCCGCAGTACTTCAGACTAGAAGGAGACCAACAGAAAGACAAAGAGACAGAAGAAGAGAGATCATTTTCACTTTTACCCAGTGTACGCTGTTTATGATATTTAGAGTGCACAGTTACATTTGCCTTTTCTATATTACAGCAATATCACAGTAATATCACAGTCATCTCAATGTGAATCCATGTAATGAGGAATTTCATCTGATGGAAATTCCACTACATGAATTTTGCATCAAGTTCAAGTGAATTTAACGGGAAAATTCACAGCTTTGATCAAAAGTTGTTTGATTTGACAGTGAGCTCAGTGTGGGCAGAGCCTCGTCAAAGCTACACTAATTATTCACAAGGAATGAGGGAATCTTTCAAGAGGTGTCTACTCAGCCACTTCATAACATCATTATTCAAGAATATGAAGTGCTGCATTATAAAGTAGAGACTGTCTGAACAAATGTTTCCCAGACAAGCTTCACATCGGGTCCTGACTTTAAATGCCTGAAGAAATTTTCCATTCAGAGGTAAATATAACTGCACCTTACTGTACGATAGATAGAAACAAATAGCAGCCAGTGGGAATTTTAACAAGCCAATTCATAAAAAGACCCAAATATTTTAAATGTATAATGCTATGCTCTATATCGCCAAAACGTTTAAAATAAAAACAAAAACAGAGCAGTTTATAAAACACTACATTATAGATAAAGCAAATTAATGGCACAAATGAAGTCTTGGAGGCAGAAGGTTCTGCAGAAACACATTCACTTAATTCGTTTTTGTAAATGTTATACTGTAGGCCTATACAGTTACTGTTTTCCTCACAAATATCATTTCTTGCACACATTTTTAATTAAATATTTAATCAAAATGCACATTTTTGTCTTTTTTGGGGCTCCATGCTTTGATTATGATCTGTCTGGTCTGAGGCACATGCATTTTTGTCCAGCTGGTCATGAGTTCTCCTGCTGCTGTTCACACTGTGGTCTCTGCCATTTACAATGCGTCTTATACTTACACATTTTTTTCATGACTGTTATTGATGTTACTGACAGAGAGAAGATACTTGTGCCACAGTTGCACATATCCCACTAACATAGTGGTCTGTAAGGAATTATTTTCCACAAATATAATGCAAACTCATGCTTTTCTTGAGATATTGAGTAATAGTGTTTCATTTAAAGTCTAATGTTGAAGTGATTTTAAGCATTTTGATTCTTATGCGAATGTTACTGACCTCAATCTCTCCAGTTTACAGCGTGGATCCTTCAGTACGTCACATAAATGATTCACTCCTGTGTTTTTTATTTTATTTCCACTGAGGTCCAGCCCTCTCAGGTGTGATGGGTTTGATTTCAGAGCTGAAGTCAGGATGAGACACTGTTTCTCTGTAATCCAGCATCCACACAGACTGAAGACAGAAAGAGAAAAGACAATGCCTTAAAATTATGTTAAGTTCATGTGTGAGTTACATTCATCATGACTAAACACCATACAGTCATTAATACACAAGCAAAACATGGAAATCTAATTATAGAACTACAAACCAATCCATAACCAGGATCTGAGTGTTTTTGGCAGAGAATAAAAATGATCAGTTTTACACAGTGGCGGTGCCAGGGCGGGGCTTGACGGGGCTATAGCCCCATCAGAAACTTGCTTAGCCCCGGCACACAGCCCCACCAAGGATTTCCAAAAGATTTTCCTGTTTTTTAACTGTGGTGTCACACTCATTAACATTGAAAAATAAATATTAAAAACCTAAAAAAAAAGTGCGTAATATGTAGCCTATAAACAATTAATAATATGAGGGAGGGGTCAAGCAACTCAAGCAAGCAACGGGCAAAGTTTTCGTAAGACGGTGAACTTCAATTCACTATTGGAGAAAGTGAAAGTAAAAAAACCTGATGGTTAACGCTTCAGTAACGGCGCATATTCTCTCTGAGGCAACGAGAGACGAATCTAATTCAACATATGCTGATAACGGTATATAACTGTCTTAAATTATTCCCTTAATATTTCTCTTGTGGCTCACCAAGTGAAAAACATGAGAAGAAACGTATTTCGTGTTAAACAGGTTGTTTTTGAAAATCGGTGCATGAAATAAAGCTGCTCTGAATTTTCATTGATGTCTGCAGTGTTAATAATAATAATAATTATAGGCCTATAATTAATTGTATAAATTAATAGACCTGTTTTAAAAATAAAAATAACTTTTTCAATGAGGATGCGGTGATGCGCTATGAAATTATTGCGGGGCAATAATTTCATGTAATTTAATAATAAAAGTAATCTAATAATAATAATAATAATAATAATAATAATAGGACTAATAATAAGACAAATGTACCAGGCCTACATTAATTGGAAATGCTAAATCCTCTTAATATTGCCAATTTTTTATGCTTTTGGCTATCTACACACACATGATACGATGCAAATCAGCATGGGGAGGTTATCACCCGCAATGTGTGCCCGTGTGGAAATTACTAGATATGTGTAAAATAAAAAATAAAAATAAAGATAACAAATAAATAAATAAAATAAAACAAAACAATGAAAAAAAAAATCCCAACTTTCTTTCTTTTCTATGTTCATTCATAAATTATATTACTTTGTGTCATATTTGGCAGTTGGCATTAGAAGTTATTACTAATAACAGTGGCAAGTTTAATACCGCAGGAAAAAAAGTTAAATATGCCTTTTTCGAAGCCGCTGTATATAAAAAAACTGACAGCTAAAGTTAGGCGTTAATTACTTTCTCTCAATTTAATTAGTTTTTTAGCACCCCCTCTGAACTGTTAAGCCCCCCCTTAGCACCCCCAACAAAAAAATCCTGGAGCCGCCACTGGTTTTACAAATATCTGATGTTAGCTTATGTTGATAACTTCATAAGCTAACCCCCAGATACATGCATTTCATGACTCCTTTTGAACTTCTATCAGTGTTGTAGAAACAATGTAACCGACAGAATAATCTATTGTCATTCATGTTATGTGAGTTTTGTCAGATTTCAGCGTATGTAACTTTCTGCTGACAGACATACTGAACAAACCGTCCATTAGCTGACAGTACTTTTGAATCTTTCTTTAGATGGGAAATGTCAGAAGATGTGCTGCTATAAATTACGTCTCTTGAGCCCTGCTCCCTTTAAATAAATAACTTAATAGTAAAATTTAATAACACTGTAACTGATTTACAGTATAATGTCACTAACTGTAGTTTCTCCAGCTTGCATTTTGAACTTCTCAGCAGAAGCCCAAGGTTTTCAACTCCAGAGTCTCTTAGTTGATTCTCACTCAGGTTCAGCTTTCTCAGGTGTGATGGGTTTGATTTCAGAGCTGAAGTCAGGATGAAACACTGTTTCTCTGTAATACTGCATCCAGACAGACTGAAGACAGAAAGAGAAAAGACAATGAATCAAATGCATGTACATGTGTAAGTTAAATTCATCATGAGAAAATGTCATAGTGTCACTAATTCACCAGCAAACCATGGAATCTTAACTATAGAACCATGAACCAATTGAAACTTTGATTTGAGGATACTAGTAACAACACAAGTCTGGAGCATCTTCACGCTTGGACAAAAAAAAAAGTTTGTGAATGATACATGTAGATTAAAATACAGAATCAACATAAAGGTCATTGTAAATTTAAATAGTCTATTTTTATGTTGTTAATTTGAGAACATTAAGACAATTTTATACATGAATCACAATTTAAAGTTTTTTAGAGTGTAGTTTACCATCAAAGAATAAAAAAAGGTTAATAAAACAGATTTAGTAAAAGGTACTGTACAGCATGTGACAACAATCAAGTCACTCAAGTTGCACTAGTTTTTAGTCAATTCCCAAATTTGTCTTTTTTTGCAGCAATGATTTGTCAGATAGATGTCAGTATATGAAACAAATTTATAACCACAAAGTTTATATTGATTTAAAGTAAAAATAAAAAGAACAATTATTTTTCTACTGATACACATCATATCCATCAGTCATTAGCTAACAACATAAGACTTCGTCACACTTTAAATGCTGAACAGTATAATAATACTAACTTTAGTTTCTCCAGTTTGCAGTGTGGGTTCTTCAGTAGATCTCTGAGGTTATTCACTCCAGAGTCTCCTAGTTGATTCATACTCAGGTTCAGTTTTCTCAGGTGTGATGGGTTTGATTTCAGAGCTGAAGTCAAGATGAGACACTGTTTCTTTGTAATCCAGCATCCACACAGACTGAAGACAGAAAGAGAAAAGACAATGAATCAGATCTGATGATCAGCAAAGGCACTGATTCTCAAATGTTTCTCAACCCTTACCACCCCATCAAATAACTGTCTTCACTGAATATTAAAGTTGATTATTATTTTGTGTTTATAATGAGAACTGTTCTTATAATTACAGTACCATTCATATATTTGGGGTCATTATGATTTTAAGAAATGCAATACTTTAATTCAAGGATCCATTAAATTAAACAAAAAAGACCATACAGTGCTTCTTTTTTACAGTAAATTACTTGAGAAAAGTGTAAGAACATTTATTTACACGAGTTGTTAAGCAAGTTGGTGATTTTCAGTGCTACAGCTTTGACGATGTTGAGGTTTCTTTCACTCTTTATCTGACGCTGATCTTGTTGCTCCGAAGGTTAGAGACTTGTTTAGAATATATCCACAGGTCAATGTTTACAGAAGAGCTTTCAGTTTGTTCTGCCTTTCCTGGAACTCTTGAACACCCTTTTTACTGCCTCTAATTTTAATTCAGTATGTCATCTCACATTGCATGCAGCTGCTGGACATAATTCAGGATGTGATGTAGCCCGTGAAAATTGTGTTACATGACCCTAAAATACTAGATAAGAGGGCAAACGAAGCCCCTGTATGGGTTTTTATCTTATATTTACATCATAGTAAATAAACATGTAGTTTAACAAGAGCAAGAGTGCTGTTTTCCCCAAATATCTGCAAATGTGATATTGATTTTTTACAACAGTTAAGTAAACACGAAGTTAATATTCTTACATTTTACACAACATATTGTCAGTATTGTTGCAAACAAAGCCACAGCACAACTGATGTGCCTTTCCAAGAAACAGACAATGGTGTCTTGTTCTTGAATGAATCCACTTTTTTGAACAAATCAAGTCAGCCAATGATTCAGTGACCCATTCATAAAGACAGACAGTCACTTGCCTTGTTTTCTGAATGAAGCCATTTGAAACAATAATTTAATTAATTAAAAAACTGAATGACTCTCTCATTAGGACAGTGAATTGCCGCCACCTGCTGGTGGTTTGGTATATATTCAGAGTATTATTACAATAAATAAATAAAGTATATTAATTTCAATAATCAATATTTAAAAAATATATATTGGGGGGGGGTCTTTGATCTGAAACAGGCACTAAACATTTTTTGTTGAATTGTTTTTAACAAGTAATTTGTTTCACAACCCTTAGCTTTAAAAATCACCTAATTTTAAGCACACATCAATACACTTTCAAGCTATATCTGTCACGAATCCAGTATGTGCACTTCCGTTCATTCACCACCAGAGGTCTCTCGCTCATCATATTAACTTTCACACCACACATCACATGGACTGCATTTCCCATCAGCCATCTCACCAATCACACACACACAGCTGTAACCAATCACTCATTGCACTAATCACACGCACACCTGATCCCACGCATCACTAATCACACACACTATTTTAACCCTGGACTTTCTCTCCCTCGTGGCCGAGTATTGTTTGCGTTTACCGCTCCCCTAGCTGTAGCAACTCTCAGAGCCCCTGTTAGTTTCCCTAGTTTCCCCTGCCTGTCTTGGATTGTGTCTTCCCGTGTTTTATTCTAGCCCGTGTTCCCTGGATTATCTCTCTGCCTTGCCCACTGGATACTGTTCGCCGATTGTAGACCTTTGCTTGCCCTGGATTACTCTTTGTCTTGTCTCTGCCATACCTGTTTGCCATTGCTCGACCCTGCCTGTATTTATGGCCATGCCTATAAATAAAAGCTTGCACTTGGATCCGCATGACTCACGTCTCGTCAGCCCCGTTACAATATCTTGAGTAGATATAAAATGTATACTTTTGAAAATAACATGTGTACAGTCGTGGCCAAAAGTTTTGAGAATTACATAAATATTAGTTTTCACAAAGTTTGCTGCTAAACTGCTTTTAGATATTTGTTTCAGTTGTTTCTGTGATGTACTGAAAGGCGTTTCAAAGGCTTTTATCGACAATTACATGACATTTATACAAAGAGTCAGTATTTGCAGTGTTGGCCGTTCTTTTTCAGGACCTCTGCAATTCGACTGGGCATGCTCTCAATCAACTTCTGGGCCAAATCCTGACTGATAGCAACCCATTCTTTCATAATCACTTCTTGGAGTTTGTCAGAATTAGTGGGTTTTTGTTTGTCCACATGCCTCTTGAGGATTGACCACAAGTTCTCAATGGGATTAAGATCTGGGGAGTTTCCAGGCCATGGACCCAAAATTTCAACGTTCTGGTCCCTGAGCCACTTAGTTATCACTTTTGCCTTATGGCACGGTGCTCCATTGTGCTGGAAAATGCATTGTTCTTCACCAAACTGTTGTTGGATTGTTGGAAGAAGTTGCTGTTGGAGGGTGTTTTGGTACCATTCTTTATTCATGGCTGTGTTTTTGGGCAGAATTGTGAGTGAGCCCACTCCCTTGGATGAGAAGCAACCCCACACATGAATGGTCTCAGGATGCTTTACTGTTGGCATGACACAGGACTGATGGTAGCGCTCACCTTTTCTTCTCCTGACAAGCCTTTTTCCAGATGCCCCAAACAATCGGAAAGGGGCTTCATCGGAGAATATGACTGCCCCAGTCCTCAGCAGTCCATTCACGATACTTTTTGCAGAAGATCAATCTGTCCCTGATGTTTTTTTTTGGAGAGAAGTGGCTTCTTTGCTGGCCTTCTTGACACCAGGCCATCCTCCAAAAGTCTTGGCCACTGTGCGTGCAGATGCACTCACACCTGCCCGCTGCCATTCCTGAGCAAGCTCTGCACTGGAGGTGCCCTGATCCCACAGCTGAATCAACTTTAGGAGACCAAAGTTTTGAGAATGACACAAAAACATCCTCCGAGAGCAACTTCTCCCAACCATCCAAGAACAGTTAGTGACGAACAATGCCTTTTCCAGCATGATGGAGCACCTTGCCAAAGGCAAAAGTGATAAGTAAGTGGCCTGGGGAACAAAACATTGAAATTTGGGTCCATGACCAGGAAACTCCCAGAACTTAATCCCATTGAGAACTTACAGTCAATCCTCAAGAGGGGGTGGACAAACAAAAACCACAAATTCTGACAAACTCCCAGCTGATTATGTAAGAATGGGCTGCCATCAGTCAGGATGTGGCCCAGAATCTGATGACAGCATGCCAGGACGAATTGCAGAGGTCTTGAAAAAGAAGGGTCAACACTGCAATATTGAGTCTTTGCTTAAACTTAATGTAATGTCAATGAAGCCATTGGCACTTATGAAATGCTTGTAATTTTACTTCCAGTATACCATAGTAACATCTGACAAAAAGATCTAAAAACACTGAAGCAGCAGACTTTGTGAAAATTATATTTATGACATTCTCAAACTTTGGCCACGACTGTACATACATTTAGCCTATATTACACAGAATTAACACAAAAAGTTATTTGTATCATTGTCTCCATCTACAGTAACTAAAATAATTATTGACCCATGAGCTAAGCTAATAATATTTGTTTCTTTGATGGGCTGTTAGCTTTATACTCATTATTGTGACTGTGATGCCTCTGGCTTAAACAAATGAGAAAATATTATCAAGTACAATACTATTAGTATTAAAAGTAATGTAACATTACATTTTGTGAAATACTCACGTCAGTGTGTTGAGTGTACAGTGTTTGTCCCTGCAGTAGAGCAGTGATCTGATTCATCGTGTGTCTCCTAGTTCACGTCCTCTCAGATTCAGCTCACTCAGAAGTAATGGGTTTTTACCCCAATTCCAGTCACATATGACAGGCTTCATCTGCAGCAGGACCCAAAAACCTGCAGATGATTCAATTTAATATGGTTATTTTATTTACTCATTATTGTTTCGGTAACACTTTAGAATAGGGAACACTTATTCACTATTAACTACAACTTTTCCTTAATAAATTCCTAATTTGCTGCTTATTAATTGTTAGTAAGGTAGTTGTTAAGTTTAGGTATTGGGTAGGATTAGGGATGTAGAATAAGGTCATGTGGAATAAGGCATTGATATGTGCTAATTATTACTAATAATGGCTAATATTCTAGTAATATGCATGCTAATAAGCAACTAGTTAAGAGACCCTAAATAAAGTGTTACCATTGTTCTAATAACAAGATCTAGTTGCTTTTAGCACTTTTACTTTGAACAATACACACAAAAATAATGAATACTTTTTGACTTCAATATTTATTTAAAGAAACGTTGTGACAGTGCAAAAGTGCTGAGGAGCAGAAGGCAAAAGCTCACTAGATCTTGATTTTCGATACAACTATGGACAGTGAAGTTACTATTTTGATTGGTCTCAAGGTCTTTCTGGTCACCGTACATTTGTTAAGTCCTGGAGACTCATAGGGCATTCACAAAACATTTTATTTTACCACAAAGAGTTCTCCTAAACAGCAGTAAAGACCTTATGTAAGAGTTTCCTCTTAAAACCTATTCACAAAGCTGCTGAGACCAACTTTTACTAAGGAATGGAATGGGAAATTTTAGGCGGGAAAGAGTGGGTTGACTCGTTACTATAGATGATGTCATGAAGCTTACTAACTATGGCCACTGTGATTGGCTGATATGGGATGGGTCTATGTCTTAGAAATATCATAGCACCAGATATCATGTGGCCATATTCAAATAAGATTTTTAAAATGTAGGCTAAGTGTCACTAATTAAACAAGTGTGTTTCAGCTAACTGTCAGCCTCTTACATGTCTCATCTCACAATTAATTAGCAGAAATGCATATACTGTAAGCAGACTTTAATTAACAGACTAGAATAATCATGGCTGATAGTAAGACGTGTAAATTGTAAAAAGAAATCCAAACTGGACGCAAAAACAGCTGTTACCTCCTGCCCAACTTGTACATAATTACACTTAAGGGAAATTATCGTGAAATATTTATAAAAAGTTTACATTCCAAAGCACATTGCAGGCAGCAGCTTTTTTAGGATTGTTTGTGATTTGGTTTTAGTGATTTAGTAGTCCTCCTTATACCCCTAAATTCTCAGATTTGGAGCTAGTTTAACATAAAGCACTTTGGAAATACTCTTAGAGCAAAAACGGAAGATGCTGTGAACGGTCCCTGTTAGAGCGATACAGGTGAGAATCAGAGTTGACAGAAATTAAATTATAATGTAAAAAATTTGAGAAAATTTAATATCCACTTTAATGCCCCTATAAACAGTCTCTCTGACCTGTTCTACAATAGATTAGGAAAATGCATAATAGAGATATACAACTACTCAACAATTGTTACACCACACACACACACACACAACACACTTCATATACGTAAATACACGTGTCTATGTACTGCTTTAAAAACAAAAACTTTTTTTTTAAATCACAATACTGAATCAGCACATTCAGTGGCACATAAGTATATTAACTTGTACTGTGGCTTGTATCACAACTAAACTGTGCTGAAATTTATCACCAATAACATAACTCCTCAGATGCAACAAATTAACAGTTTACTGTATTACTAGAAAAATATTTTTGTATAAACATTTAACCTGCATATCATATATTTTGCGTTTTCATCACATCTCACCTCAGTGTCTTCAGCTGATAGTTTGGATCCTGTAGTAAATCATCGAGCTGCTTCACTCTGATTCCGGATCATTTCCTGTGAGATCCAGCTCTATCAGGTGTGAAGGGTTTGATCTCAGAGCTGAAGCCAGAGCTTATAACCTTCTTCTGTGATACTGCAGTTAGACAGTCTACAGAAAAAAATTTTGGTTCACATTCATCCACTGCACAATCACAATTAATGTAAGAGTAATTGGCTGAAAGATGTGCAGATCATTTCAATAACTGCACAGCTAAGTAGTCCAGGCAGGTCTGACTAGGGCTGGGCGATATGGCACAAAAAATCTGATTTCGATTTAAACATTTTTTTCCCCCTACTTAAAATCAATCTGCAGATGACAAAATTGTTCAAAACAAGTTTTAACTTATTTAGTTTTGATTTTCCCTTTTGGGATTTGATCTGGATTTCCCCCTTGGGGTTAAAGTGTAGTCAGAAACAACAAGCCAAAAAGAGGCCTGCCATTGTAACAGTGAAATGTAACATAACATAAAACATAAAATGAGTGACCCTTTTTTGCCCTTTTCCCGAATAGTAATTCTGTATTCAGATAGGCACGGAAAACAAATAACGATTGCTAACAGGTTGCCTGTTACAGTTGTATTACAGTAATACAATTTCAGTTACCACATTAAGTGTAAAGGAGAGATGACTGGATGATGGCGAATGATTTACAGATCCTGAGCTCCACTGACAAGCATCTGATCTGTAAAATGTGTGGTAAGTACTGCCGCTCCATAGTATAAACAGTGCGCGTTCGATCGAGAGAAAGTATTGAAATATATGTTTTCCTCCCATCTCGTATTTATTCCCTTTAAGGAGTTCCGTAGTACATGTCATTTTCTTTCTGTACACGGTATCGGGATGGTACGGGGGGTGGGGTCACGATGCCGGCGTCATGAGAAATCGAGTCTCCCCTCGAAATCGAGTCTGTTTAGGACCCCGAGTGATCCCATTGCCAAAATAAATACATAAGATATTAAAGATATTAATGTACACCTTAACTGTCATCCCCATTTTTGAAAATTCTAAACTTAAATTATAATTATTATAATTCATGTACACTTTTGAATACAGACCTAAGGTTGGTCTCTTTTTAAAGAAGACAATTATCAGATTATTGCAGAAGTGAAATCATTTAAAAATTAAAGTATTAAAAAGTTATAAGTTTAAATTTACTGTAAAGAAAATGTATTATATTTTTATTTTATTTTATATAAAATAAATTTAAGCAAAAAAAAAGTTAAAAATCCAAAATTGCTATAAAATGAAAGCCACATGTCTACATAAGTTGTGTTCCAATTTTGAAGTTGATATTAAAAAATGAGGTTCATATACAATTTTGTTTAGGTGTTAAACCACAAACAGCCACCAGGTGCCATCCAAACTGCATTGATTTTTTTTTATGCATTTCTGTCACAAATCGATCAATTTCTCTCTCAATATTACATCTGTAACAAAATAACCACCAAATATGGAATCTTGAGACTCAGACCTTTCCAACTATGTATTTTGTCAAGATTATAAAATGTTTTTATTCTAAAAGGCCGTAACACATTTTGTAATATGACACCCCTGCTAAAGGGAAGGAGACCGCTAAAACATATTGAAGTACCATTTCTATGGTAACGCAATGTCTGATTTCAAAATGGTTTTCACAGGATGAATTTTGAGATTTTAAGCTTTCAAATGGTATAACTGATGATGATTGCTAAAACATGTGATAGGGAAAAAGGCAAGGAAATAAAGACTTTTTGTGACAAAGGTCAGAACTCCTGTTATGATGTAGATTTATCATATCCTCTTGGTGCACTCTTTTCATAAATTAATCTATTACTGTTACTACAATATTTGTAACAACAAAAAATGATAAAATATCTATTTAGGAGTCTTAGACCATTCCAATATTACATAGTTTGTCATGATTACATTAGGATTTAATGGTAATATAATGAAGTAAACTTAGGCGTCCAGTATACGGGACGGTGACAGTTAAAGGAACACTCCACTTTTTTTGGAAATAGGCTCATTCTCCAACTCCCCCAGAGTTAATAAGTTGAGTTTTACCGTTTTTGAATCCATTCAGTCGATCTCCGGGTCTGGCAATTGCACTTTTAGCATAGCTTAGCATAGATCATTGAATCCTATTAGACCAGTAGCATCGCGTTCAAAAACGATCAAAGAGTTTCGATCGTTTTCCTATTTAAAACTTGACTCTTCTGTAGTTATATCATGTACTAAGATCGGCGGAAAATGAAAAGTTGCGATTTTCTAGGCTGATATGATTAGGAACTACTCTCATTCCTGCGTAATAATCAAGGAACTTTGCTGCCGTAACATGGCCGCAGCAGGCGTAGTGATATTACGCAGCGCCTGAAAGTAGTCCCCGGTAGCTGGGGACAAAGTGTAGCTGACGGTGAAATGTACTCACTTGAGTATCTTCAGCTCACACACAGGATTCTTCAGTCCCTCACAGATCTCTTTGACTCCTGAGTCCAGCAGACGGCTGTTGTTCAGGTTCATCTCTTTCAGGATGGTTTTGGAGGAGAGAACAGTAGCTAGAACTGAGCAGCTTTTCTCTGTCAGCTTACAATTATTCAGCCTGAACACAAAAACAGCATTATTTATTATCAGCACATATTCAACACACATCAGATCAGCATATCTGCTCACACGTCACTGACAGTCTTTAATAATGAATAAACATAAGCTATAATATAAAAATCATGTTCACTCACTTCATTTTTTCCAGTTTGCTATGAGAGTCCATCAAAGAGCAGAGAGTTTGTCCCAGTCCAGATCTCCTATTTTATCTTCACTCAGATCCAGTTCTGTCAGTAATAACGGACTTTTACCCAGAACTTCAGTGAGAAGCTCACATGCTTCCTGTGCAGCAGGACTTTTCAAAAATCTACAGGAAGCAGAATTACAGATTAGCAATAATAACAATATGCCACTTTCATGTATAAGCAAAAACCAGTAACAGAAAATACAGAAATGTGTTTTCATTATGTTTCACTTATTACTTCTTTACACATAAACAGAACACATAGAACAGCATATCTTTAATTACAGAAAAGTTATCAAAATTAAAACATGAAATGATAATGATAATGAAAATGATAATGTGGTATGATAATTTGTCTAAACACACTTGACACCACCTAAAAAAAAAATACACTGAATCATTATCAGATATTCTCTTGTGAACACAAATATACCAAAATCTGTGAAAATATCAATGAAAATTACATCAAAGCTATAATAATAATAGAAATTTCCAGCAAATAACATATCAGCCTCCAATAAATTTTGCATTCCTAGTCCAGTGTAATATTAATATGTTGTGTGTGTGCTGTATCTGGTTAAAATCAATAATGATATTTGCCTCCAGTTTCATTAACAAAGAAATAAGCATAATCAGTTTTGTTTTACACTGTATTACACAACTCTAAGAAAAAAATTATTACAAAAGTTAAGATCACATTAGTGTTTTATTTTAAAATATTTGAAAGCTTTTATCACCCGATGGTCTTCAATTTACAGCATCCTTCATGTAGTAAATCATCAAGCTGCTTCACTCCTGATTGTCCAGGATCATTTCCTGTGAGATCCAGCTCTATCAGGTGTGAAGGGTTTGATCTCAGAGCTGAAGCCAGAGCTTTATAACCTTCTTCAGTGATACTGCAGTCTGAAACTCTGTATGAAAGAAGTCGTTAAGCACTGCACGATCAAAGGCAAATAAACAAAATACACATACGTATAAAGATGTCATCATTTAAATAAGAAAAAATCAAAACGAATAATTATAATAATTGTAAAAATGATTTAAAAAAAAAAAAAAACATTGCAATGGAAAGTGTGAACATTTATTTTAATACTGGCAAAAATCTCACCCTATAAGCAACACATACCTTAATGATAACATCTACTTAATTAGAAATTTTGAATATTTCATAGAATAAAGATAGCCATGTACAAAAATTTCACCCTCATCATCATTTCTCATGACAGTTAATCAAATGGACATTCATAAATGAATATTATCATGTAGAAATGTACATACCGTAATTTCCGGACTATTGAGCGCACCTGAATATAAGCCGCACCCACTGAATTTGAAAAAAAAAATATTATTTTGAACATAAATAAGCCGCACATGTCTATAAGCCGCAGGTGCCTACAGGTACATTGAAACAAATTAACTTTACACAGGCTTTAACGAAACACGGCTTGTAACAAAAAATAAAAAAAAACAGCAGTAAACAGTAGCCTACGTTGCAACATGATCTCACAGGATTCCGTGTAATGTTCACGGACTTAATTAACCTCCGAATCTGTGGTGGCATCACGGAATCGCCGAAAATTCCGCGATGGGCTCACAGAAAAAAATCCGTGATGGGCTCACAGAAGTGATACCAATGTAAGTCAGTGACAGGCATCAGCCGTGCTCCACGCACGGATCCACTGGTTCAACACTTTAAATAGGAAACCCTTATATGCCAACGCGATAATTTATCGTCATCATTATTGTTCAGAACTGGGTAGGTTTAGGGTAGGGGCTGTCAGGTACTCCAGTGAAAGTATAACTGCATCGGAGTCACTCTTTTTACGTGGTCCGATGCAGCGCTGGTGTTGAACCAGTGAATCCGTGCATAGACCACGGCTGATGCCTTCCCAGATAGCACACGTACGTCTGCAAGATGTCTGTTAAAGATCTGTTGATCTGGAAAGCATCTGCTGTCTATAACTGCATCGGAGTCACTCTTTTACGTGGTCCGATGCAGCGCTGGTGTTGAACCAGTGAATCCGTGCATAGACCACGGCTGATGCCTTCCCAGATAGCACACGTACGTCTGCAAGATGTCTGTTAAGATCTGTTGATCTGGAAAGCATCTGCTGTCTACAAACGTCTGACAGACGTCTGTAAGATGTCAGTTTTACATACATTCTAAATAAACATCTTAAAGACATCTAATAAATTTGACATCTAAAAGGAGACGTCAATAGAATAGATGCAAACACTCTACGTCTTGCAGATGTAAATGCATGTCAAATAGATGTCTCCTAGTGAGCCCATCACGGAATTTTCGGCGATTCCGTGATGTCACCACAGATTCGGGGTTAATTAAGTCCGTGAACATTACACGGTCACTATTTTCCTCCTCCTGTGCTTTAGTTGTCTTTATGCACCAAGTCAATTCCTCACGCTGCTGTTTCCAACGTCTTATCATCGACTCATTAAGACCAAGCTCCCGTGCAGCAGCTCTATTTCCTTTTTTTCCGTTCGGCAATTTCATTGGTCTGATGAAAGCTTCATTCCGCCAAAAAACTGAGCGCGTCACAGAATGTGTGTTTCTTTTCTTTTTTTTTTTAATTTGAAAGCAGGAAAAATCCATATATTAGCCGCGTCATTGTATAAGCCGCAAGGTTCAAAGCGTGGGGAAAAAGTTGCGGTTTATAGTCTGGAAATTACGGTAAATGAAAATACACACTTTAGTTTCTCTAATCTGCATTGTGGATTTTCCAACAGATAACCGATCTTCTCAATTCCCGAGTTTCCTAATTTTTCCACTCAGATCCAGCTCTGTCAGGTTTGAAGAATTTGAATTAAATGCTGAAGTCAGAGCAGCACAACCTTCTTCTGTAATACTGTTATTATTCAACCTGCAGAGAAAGAAAACAGACTGGAAATATTCTCCAGTTTATCTCAAAACCTTATTTAATGAACAACAATGACATTCTTAATTGTAAGATGCTTTTAAAAAAGTCTACTTAATTAAGAAATGTAATGTTTTCATTTTAACCAGCTATTGAATGTGCAAAACAAAAGAAAATGTTACATATTAAAGATATTCAGTCTCACTTTATATTAGATGTCATTGACTACTATGTACATACATACATCAAAAAGATTAATTGTTAGGTACAGTACACTTATTGTGCTCATGCTGCATTTCAAACACTTTTGATGCTATTGAGGTGGAATACGGTTAAATCTCAATATGCAAAATGTGAATATGGCAAGGACAGAATCCATCAAAATATAAATGCCAGAATGTAAAATTTGTTATTTTATGCACATTCAAATGTGATCAATTTCTTTTGTACTTTTCAGTACTAACAAAAAACAGTTTTCTTGTACAAATGCAGTGCTCACATTTTTGTGCATTTATAATAATAATTTAAAGATTAAAAATTACATATCATTTTGTACCATATATTGCAACCTAACGTGAGACACATGTTATTAAATGT
Organism: Acrossocheilus wenchowensis; assembly: GCA_029620275.1. Classification (NCBI taxonomy): domain Eukaryota; kingdom Metazoa; phylum Chordata; class Actinopteri; order Cypriniformes; family Cyprinidae; genus Acrossocheilus; species Acrossocheilus wenchowensis. The sequence continues at coordinate 257,764 of JAJUBA010000179.1, forward strand.
GATGGATATGCATGCAAAGTAAGGATACTTTGAGGAGGGGAGGCGTATCGAACAATACGGTTCATGGGGCAAATTCCAAACGGAAGTGATCATCCCTATCCCCTTGGAGTGAGGACTTTGAAGTGAGCAGGGCATGTGTGTGCCATTATTTAGTCGTTTGGAATGCACTTGGTGAGGGGAGAGATGTAATTTCCTCATTATCTTCAGCTGGGATGTTCCCGCGACAACACAGCACGCTGTGCGTCAGCAGATATCGCTGTTTTAATGTCATAAATGTCTTTTTATTTTTGTTAGCACAACTGTTGCAAATTAACGTACATTTTATATTTTAAAACGTTTTTAACGTTTTTTGCTATATAATAAAAACTAATATGCATACAACATTTAAAATAAAATGTATATTTTTTTATGCCGGTGTGCGTCAGCAGATTTGCTGCGTTGTTACGGGAACATCCCAGCTGAAGATAATGAGGAAATTACATCTCTCCCTCGCCAAGTGCATTCCAAACAACTAAATAATGGCACGCACGTGCCCTGCTCACTCCAAAATCCCCTCTCCAAGGGGACAGGGATGATCACTTCCATTTGGAATTTGCCCCGTGAACCGTACGGTTCGATAAGCGTACCGTGCCAACCCTAATGCAAAGTAAAGAGACGTTTCTGTTCTATGTCTAAATAAGTGCAAGTCCTCTGAAGAAAAATGAGAGCGAAACAGCAATTGTGAGCGGGGTGGCCAAAGTGATGACCAAGCTCTGCCCTCTGCAATAATTATAATGTTAGAACATAGTAGCTGATGACATTTAATATAAAGAGGGTCCAACATTTTGATGCAAAGCATCAATTTGAAACTTCAGTAAAATACTCACTGAAGTTTGTTGAGCTGACAGTGTTTATCCTGCAGTAGAGCAGCGAGCCATTTCACATTTTTTAAGTCAAGTTCGTGTCCAATCAGAATCAACTCTCTCAGAAATAAGGGATTTTTACCTACAACTTTAGTTACATTCTGACAGGCTTTATCTGCAGCAGGACTCAAAAACCTGGAGAAGAGAAGATGAAGCAGGATTCAATTCAACATGGTGTAATAAATAGTCAGTTTTTGTTTGAAAAAGACTTGAAATCATTTTAACACAATATGCTGCACCAATTTGTTGTTGCACTAAAGTTAGTAAAATAATATTTCTATGAATAATTTACCTGTATATAATTTTTTCTGTACCATTTCATCAAGACTTACCTCAATTTTAGTTGACAGTTTGGATCTTGTATTAAATCACTGAGCTGCTTCACTCCTGATTGTCCAGGATCATTACCTGTGAGATCCAGCTCTATCAGGTGTGAAGGGTTTGATCTCAGAGCTGAAGCCAGAGCTTTATAACCTTCTTCAGTGATACTACAGTCTGAAAGTCTGCAGAAAATAAATTTGAAAATTATAATAAAATTTAGGATACAATTAATATCACTGCAAAAATGACTTTCTTGAGTGAAATTCATTTTATTTTCTCTTCTTGATCAGGGAAGAAAAACAATTCAAACATCTGTTTTTTTTTTTTTTTTTTCGTGTTTCTCTAGTTTACTGCAATACTATTTCAACTTTGAACAAAAGAAATGTTATTATTAAAATAAAACAATTATTACTCACCTGAGTTTCTTCAGTGTGCAGTTTGTATTTTCTAATCCATTCTGGAGTTTCTTCACTCCTGAATCCTGCAGATTATTGTTGCTCATGTCAAGCTCTTTCAGACTGGAGTTTGATCTCAGGACTGTAGCGAGAGCTGAACAGCTTTCCTCTGTTAGTTTACAATCACACAGCCTAAAATGATGAACAGAAGACGATGAATTTCTAGAACAAAGTGCTTAATTCCAACATTCATTATGGTTTTATCATCTGATGCTTTTAATATACTTATCTAAAATAATAAATTAACAAAATACTCACTGAAGTGTGTTGAGTTTACAGTGTTTATCCTGCAGTAGAGCAGCGATCTGATTCACTCGTGTGTCTCCTAGTTCACGTTCACTCAGATTCAGTTCTCTCAGGAGTAACGGGTTTTTATTGTGAATAACTTCAGTCAGATATTATAGGCTTCTTCTGCATCAGGACTTTGTAACAACCTGGACAAAATAGAAGTACATTGATATTACCTGCCATTCAGTTATTTATGTTCACAATGTTGTGAGGGGAACTTTAACATCTGAAAGCTTTTACAAATGTCTTTGTGACAGTTTAATTCATTGACCACTCACCTCAGTGTCTTCAGCTGACAGTTTGGATCCTGTAGTAATCATTGAGCTGCTTCACTCCTGATGGTCCAGGATCATTTCCTGTGAGATCCAGCTCTATCAGGTGTGAAGGGTTTGATCTCAGAGCTGAAGCCAGAGCTTTATAACCTTCTTCAGTGATACTGCAGTTAGACAGTCTAGAAGAAAAAAAAAACACAAATTAAAATTAACATCACAGTGGAGATTAATTAATTACTGTAAAACCACAAAATATGCATAACTAACACTACAGCTCACCTTATCAGATATGTCACAGTTTTGTTCTGCCAATAATGTGCAAGATTAATTATTTAATAGTCACCAGGAATCTGTTATTGTTGAATATATGTGGTTTGAGGTTGTTCTTAATTTGATAGTTATAAATGTATTTTTTAGTTTTCATTAATATTGTATTTATACAGATGTAATGCTGTAAGATTATTATAAAGTCCTGCTCCCTCATGAATGTTCCTCAAAACAAGCAATATCTTCATGCAATTTTTCTGTTCAGATAAATGTGACAAAATGACAGAGGGGTTGAATGAAATGCAAATTTACTTCCTGACTGCAGGTGAAAGCAAGGGATGGGGGTCAAGTGTCTGTGATAAAAAAAAAAAAAAAAAAAAAAAAAAAAACGATATAGAAAAAGCCCAACCCCAATTTAAAAATCTATAATTATTTATAATAAAACTACATTTAAGCTTGCACTTTAATAATTATAGCAATGCCTACAAATACAATTATATACCTATAGGCCTCTAAATTCTGCATCAATTTAGGCTTTCATATATTCTGTAGCTTAAACAAATTAACTTAAAATATAGCTTAAGGCTAAAACTGCACCTTATCTCACATTTTGTGAGACAGTTCTCGGTACTTCTTCAAAGAAAAGTGCTGCACCTGAGACATAGCCGGGTTTCCATCCAAAGTTGTGAATTTAATACACATGCATGAGTTTGCACCCAATCAGTAAAATGTGTGGCTAAAATGTAGAAGGAATTGTAAGTCCCCATCTTATGCTCGCAAATTCTTTAGATACAGAGTTGCTGCAGCCCTGCTCTAAGGGTGTGACAAGATCTCTTATAGAAAAAACAAATTTAATGTTATGCATTTAATTTAGTTGCATAACAGTTGCTTTTTGTTGGTTTACATTCACATGTAAATAGAAGAAATGTAAACCTTCCTTTACCATATTTCTTCATGATTTTGGGAGAATATATCAAAGTTTGCTTTCAAATACTTCACAGAAAACTAAGTATAAATGGGAAATGTATGCTCCTCATTGGCAAAATAGTTACTATTTTAGTGCTGTCCTGATTTATATCTTTACTGCAGTTATGAATCCATTAAATTTCAAATATTGATTTATATGTCAGTATGGTGTGCCTAAAGGCCTAAGTATACTTAGTTTTTGTACGCGTACACTAGCGTATTAACTCTTTTAAACCAAAGCTGAGCTGTCATACCCGCTCGCTCACAAGCGCTCGTCAATGTAAGTGTCTGTGGTTAAGAGTCTCCACTCTTTTGTTGTCGTTGTCCGTCTCTTTAGTTTCATTTTCTACTGTGAAACAACAGCCCGGGTCAGTGTTGCCACCATGTGGGAAAACCTGATTACTGCAAAATAACTTCAGTGCGCATGTGCGACCTGTGTACAAAGTACGTGTGGTTACAAAAATCAGGTGGTGCTGAAAGATTATTTGTTTTTAATTAACTTTAGTCAAATGTATTTGCAATCAACTGTAGCCAGCTGTACTTATGTTTACAAAAGCGTGAACCAAATGGCCCATATAATTAGCCTCTTAGGTCAACATAAGGTCATTATAAGGTTACACTAACATTTGGGGTGTTATTGTATTGTTTGTAGCACATTTGTTACCAGGTATAAAGGTCTCACAGACAGTACCTTAGGTTAAGATTGTTTGAAGGATGACATGCTAACATCACTGCTGAAGAACTGCTACACTGCTACCTTCAATAAATTCTTCTCCCCACAAGAACTTTGGTCAAGCTTACTTATTTTATGTATTAGAGAAATCTAGTACATTGGCAAGCCACCCAAACTACTGCTCAGCCAAATACAGCAAAATCTAACAGTGCACATACAGTACGCACGTACTGTTCTGATGACGCAATTCGCATTCGCAAGTGAAGTATACTTTGGCCTTTATGCAATAAAAATGCACAGTGTGCAATTTATTTTTTGGAGCATTAGCATGACAAGAAAATTATATTAATTCATCTGCACTACTTCTGTGTTCTGTAAGCCACAATTTTTTTGTGTCCATTTTATTTCCTGTCACTGTGCAGGCTCTTCTAATGCATGTGACAGTAAACCCCATTCCAGAATCAAATGACTTAGGGTGATTCTGAAAAAGGTGCTTTTTTTATTTTGAACTATTTATGTCCCTGTCCATTGCTATGGTGCAAAGAGCTTCCCTTTATAATCATTAAAAAGCTCTCACTCATCTTTTGTTCACAGTTCTCACACAGTGCCATTGTAATCAACAAAACTCTACACTCCATACTGAATCTCTTACGCTACGTACACACTCCAAACATTAGTGCTCAATCAGTGTTTCCCCTGCCATTATATTAGGGTCTGCCATCTCACTAAATGAAAACATAATGAACAACATCTCCAGAACTGCTCTGAGAGTCACTTCATGGGCATTTGACCGTTTCATTTGAGTAAAACTATCCTCATATCACAGGAATTTAAAGGTATTTAAAGGTAAATGCTATAAAAAAAAATCTCTCAATCTTCCGTTGCCACACAACTTACAAGTTCTGGTTGAGCTCAATGTCTGTTGCCAAACAACTTACCTCAGTATCTCCAATTTACACTGTATGTTCTTCAGTCCAGTGCAGAGCAGCTTCACTCCTGAATCCTGCAGATAATTATTGTTCAGGTTCAGCTCTTTCAGATTGGTATCTGATTCAAAAACTGTAGTCAGAGCTGAACAGCTTTTGTCTGTTAAGTTACAATCATTTAGCCTACAGGGAAAATAAATCACATCACAGAATTAGGTGGAACATATACAATAATTTTATATTATAATTAATATATTTATATTATTTTAAATGAACAGGGTGAGCCACACTCTTCAAAAACTAGTAATTTCTGTATATTAGCACTTTTGATTCAATGGCATTTAGATACAATTATAGTGTTTCCGCTACATTCATTATGCTGTGGCGTGCCACTACACCAAAAATCATCCCCGCTATGGCAGCAGCTTCTCAGTGACATCATAGTGATGCTGCTCATTTTTATATTTTGTCTAAAAGTTCAATGAAATGTTTGAAAACATTTGAAAACAATAATAATTTCTACATCGATGTAAAGATGGCACTGCTAATAAAAATGTATAAATAATTAGCTTTGCACTTTAATTCCCCTTTACTCAATAAAACAGGCCAAAAACAAAAATAGATAAGAAAAGATTTAGCATGAAACATATTTACGTATATTAGCCTATATGTAATGTATGATAAAGAATAACTATATACAGCAATGTGGATAATTGCATATTCTTAATTAATCCATAACATGACAAAAAAATGTTAAATGACTTACAGAGCTCTTTTGGTGGTTTTGATGACTGCTGATAATCTAATGAGACACTCATCTGATTTCTTGAATTTCTGAAGCTCAAACTCCTCCAGCTCCTTCTCTGATGTCAACAACACAAAAGCCAAAGCAGACCACTGGGCAGGTGAAAGATCACCAGATGAAAGACTTCCTTTGCTAAGGTGGGTCTGAATCTCTTTCACCAGAGTTTGGTCATTCAGTTCATTCAGACAGTAGAACAGATTGATTGATCTCTCTGGAGACAGATTAGCTTCAAATTTCTGCTTGATGTACTGAACTATTTCCTTTTTGCTCTGGTCATTGTCATCTTGCTGTGTTAACAGACCACGTAAGAGTCGCCGATTGGACTGGAGTGACAGACCAAGGAGGAAGCGAAGGAAAAGGTCCAGGTGCCCATTGTCACTCCTGAGTGCCTTGTCCACTGCAGTCTTGAGCAAATCAATCATGGCTTCATTTTTTTCCTGTTCAACAGAGTCTTGAACAAACACACTTTTCTTTTTGATTTCTAGAAATAAATGTGCATAAAGGGCTGCAATAAACTCTTGAATGCTCAAGTGAACAAAGCAGTACATGGTACCAAGAATGATCCCTGTTTCCTCCTTAAAGATCTGGGTACACATGCCTGAATAAACTGATGCTTTACAGACATCAATACCACAGGCTTCCAGATCTGTATCATAGAAGATCACATTGTTTTTTTCCAGCTGATGAAATGCCAGTTTCCCCAGTGAAAGGATGGCATCTTTGTCCCAGGAAACATCTGGTGTGTATTCTCCATCATACTTTCGACGGCTCTGCTGGATTTGAAAGCGGAGAAAGTGTGTGTACATTTGTGTCAGAGTCTTGGGAGTGTCTTCAGTATTTGAGTCCTGCAGTGTTTTACACTTGTAATCAGATTTGTTTCTCATATCATTACTTCTTTTCTCCTCTAAAATGTTTTGGAGAACAGTGGCTGAAATCCAGCAGAAGACTGGGATGTGGCACATGATGAAGAGACTCTTTGATTTTTTAACATGATCAATGATTTCTTTGGCTTGATTCTCATCAGCGAATCTTTTTCTGAAGTATTCATCCTTTTGTGAATCATTGAATCCTCGTATCTCTGTCAGCCGGTCAATACAGCCAGGAGGAATCTTACTGGCAGCTGCTGGTCTGGTGGTGATCCAGATGAGAGCAGAAGGAAGCAGATTTCCCTTGATGAGGTTTGTCAGGAGAACATCCAGAGAGGCTGGTGAAGATACATCAGACCACGTCTCATTACCATCAAAGTTCAGAGGAAGACGACATTCATCCAAACCATCAAGGATAAACAGGACTTTGAAATTATTCCTTCTTTTAAGGTTCAGTCCTTTTGTCTCTGGGAAAAACTGAGTTACAAGGTCCATCAAACTTTGTGTTTCTTTCTCCTTTAAGTTCATCTCTCTGAATGGAAGAGGAAATATGAAGCCAATGTCTTGATTTTCTTTTTCTTCAACCCAATCCAGAACAAACTTTTGCACAGAGACTGATTTTCCGATGCCAGCAACACCTTTTGTCAGTACAGTTCTGATCTGCTTCTCTTGTTCAGATGCTTCAAACAATCTTTTGCATTCAACTGGTATCTCCTGTGATTCATGACGCCTGGAAGTAACTTCAATCTGTCTTACCTCATGTTCAGTATTGACCTGTTCACTACAACCCTGAGTGATATAAAGATCTGTGTAGATGTTGTTAAGAAGTGTAGAATCACCTTGCTTTGCAATTCCTTCGAATAAACACTGATACTTCTTCTTCATGCTACATTTTAGCTGATGAATGAAGAACAGCTCATCTAAACACAGGGAAAAAAAAAAAAACATTTCAGTCCACTTTCTCTAATACATTCATAAGTGACAGATGGTCATGAGTCTCTTACCTTCTAGAGTATTAGCAGCTTCATTTTGCTCCATCTCTCTCAGGAAGCAGAGTGTGAGATCAAGAGCTGCTTCTTTGATGCTGCATCTGTTCTCATTAAAGTCTTTCACTAAAGACTGCAAGTTCTCCTTTTTTAATATTTGCTTAAACTTTTCGAGCTCCATCTTCAGGAATGTGATTATTTTGCTCTCAAGATCCTACAAAAAAAGAAAGAAAAAATAAATTGAAATAAATTGTTTGTGTTCAATAACATATTTATAAACATTAAACTGTTTTCTTACCTGAAAAATCTCTAAAAGATTGTCTTTGAAATTCTCATGGTTCCTGTGAGTCTGGAAGTCTGAATTTAATGTCTTATATTGAAGCCTGTTAACAAATAACTAAAATAAAACACTGTATTTACAGGCAAAATATTACAGAAATCTCTTGTACACATTTATATCAATGAGAAAAAGAAAGCATTTGCTTTCAAATAGGGATGCACTGAATGTTACAATCAAAATTTTTTGGACGAAAATAGCAAAATAAGCTCTTTCAGTGTTCGGCCGAATAAGTGAAAAAGAAAAAAAAAATACAGAACAATGATGTGACGCGATCAAACAGAGGCACGCACTAATGCAGCAAACATGTTGGCAGTGTGGAAGCATTTAAAACTGTCAGAGAAAGATGCAAATATCATTACAAGCGAGAGACTGTTTGGTACTGCACTGCATGTCTTCGATAAGAAGAGGAAGGGTGGTTGTTGCTGGTTACTGTATGATAATTAAAATCGCAAAATGGCCTCAAACGATTAGTAAATAAACTGCAGAATGTTATGTTTTCTAATACATGCACGGATTGCATGTAGGGTGGATTAGTGTAATGTGGGACACTGCCTAATATGGGACACCTAAGCTTCATTGCGTTTATCTCTTCTTTTACAACATTAAAGTGAACATGATTGGTGTTGAATTCAAGCAGGGGTGTCAAGTTATTGAAATCACTTGACTTTCTGAAAATGATGTCAGAAATGTGGCCTTGAAAATCATCAAACAGGAAGTACCTATTGTAAAGTTTACTCAAAGGTCAGTGACATAGGATTTAGACAAAATTAATGTTAAGGATACAAATCTGTTTTAAATTAAAAAAAATGTTCTAAATTGTTATCAAATTATATTTGTACAACACATTTTGCAATAATATTGTTAAAATGTGTTCAGAATATTTTCTATTTAAAGAAATTTTTGTCGTCCCACTTTAGAAAAGGACGTTTCAAAAGTGGGACAGTACATTTTGACTAATGTGGGACAGTCAAATACTCTATGTTATACAATTGATCAAATGTGCATTTACAAAGTTAAATGCCATACATTGTAATTTTGTTAATTTTGGGGCTTATAATGCAGCAATATTATTTGTTTTAAGATCCAGATTAAAAATTTTAAGACTAGAGGACAATAAGATCTTGGACCATGATAAGGCCAGGACAGGCCAGGACTTATAATTCCTGTTATGAAGTATTTTTAACATTACAATTTGCTTCAAACATGCTTTTGAAAATACATGTTCCATATTCTTACCATGTGCAGAGTACAGAAGTTTAATAACAATTTTAGAGGCATTCCATAACCATAGCAACTTGCTCTCTGAAGATAGCCTGCTCCGAAGAAGATTCTGTTCAGGATTAGTTCACTTCAGCGATATCAGTGCATGTGTGACCTACTGACGAGCCTTCAGTGGGCGTGATAGATAGCGCACAACATTATATAATATTACAATATGTAATACAGCCTATTATATATATATTACATATAAGACGCGAAGCGGAGTGGCCGTTACACCTCGGGTGTGCATTATTTTTCTAATAATTCAACGGACCAAAGTCAATTATTCCCCTTATACTACGGTTGCCACACCTCAAGACATCGATCAGATGATATATTTCAAGGCATTCATCGGGTTTTCTACTTAAATCGCTATTGTGAGTAGGATTATTTCTTCCGCATCTCATCCAACGCCTCCGTTGCTAATTCCAAATGTCATTTTAAACCTAGTAACGGAGGCTTGAGCCATTGATAGCAGACTAATACAGTTAATAAGTAAGTTATGAGAGAGAGAGAGAGAGAGAGAGAAAGATTACCTCTGTGCGTCTCTCAATAGTGTTCGTCAACAATGTCTCTAGTTATAGTGAAAGTTCCTTTTATTCACGAACAGTTCCGTTGTTTTTACCTCGCTTGTGAGAAGTCATTTAGTTTTTAAGTTGTTTACTGATAAAATCGTCAGAGTAGCGCTAACAACATTAGCGCGATATATGTTATTGTGTGTGCAAACTATAACTTATGTATGTGCGGTCTGTGAGGAAGAGAGAGTGGGAGAGATGGAGTATGTGTTTTCTGTACATAATAAAGCATAATTTTGTGGCAAAAACATGGACATGATCTGTCGTTTTTATCCTTTTGTTTACTATATTTATTTGTAAATTTACACATTACAGGTGTGCCAGAGAGGTGTCCCAAGCCAAGCAAGGCCGCTGGATGAGGTGGGAAGGTGTAGAGAGGAGGAAGATCACTTGGAGCGAGCTGTGGAACACAGAGTCCAATATGCTGAGCTTTACCATCAGAGCCACATATGATGTCCTGCCCTCTCCAACCAACCTACATCTCTGGTTTGGAGAGGATCCAGCCTGTCTCCAGTGTTTTGCCCCAGCAACCCTGAAACACATCCTGATGGGCTGCAAGACCAGCCTAACGTAAGGCAGATACACCTGGCGCCACAACCAAGTGCTGAAGTGCCTGGCTGTTACACTGGAGAGTAAGAGGGTAACCATCAATGCCATGCCCCTGGAAACCCAGACTACCTTCCGCCAACCAACATCCTTCGTCCGGAAAGGGGATAAATGTTCGACCAATCGATCGCCTCCAGACTCATGCCCACTGAACGCAGCCCGGGACTGGAAAATGCGGGTAGACTTAAGTCAGAGGCTCACTTTCCCACCCAAAATTGCAGCGACCAACCTGCACCCAGACCTGGTCCTTTGGTCCAAATCCTGTCGACATGTCTTCATAGTGGAACTGACAATCCCGTGGGAGGAAGCCATCGATGAGGCATTTGAAAGGAAAAGGTTGCGATATGTAGATTTGGCTGGCGAAAGACCGGGGATGGAAGGTAAATGTGCGTCCAGTGGAAGTGGGTTGCAGGGGCTTTGTAGCTAGTTCCACCATAAGGCTGCTAAAGGAGGTTGGAATCAGAGGACAGGCTCAGCGGAAGACCATCAAAGACCTTGCAACTGCTACCGAAAGAAGCAGTCACTGGCTGTGGCTGAAGCGGAAGGATGCCGTATGGGCTCCTAAGACTGATCAGGCTGCCAGGTCTGATCAGCCTGTGGTGGGCCAGCCTCGGGAGAGGGTGTATTGTGATCAAAGGCCGAAACACCCAATGAGGCCGGGGTGCACAACTGATGATGTGTCGTATTGGAGGCACCAGGCGGTCATCCCCAATCTAACCCCACCCAAGAGGACATCTCCAACAACAGTGCTTGCTGAATATCAAGGGATTCTAACATCTAGTCATAGTAAATATATATTTTTTGGCCAGTGTCGTTGTGGGTTTTAGTTATTTTGCTGTTGTAAGACCTTTTAAATAACAGAAATCATTTGGCGAAGTGATATGGTCATGTAATGCGCTCAAAAGCTGCCTGGAACTACGTTCGCCGTGCGTTTCCCTGAAAATAATTGCACACCTTAGAACCTTAGTCAGCCAATCAGATTCAAGCATTCAACAGCCCCATAGTATAAGTATATATATATATATATATATACACACACACACACAGTATATACTGTATATTAGTTACATAATATGTTATGCTATAATATTTTAATTATAAAGAGCTAATATAAGTAATAAACAAGGTAATATTCTAAAATGGCTATTATATTTAGTGTATTGGCATATATAACAGTTATCTACTTGGGTAAAGTTGGTTTTATATTCGCACATTTGGACTTTTGCATTCAATTACTTTGTTAACCACACTACATTGGACATTCAGCAGACATTCGCAAGTAAGTATGACAAGTAACAATGTCTATTGTTTTCACATATTTTATTTTTAATCACTTGTTTATTTTGTTATCTGTGTCTTGTCACTTGTCATCCTGTCTGTGCACTGGAAACTTCGGTCACCAAGACATATTCCTTTTGTGTGTGTGTAAGCATATCTCTTGTTGAACATATATTTTTCTGATTCTGATTTCTGATTCTTTGAGTATCCGGAGGAGTTGGACATATTCATAACAAACTGTCTTGGTGAACAACGACTGAAAGTCCATGCCATGTTTCTGTGAATAATCTTTCAAAGCAAGGAATCTCTCTTTGTAGCTTATGTATGTATGTGTACTGCATTTCATTTATGATAGTTCAAACATATCTCTTGTTGAACATATATTTTTAAATGTAATTATTTTTGTAAAATAATGAATATAAAAATATGAAGTAAGGGATGTCTTTTCATTCATCTTTAAGTATGTGGAGGACCTGGACACATTTCATGTAAAGTTTTGTTGATGAACAAGGTCTGAATGTCAATGCCATGTTACTTGTATAATCTATCCAAAGCAAGCGATCTCTATTTAGCTGTATGTGTAGCTTACTGCATATGGAGAACTGTAAATCCTTTCATTCAAATGTTAACACTTTATGATAAGTGGAACACATCTTTAGAAAATTAAATGACAATTATAAATTAATAAAAAATATGTTGTGACTTACAATAACAAAATCTAATTGTCCCCTTTAAATTTGAGCAATTTAAAAGGTGTCTTAGGTAGTTCAAAATCAATCGTAATAAATGTGAATTTTTCTCATTACATAAATGAATAAGGTAAACTGTAGAGGTTTTTATTACAATCAGCCTAATTTAATCAACCAATGCAAGTGTTTTACAGGCTGTTGTGATGAGGAATTCAGCTCCATGTTAGACATATTAAATATATTAGACTTAAGTGCTATTTTAGCCTAGACATCCTTTAAAGAAATTAGAAAACGTGTATTAGTAAAACGAAAGACAACATTATTTTATTTAGATCCCCGAAACGGCGATAAAACGCTTCCACATAACATTACTTCTGGGTTTTCCCTGGTACGGGGATGGGGAATCACAAGACGATGTATTTGATAAGGGCGTGGTTTCTGACGTAATGCTTTGACATGGGCAGGCCTGTGTTGGGTGTGGGCGGCTTCTGATGTCACACTTGGATGTGGGCGGGGTTGGATGTTCACCGCAGGATGCAGCGAGCCCTACTTGGGGGTTTGGGGATAATCAACACAAAGTTCAGGGTTTAGCTGAAGGCAAGTTAACCGTGCTTTCTGGAATACACCCCTGAACCTCTTGCATGACATGGAGGTGCGTGAATCATCAGTAATTTTTGGTTCTGGTAGTGAAAACCTTTAACGCATACGATCACACCGGTGTGATTAGAATGTTCAGCACATCATGTGATCAACTGCTAAATTCAAATATGTGTTTGTGCTTTTCTTGGCGCTAAGCCTGAGATGGACATCATCAGCACTTGGCATATATCAAAACTATTCAGTGTTTAGTTTAGTTCAAAACAGCGAAAACAGTCTACACTGGCGTTTTCACTGCGTTTCAGAAATGATCTCAGTCCACACTACTCAACCGAAAATGCATGTCACATGACCATTTATGCAGTTACAAACATAGAATAGGTATAGGTAGATTCCCAATTATTTAGATTCGTCTACGTGCTTGAAGCGGTCGAATGGGGCATCTACTTGTACATATCTACTGGTACATCAATGAGCATGATGTTGTTTACACGGTCGTCAAGGATATGCAGAGCGAATGTGGGCAGCCACGCCATTGTGTACAAAAGTCTCCGTTTTAGTCTGTTTACACTGAAACGCAACCCTGGAGTTTTCAAACTAAAACAGGGTCTGCAGCGTTTTCAAAAGTCTCCGTTTTCGAGGGTCGAAAACGCAGGAGTAGTGTAAAAGTTTTGCAGGAGTAGCAAAAGTTATGCATTTTAAAACAAAAACGCATTAGTGTCCAGCTCAATGGACGTCAATAATGATTTTGTTTTTCATATTTAAAATGTTTAACAGCTGTAGAAGCTGCCTGAAATGACATAAACAAATATTAAGTACGTGGATGTCAAAACATGAAGATTTAGAAAGTATTATTTAAAATAAATATTGCAGGTTTCCCATATTTTCTCTGTTAGGTTGTTGTTTTTGTGATGCAAAATCAAAAGTATTTTAAACTGGACATTCACAGTTAGGTAGATAAAGCCCAGCATCTAGCAATCTGTTATATGTTCGTTGGTTAAAGAAGATCATAACAAAAAATTGCTATCATTAGTCTTCGTTTTGGACTGTTTACACTGAAACGCAACCCCAGAGTTTTCAAACTAAATCAGGGTCTGTTTTAAAAAAGTCTGTTTTCGAAGGTTGAAAATGCCGGAGTAGTGTAAACGACAGTCGTAACCGTAGCAAAAGTTATGTGTTTTAAAAACAAAAACGCAATAGTGTAAACAGGGCCTAAAAAAACCTGGGGGGGTGGGGTTTGTCTGCTAGAATATTTTAAACTCATGTGTGAAAAGGTTAAATACCCTGAGAAACTTTTCAGAGTTTACATACACTTATATATAACTAACAAAAAAAAATGTTCATATTAGGTATTCACTGATAAACTTTCTATCACAGTCTATGTTTGACTAAAATTAAGAAACATATGTAATACCTTTTGGCAGGTAGTGTTTTTCTCTCACTGAAGTTTGGCATGCCACCTTTTGAATGGTCACTCTTCACAGACACAGAGCTGGACACATGTGACCATGATCTTACACTAATGACAAAAAGAACAGAGAGACAAAACACTATCACACAGGAAGTAATTGTAATGCTGCAAATGATAATTAGATATAGTATAGCTGTGCATTTCATCCTACTATGACTATGGATGGATGGATATATTCATGTTCGGGTGCATGATCTTTATTTTTCCATAATGAATTTGTACGTATGCCTCTTAGTGATTGCCTGCGTTGTTTTACTGAAAGAGGTTCCAGAATAAGCTCAATAAAGGCCATTAATATTGTGGTAAATAATCAATTTCTTCAGTCGAATTCTATCACAGACCCCAGTAGATTAATAATGCTTTAATGCTATAATGTAAAACACATGAAATACCTTTTGGTAGATGATGGTTTTTTCTCACTGAAGTTTGGCATGCTACCTTTTGAACGGTCACTCTTCACAGACACAGAGCTGAACACAAGTGAACCTGGTCTCACACTAATGACACAGAGGAGACAAAGGGAGAAAAAAGAACAACACTGACTGACTGTGGCGTTTGCATAACATTTTTCATAAATTTAGCCATTTTTATACACTGTAATTTAAAATTTTGTGTACAATTATAACACTGCTTGAGCACTTTATTGCAATAATAACACTACTGTTCTATTACCCAGGCCAAAAAAAAAGCTGTGAGAGAGTGAATAAATTTGTACATTTGCAAATACGTCAATAATGACTTTACTTTTCATATTTTAAATGTTTAGCATCTACTGACTACTTTCTGAATGTTCAAAAATCAGTTAAATTGCACTGATAAAATTAATTCATACTGTAGTCCCAAAATATTGGCAGTCATGGTAGAATCTCTGCATGTTAGTTAGTTGCTTTTAAGTTAGACTTCTTCTTAAAGCCCTGTTTGCCATGTATAGTTTCAAAGTATTTGCAAATGTAAAAAACAAAAAAATAAAATAAAAATAAAACAGAAATGTCAGTAGTGTTTAAAAAATGATTCAGTCTTACCTCTGTTTCTGTGACAGACTCATCTCAGACAGAAAGTATGTTCCTCTCCCCTCTGACATACTGCAGCTAAACTTCCAGTGAAAGCATCAGCACCGGTTTGTGAAAATAATCAGTTGACCAGTATGACCTGGATATAATAATATGTTAATAAGGTCAATAACAAAGCAGTTATTCAAGAAAATAATGAGGGGGGAAAAAACAACTACTATATAAACTAAAGTGGTTTACAAACAAATATAGAATAGCCAAGTGGTCTGACAGGTGGCACAAAATATAAGGTGATTTGGGATAGTTATTTACACTGTGCTTAAAATTTTGAGTGGGAAAATTGAACTCAGTTTGTTACATTCTGTATTGCAGTTTTATGTCCTTTTACAATCATATACATTTTTATTAATATAATTTGATGTCATTCAATCACTACTTATGCTCCTAAAATAACTGAGTAGATGTAACCTGTATTATGGTCAGTATACGTGTACACACACGCACACACATATATTATATATGTGAACTGAAATATTCTTTAGTGATAGCAGTTATGATCTTCTTTAACCAACTAACAAAGAACAGAATGCTAGATGCAACTTGCTGTTCGGTTTATAATACTTTACATTTTGTATCACAAAAACAACAGCCTAGCATAGAGAATATAGGGGAAACCAGCAGTATTTCTTTTAAATAATACTTTTTTAATCTTCATGTTTTAACATCCACACACTTAAAAATATTTGTTTACGTAATTTCAGGTAGCTACATCAATTTGGAGTAGCCTTTAATACTTCCGGACTAAGAAAGTTCACCTTCAACTTCATATTTAAATAAACTTACGATTCCAAAGCAAAGTCCAGTCTCTGGTAGAAGATTTCCTGTCGTTAGACTGCTGTGTTTGCAGACTTTGGTATCGATTAACAGCGATGACTGGCCGTTCTAACGTTCTCATTTATGACCGCACATGACCATGGATGCGAGAGCTGTGTAAAACTTGAAATATTTAAGAAGGTTTTCCGAGACGGACATCAAATGGACCAAATCCAGCGAGTACCATTTTCTCTTGCTATCTGTTTATGTGTTTTTGTACATAGCACATAAATTAAATTAAATTTATTTTCTTCTTCTTCGTGGGTTTTATTGGAGCGTTTTAACAGATCCATACCGCCACCTACTGAAAAGGAGCGTGGATATTCTGCTACATATTCCAAAACGTTCTACATTTCTATGTATTTAACCGAACACATTTCAACTGTGCATTTATTATTTTCCCTGGTTCTGGACTATTATCTAAGATGCTGGATACTGTAAATGCCTGATATATTGTTTTGGTTTCATATATACTATTAATGCATGTTCTACTTGGCCACATGTCATGTCACTTTCACTTTCACTTTACAGGTTCTGCTTCTTGACAATAATCCATGATGCATAAACCTGTTTTGTTTTTCTCCATGATGTATAACATGGCATTAATTAGAGTGCTCTCAGATATGTGAAAATCAGTACTTTTATGTTGATGTTGATTGAGGTTAACAGGTCTTGCAGTTCTCCAAATGGAATTATATGCATTGGCTCCCTAACCTAATACACAAATATGCACTGCAAATTTAAACTTCATATTGTTGTTTAAACATTTTAGCTTTTTGAAGCCAAAAACAAATGAATATTAACTAGTTTACACATCTTTTGGCTCACATTAGAAAATTTAGCTTACATGATTTTGAGACATTATGTACAAAATATTAAAAATATATTGTGAAAAAAAAAATATATATATATCTGAGTGCTAAATTTGATAATTAGAATTACAATTCAATTATGATTGTAGCTTTATACTGAAGACCCAGAATCCTCTCTGTTCTGACCACTGACTCTTATTCCCTTCACTGCTCCACCTGTGAATGAAACAAAATCGTAATTTATATCAACACTAAACCAACAATAACCATTCAATATCAAATATCATGCATGCATGCACATGCATGTTCCTAATAATGTAGCATTATTCATTTTAAAGTGAATATTTGTGTGTATTTCCGTCATTAAAATTACTAGCAGCTGCAGTTTTGTGCAAATGTGTGCATATAAGAAAGTGCACAGTGCTATAAGGCTTTAAAACTGCTACAAGCATTGGTTTCAT
Source organism: Acrossocheilus wenchowensis (assembly GCA_029620275.1). NCBI lineage: Eukaryota > Metazoa > Chordata > Actinopteri > Cypriniformes > Cyprinidae > Acrossocheilus > Acrossocheilus wenchowensis. Next base: position 275,463 of record JAJUBA010000179.1, read on the forward strand.
TTTTTTGTGTGATGATATTCTCATCACAAAAAAAAATGAAAAGAGTTCATGTTTGAATATTTAATGTAAACATAATAGATTCTGGGTACAGACGTCACATCACACATATTCATTTATCATCATACAGTATAATGAGGCTCTTCTGAGGATCCTCACCTGATAATGACAGTCCTTTTCATTTCACAGGAGTTTAAGATTTAGACCAGGATGTAAACTGCATACCAGACTGCTTTGTAGCAGCTCTAAACAAAGTCTGTTCACGGTCTAGTCTGTAAGGAGAAATCAGAAGAGAAATTGCAAAGAATTGCAAATTAGTTACTATATTTCAATTTAAAAAAGTAAAATGAATTGTCACATTAAATTACGTTTCTTAAAGTTAGTTACTTAATTATTTACACACACGTCTAAAACAATATTTGGGTTTTACATATAATCCATTTTAAACATGAATTATGTTCAAATGTTGTTCTGACTGCAGAAGAGCCTGCGACTCCTATTGAGTCACTGTAAAGAGAAACACATGCTGATGACTTTATGGTTTATGTACTTGATGACAAAATACAAGCACAAATGATATTATGAATTAAAATGAAGAAAGAAAAAGAAAATACAATGATTCAGATCCATGTTAAGCTTGTGTGAGTTAAATGCATCGTGTTTCATTATTTTAGTTGCGTCATTACTGTCTTCTTTCACAGAAAATTTGTCCGATTTCAGCACATTAAACAATTTTATAGCCACAAACTATCAAATGCTTCAGAGTTTAATGTGCTTTATACTGACACACATACTGAACAATCAGTAGCTAATTAGCTCATAGTAAATTTCAGTCTTTCTTTAGGTGAGGAAATGCCAGAAGATGTAGCTATAAATGATGTGACATGAGTCTGTTTTCTTAAAATAAAGTAACAGTAAACTTTAACCACACCATAAGTGTAGTACAGTATAATGATACTAACTCTAGTATTTCCAGCTTGCATTGTGGGTTCATCAGTAGATCACTGAGGTTTTTCACTCCAGACCTCTCCTAATGACCTCCTAATGACCTTGCTTTCCCAGGTCAACTTTCAGCTCTGTGTCCTGTGCTGTTGAAAGCAGGCCAAAGGAGGTAGTCCTGTAGCTGGTGTTACCTTCTCTCCAGCCTTGACAAAATGTTATGGTCTTCTTCACTGGAGGTAGGTGGTGCCTCCTTGTCAATGGTAACTTCACACATATGCAAGTCACCCATGCCGTTTACACTGATGCACTCATATACCATGACAGATGTTTGCTTTTGCATCTGTCACTGATGAAAGTCTGGACGGTCCCTTTGGTCTTTGGGACTGATAATTCGAAATCCATTTTTTCCCAGAAACAAGTTGAAATGTCGACTCATCTGAGAACAGCAAACATTTCCACTGTCTTCTTGACTATCTGAGATGAGCTCTGGCCCAGAGAACCGGGCAGGATCACTGCATAGAATTGATGTATAGCTCTCTCCTAGAGGAGGGGTGTCAAACTCAGTTCCTGGAGGGCAGCAGCCCTGCAGAGTTTAGTTCCAACCCTGCTCCTCCAACACACAAACCATGAAGTTTTCAAATAAACCTAATTGGCATGATTAGCTGGATCAGTGTGTTTAATTAGGCTTGCATCTAACCTCTGCAGGGCTCTGGCCCTCCAGGAACTGAGTTTGACACCCCTGTCCTAGAGTAAGTTGCATTTCTTGATGCAGCAGCAGACTGTCCCTATGTTACAATTGGAAAGGCTCATCCCTATGCCCTAATCCCTTCAAAGGGTTTACCCTCCGGAGTGAGAGCTTCGAAGGATTGAAGGGTGTAGGGGACCAAACAACTGTTTCTTGAAGTGCCCTTCTGCGTCATCCTCCTGTGCTCACACGGAGGTGCCGTCATCATGGAAAGAATCACCGCAAAGGATCATGGGGGCCTGAAGTGACCATCAATTGTACCCTTCGAAATCCTTCATTCCGAAGGGCCCTTTGAAGTGGCCAGTTTGAGAACTTCGGTTTGGAACGACTCTTCAATATGGCGGCCATGATTGTTTTCTCTCCGAAGTGCCCTTCGGAGGGCGATATATCCCGCTTGGAACGCACCGTGTTAAGTGACAGCAGTTTTCTGAAGTGCTCCAGAGCCCATATGGCTATATTTAACACTGCAGCATGACAGTTTCTTATGCAATGCCATCTGAGGGCCCAAAGGTCAAGCACATTCACCTGAGGTTTCCTGCCTTGCCCTGCATGTACTGTGATTTCTCTGGGTTCCCTGAATCTTTTCACAATATTACGTGAGGTTGTAAGTGAAAGACCTAAATTCTTTGAAATTTTGCATTGCAAAATGTGATTTTTTATTTGTTTGACACTTCTCTCATGAAATTTGGCACAAAGTGATGAGTCATGATCCAGCTTTTCTTCAAATACTGAGATGCTGCTTTTATACCCAAACACGATACCTTGACCTATTACCAATTCACCTGCTTATTGTGAACTGTTACAAAAGAGTTTAACGTGGATTTTATAACCTTTTCACTTTTATTTTGCCTCTGTCCCAACTTTTTTGGAATGTGTTGCAGCCATCAAAATCAAAGTTTGTTCATATTTACAAAATACATTTACGTTGGTCAGTGAAAACTTTGGAAATCTTTTCTTTGTACTTCTGTCAATTAATTAAAAGTTAAAGAGAATGAACAAATCAGATTCTTGATTTTATTGCATTTTTACAAAATATCCCAACTTCTCTGGTATTGGGGTTGTAAATACAGCATGGCTCACAAATAGCTGCATGTTTGTCTGTATTTTAATGTATATGTTGTGTAAAATCAAGTCAAGTGACCTTTATTTCTATAGTGCATTATATAATACACATCGTGTCAAAGCAGCTTCTTAAACATAAAAAAAAAAAAAAACTTACATGAAAAAAAGATAAGACAAATATGTAATGAATGTTTTATTCTTTTTTTCATTTCAAAGACAAAATTAAAAAAGTGATTTTAAGCATTTTGATTCTTGTGTGAATGTTTCTCACTTCAATCTCTCCAGTTTACAGTGTGAATCCTTCAATACGTCACATAAGTGATTCACTCCTGTGTTTTTTATTGGATTTCCACTGAGGTCCAGCTCTCTCAGGTGTGATAGGTTTGATTTCAGAGCTGAAGTCAGGATGTCACACTGTTTCTCTGTAATACTGCAATTCCACAGACTGAGGACAGAAAGAGAAGAAAATGGGTCAGATCTACGATGATCATTTAAGGTTTTGGAGAATTTTTTCATCATGTCTAACAGAAATTTGTCATTTTAAACTAACAGCTAAATTACCACTATCTAGCATTAAAAACATTAAAGGGGTCATGAACTGCCTCTGTTTTTTATTTTGTACTGTTCTCTAAAGTCCACTTATAATGTTGATTTTTACATCAACAAAATCATAATTTAGAAGTAATAGGCTACTTCATGAGAAGGTCATTATCATTAGAAACCTGTTTATAATATTAATAATGTTATTAATAATGTACCTAACAAATAATGCATCTACAAACGTGCTGGTTATATGCCTGTATTGATCATCATCAGCAGTGAAGCGCTCTGTCTACAGCACTGTGGCATTCTGGGTAAATGAATGAGGGGCGAACCATCTGTTCTCTCTCAGTGATGTGAGCAGACGCACCCACAGAGCTTCAGGATGCATTCAGACGCTGTAGCCTCTCGGTGGAGGAATGGCAGATCATTATATTCTCCAGCACAGATTCTGCAGGAGTGTCTGAGCTCTTCATTGTTTGTGGGTGTTTGACATTCGAGCCAGACCCACGGTAATGAGCACACGTTTGACAGAGCTACTGGAAAACAGGAAAAGTCACACACACACAGCCTTATCCCTTTCAGTTGTTGAGCACCGCTGATGTGCTGCAAGACTTTTTCAATCTGTTCAATGCGACGAGCCCAGTGCATGATCCTCCACAACACACACAACAAAACCGTCACACAATGAAAAAACACAGCTTCTGCTGTAAGTTTCATGACAGAAATCAGGGATTTAGGCCTATATCAATGTAGCTCTATATATTATCATATATGTTTACATTTTTATATAGATTTCCAACAAAATAAACAAAAGTTTAAAAATCTGTGACTAAAACGGTCGCATTTGCAACCAAAAATATTCATTTGCGAGTGAAGTTTTTGCTGAGGTCGCCACTGGCGACTATATATATTTACATGTTATGACTTAAAAATTTGCGTGTGATGTATTTTTTTCCTGATTGTTTTGCGATCACATCTTGTATATTCATGTGTTAAACGGAGACAATGTGCATCAAAGTTTTAGTGGAAAAAAAGAGTGCAGAAAAGCAGTGTCTATTTCGTGCACAACTTGAACAAACTAAAACAGGTAAAGCTGTCACCTGTGTAGTTATTGGCAATATCGTTAGCAATTCTCGTTTATAATCATTACTATGGCTTCTTATCAAGATCTTAGTCTAGGCCTATGTGTTCTGTTAATGCGTGAACTTCATATTATTGAAGTGCACTTGCTGTCCAGTAGCCTAATGGCAAAAGCTTTGTACTTTGTTACTTTTTAATAAACAAAGTATCAGCTTTAAAATGATCCAAATTCATAACGAAATTCAAACAACAAATACATTGTTTACGATCGCTTTAGCGCCTCAGTTCAAGCGGCAAGTGAACCCATTATATCTTTCTCTTTACTACTATAGTACATAATGAACATGAATTAACATCAAGCTACTTTATAAGAGAGCCTACAGTACGTCTTACTGAAATGTCTCATGTAAAAGCTCATTCAATGTTTCAAACTGCGGAAAACGTGTAAAGCTTGTAAACAATGCCACGTAATAATACATTTACCTCAGAATAACCATTCGGTGTCCATAAGCTCATCAGTCAGCTAGAAAAATAACTACAAAGAGGAGCAATGTTTACATTTTTGCGCTATTGCATATTAATATTTTTACTTAATCTGTTGCACATGATTCAACTCCTATAAAATTGCATTTAATTTTTTTTTTAAATCCGATTAATCGAAAGAATAATCGGCCGACTAATCGATTATCAAAATAATCGTTAGTTGCAGCCCTAAATGTAATTTAATGTTTAATGCATTTTATGGTGTCATTAACAATAAACGGAATATATTTTGTTAAATAAAAGATTATTTAAATCATTCTGATAAACGATTTAGGTATAGTAATCTAAAAGTAATAAAAAAGTAATTGGATTATATTACAAAAATGTGTAATTGACTACGTTACTAACTACAATTTTTATTTGGAATTTATACAATTTCATTTGGAATCAGCAATGGTCTACAATTTGTAAGTAATCTACCCAACTCTGAGTGTAAATAGGGATGCACTGAATGTTCGGCAACCGAAGTGATTCAGCTGAAAATAGCAAAAGAAGCTCTTAACAAAAAGACAGAATAAACTGTACTGAACAATGATGTGGCATGACCAAATATGCATTTATGCATTTATTTGTACAGTAAAAAATACATGCCTGATTCAAGAAGGGGGTCTCAAAAATGGCCAAAAAATATTACTTTACTAACTTACTGATTTTAAGTTAAATTTTGCTTTGTTGGTATATTGCCTACTAGAATGTTAAAAAATGCTCAGTATTAAATACATGTTTAAAATTGTTGTTCTGTAATTGTTTGTTTCTTTGAGAAGCAAGACAAAACAGTAAAAAAGCACATTTAATTTAATTTATGCAATGGTGAAAAAAACCTGTCAAAATACACAGGGGAAAGATGTTTGGTATTCGGTCTTTGGCACAGTATTTCATTTTGTTCGGCTTCGGCCAAGAATTTTCATTTTGGTGCATCCCTACTCCAAAGAAAGCTACAGGTAAGATTGTAAAATTTCAAAGTAAATCAATATTTGGGTTGCTGTATGTGGGATAATATATAGTGAGACACATTTTTTGTAAAAATAAAATCTCCTCTGGATATAAAAAAAAAAACTGCCAGCTCCACACTATTACCCAACTGACTGTGTACATACAATATAAACAATGTAATGACGATGATCTGAAAACATGGTTTGTATTTCTCTGCAATACTGTAATGTGTGGTTTCTACCGTATAATTTGACTTGTTGTGACCGAAAATGATTCCAAGTAAATATATTTCCAGTGACCTCAACTGAACTGTCCTCATTCGTACTACACACAGTATCAGTGACAGAATATGATATAATACCCTCACAGTCGGCTAAACCGATCAATATAATCAATGTACAGAAAGCAATGTGTTTACAGTCCACAAACACGCAGGCTACATGCTGCTTGAAGGAATGCAGTAATCCTTTCAGCAGTCCGAACCGTTCTATGTAGTCTTCTGATGTCTGATTTTGTATATATCTTTATTGAGTTTTTTACAAAGCTTTTCCAAAAAACACATCATCCTTCCCTACAACTTACCCCAGACAAAAAATAAATTAAATAAAAATAAATTAAAAATTAAAATTAAAAATAAAATAAATTAAATAAAAAAATAAATTAATACACAAATAAATCAATCAATAATAATATTCCATAACTTCACACATCTAAAGCATCTTCAATATCTCCATTTTTAACAAAGTCTAAAAACACCTCCCAGATATAAAAAAAAAAATCAAAGGGTTTCTTTCTAATTGCATATGTAAGTTTTTCAAGAGCCAAACATGTTAAGTTTTTCAGCCATAGTCCGATGGAAGGGCAGTTGGTATTTTTCCAGCACAGGGCAATGGAACGTCTTGCTTGTAACAGACACAAATCCACCAACTTTCTTTCTTTAGTGGACAAAGAGCAATCATCTTCATACATACTCAATACACACAATACAGGACATAGAGGAATTGGAGAGAAAGTAAACTTAGAAACATATTGAGTCACCGCTACCCAAAACTTCTGCACCTCCTCGCATTCCCACACACAATGGTAAAATGTACCTTGAAATTTATTGCATTTAAAACACAGATCAGGGATATTAGGGTTAAATTTATTTAATCTTACTGGGGTTATATAAATTCTTATTACCCAATTATATTGTAAGAGTCTCAACCGAGAGTTCAAAGTTTGTGTTTGTGCATTTAAACAAATTGTATTCCAATCATCTAGTGAAATATCCATATTTAGATCTTGGATCCATGCTTGCCTTTTATTTTCAGAGCTTTCTTTATGATTTTCTCTTAATATGTTATAGAACTGGGTAATCTGCCCTTTAATGTAGCAATATTTAATGTCCCAATATTGACATTGGGGGGAGTTGGGGAGAATTCATTGGGGAGAATTCTTTAAACACGTAAAAATAAAACTTCTGAGTTGCAAATACTTCATTACAAGATTATCAAATGACATTAATATATTGTCTTAATACAAATCTTTCAATCTAATCATGCCCTTATTCATCCATAATTTGAATCCCATATCCTTTTTAGCTGGGCTGAAATGATCATTTCCCCAGATAGGAGAAAAACGGGAAAGCACTGGGAGGTCTCCAAGATATTTATGGGCTTCGTTCCAGATTACAATGGTATTTTTTACAAATGGGTTATCTGTCCTTTTTTTTTAGTTCTTTAAGCGGTGCTGAATATAAAAAGCTGTCAAGTGTCAAGCCTTTTGCAGCCAATTTTTCAACATGTAACCAAGACACAGCAGCTTCATTAGCAAACCAGAACAATGCAGCCCTCAACTGAGCAGCCCAATAATACCATAAGAAATTAGGTAGTTGGAGCCCTCCCCTTTCATAGGGCAGATATAGTTAAGAAAGTCTCAGTCTTGGCTTCCTGTAGTTCCAAATAAAATTAGAGAGAAGTTTTCTTATTCTTAGAAAAAATGTTGGGGGAGGGGGAAGCGGTAGTGATTGAAAAACATAAAAAAATTTCGGAAGTATATTCATCTTAATCACATTTATTCTTCCCATTAAAGAAAGAGGCAGTTTCATCCATCTAGTCGTATCTTCAGATAATTTAGCCATCAAAGGTTCATAACTAGCTGAACTAAGGAGGCTTATTTTAGGGGTTATTTTAATTCCTAGATAATCAAAACGATTTAGAGCATTTACAAATGGGTGGCTCACTTTAGGATTTAATCTCTCTTGTTACATAATTGAAGACTTATCTTTATTTACTTTAAATCCAGAAAATTTGCCAAACAGGCCAATAAGCTTTAAGAGGGAGGGGATAGATTTTCCAAGTTCTGATAGAAATACGATGGCATCTGATGTCTGATTTTGTAGCTGAACCAAACCAGGAAGTCTCGCACATTCACAGAAAATGGCTTGCTTCCGCGTTGAAAATTAAGGTGGATAAAGAAATATAAATATGACACAGGACCACTGATCTATATAAATGACTGATTTGAATCTGTACATGCAGCCCACAATAATTTCATTTTCATTTTACACTTTCAGTTTATATCATTTGATATACTTAAGTGTTAAATTAAAATCATAGTCATGATAAGCAATATTTTAATTGCTTCAATATGGATGAGTTTAATCCAAACATCATGAAGGTCTTATACTGTGGACTTGAATCCATCTAATCCACCTCTTTTGCAAGCTCATTAGCCTCTTCTCCCTCCTTGATGTCACCTGTAAAAAAAAAAGGCAAAATACCATTCAGATAAATACAAAACCAGCAATAAACATTCGACATTACTCGTGTACAGTATGCTTCTATTAATGCTGTATTATATCATTTGAAGGTCTAATCCTCTTCCACCTGTATAAATTAGTAATCATTTTTAAATAGTAACATACAACAGTTAGCACAATAACTTTCGATTTGTTAAAGCAGTGCTATCTGAAGCTGTAGTAGCTGTAAGTTTGGCATTGATTGCTAGCTGTTTAGCAATATCTCACCAAAATTACCATCACACATATTAATTTATTAGAGTACTAAAGTGAGAACCTTTTGAGAATTCCTCATCTGACGGTGACTTGTCTTGATCTGTTGATTTCACAGGTTCCTGAGCTTTTGACCATGTTGACCATCCACTAATAAGGTTTACACCAGGTTTAAAGAGTGAATGTTCCAGGCTGCAAGGAAGAATCAGAAGAGAACAATGTTGAGTGGAACAAGTTGAAAATTAGTAACTATATTTCAATTACTCTGAGTTTCAAAATAGCCCTTAACAAACATTAAACTTCTATAATTAGATTAGTTACTGATTTTAAATAATTTGGCATACATATTTTAAAAGAGTTTGAATATAATACATTTAAAACAAATTACAAGATTTCCGTCTGTTTGTGCTAGCATGACTGTGACAAATGAATGTTTACTCACCTCAGTTTACAGTTTGAGTCTCGTAGCAGATCACGTAGCTGGTTCTTGGAGTATCCGATGTTATTTTTACTCAGATCAAGCTCTTTTAAAAACTGCAGTGCTTTTGTTTCTGCCAGACACTGAGCCAAAGCAGCAACATCTGTAATGTCACAGTCTTTTAGACTAGAAAGAGAAAGACAAACAGACAGAAGAAGAAGATTATTTTGGAGGCAAAAATCACAGTCATCTCGATGGGAATGCATTTGATGAGGAATTTCTCCTACGTGAATTTTGCATTGATTTCAAGTTTGACAGGGAAATTCACAGCTTTGACCAAAAGCGACAACTTTGTGGGTGGAACCTTATCAAAGCTACACTAATTATTCAGAATGAACAAGGAAGTCACTTCATAATGGAATTGTTCAAGAATATAAAGCGCTGCAGAATGAAGAGCTGTTAGAAAAATATTTGACACACAAGCTTCACATCCAGTTTTACCTGTTGAATTTTGCTATTCAAAGGTGAATATAACTGCACATTACTTCATGATAGATTAAAAAATTAACCAGTCAGTGACATTTCTTACCAACCAATTCATCAAAAGACTTAAATATTTTGAAATGTATAATTATACGCTCTAAATTGCCAAAAGGTTTGAAATATAAATGTAGGCAATGGGGCAGTTTAAAACTTACAAAATTATACATAATAAAGAAAAACAAAGGCACATGCATGTGAATGTTACTCACCTCAGTCGCTTCAGTTTACAGCGTGAATCCTTCATTATATCACACAAGATCGCCATTCCTTTGTTTTCTATTTTATTCCCACTGAGGTCCAGTTCTCTCAGGTGTGATGGGTTTGAACACAGATCTGAAGTCAGGATGAGACACTGTTTCTCTGTAATACTGCATCCACACAGACTGAAGACAGAAAGAGAAAAGACAATGAATCAGATATGTCTCATAAATTCATCATGACTAAACACAATAAGTCACTAATAGACAAGCTAAAACATGGGACCTTATTTACAGAACCATAAATAAATTCAATAACTAGGATTTGAGGATGCTAGCTAGAATCCAAGTCAAGAGCATCTTTAGTTGGACAAAAAAAAGTTAGTGAATTATAAATGTAGATTAAGACACAAGATCAACAAGGAACTGATTGAAAAAATGTAAATGGACAATTTTACATTCTTAAAGTGAAAAAATCAAGAAAATTTTGAATTTCAATATAAAGTTTAGTGTAGTTTACCGACACTAAGTACAAATTTGGCTTAAAGCTACAGTACATCATAATAATGATTTATCGTTTGAGCTGTTGGGTTGAATTTTGCACAAAATATCAGTTTCACATCATTTGTCTTTGCGAGATTACGTCACGTCCATAAACAAAGAAAAGCTATTAGACTGCAGGTACAATGTGCCTGTAGCCATAACTAATGAACAACATTAACACAATGGATCGGTCAAAAAGGTAACCATCCGAACCATCTGAGAAATCACCTTATGTTGACACAAAGAAATCTTGTTTAGAGAAGAGTTTAAAAGCCAAGGGGAAAGGGACATAGCCTGTAGCAACTCGTATCAACATCAGACTGGCTTTTCGGAGATGGCAATAACTTTTACATTGTCAGTTATTTTTGGAGTTTTGACATCATTAGTAACATTCAACCACTTGCTTAACTTAAACCATCATCATAATCTGCACTGAAGAGCTGAGCAAAAGTCCAACTCACGCAATCATCAAAAAATTGTTACCATTGCTATTATAAATCCTTGACACAATGTGTAGCTAGTGTTATTCTGTCAAAATAATATATATAGATGCAAGGGCGTAGTTTTGGTTTGAACATTGGGGGGGTTGAAGTGGACCCTGGGTCAGGCTCCCTCTTAAGGTTTATTTATTTGTTTGTTTGCTTAAATGTTTATTTTTGTAAAATGGTGTTTTGTGATATCCACCACACATGCAAAGTTGGTTGATAGCGTAACTGCAATAAAGTAATAGGCTAGTTAACAATTACTTGTTTATATAGGATATATAATGTATTTTATATTATTTAGACACTTAGGCTATAGTTTGACAGAATGTTCTAATTCAACACGCCGTGGGAAGTCAATCTACCTTAACATTTTCTTACATTGATATTGTTTATTTCTTACTCCTTAACAGTTCATGAGGCTCTTAATGATTAATCTGCCATCACTGGAATATCTGAAGGCAGGTTTTTCCATCGCTCATCATTAGAACCCATCGGCTCTCGACTTGTACTTGCTCTTATGAAAAGTACCATAGTTCTTAACTGTAGCATCTGTTATAATAAGGCTAGCCTATTAATCATTACCAGGCCAATAATGACTTTTTATTAATCTATATTGCATTTGTTATGAGAAACAACAGTCTTTAGAAACAATAGCTACAACATGCCACAGTTGTAATATAAATCTTTAGGGAAAAATCTATTCCCTTAACAGATTATCTATTATAAATTCTACAAGTTAGACAAAATTTACCACAATAAATAAGCCTACAGTAAAACGTGATAAATTATAGTAAAGGTGGTCAAGAGTAGTTTAAAAATATTTTAATATTATGTTAGTGCTGGTGCAAGATTGTTTTCTCCTTTTTTCATCAGTCTTTTTAGTTTGTGCCTTTTTTTAGATAATGTTCGACTTACTCCATAGCATTTTAAAGTGGCAGTTTCTCAATAGAATTCAAATAGATCACATATTTTACCATCAGCTTCGCGATAGGAATGGCTCGCGCGAATCTTCTCACACTTCTCGAGCCCGCTGGTGAACGCGCACAGAGTAAAGGGTGATTCGCGCGCCGCTCGTGCACAATTAAAAGAGCCGCGCGTCAGTCATGTTGTGCTGATAAGCACTCCGTTCGGTTCTTACATGAAGTTAGCGCTCATAAAAGCGCCGAAGGCGCGATTCAAATAATTAATAAATGGCCTGATTCTAAGTTTCCATTAACCATGGTATAAATATTGGGGGGGTTGTACTTGCTAGTTTTGGTTATTGGGGGGGTTACCTCCCCCCCATCCCCCCCACAAACTACGCCCCTGTATAGATGTAATATATGTGTGGCTAAATTTTTATTGCTTTTCCAGTTTATTAATCTTAAATGCTTTCATTAATTGTGTTCTTTTGTTCTGGATGAAGCTGTGAATACAGTGCAATGAAGTACACCGATCACAGTAGTGGGTTTTGAAAAAGTTTTCTATTTTACAAATATTTTCAGTGCGTAAAAAAAATTGTCACAAAAAAAAAAAAAAAACAGTATTTCATAAGCTAACATCCAGATACAAAGACATAAAAATGCATTTAATGACCCCTTTAGGATTTAGTAAAAAATACAATTAGAGACATAGGTACTGTGTAACTCTGTCAGAATAATTTATTGTCATTCATGTTTTGCAAGTTTTTGTCTGTTCTCACTTTTGTCTAATTTTGCAGTCCATTAGCTCATAGTACTTTTGAATCTTTTTTCAGATGGGGCAATGCCAGAAGGTATAGTGCTATGAATGATGTAACTTGGGCCCTTTAGTCTTTAAATAACTAAACAGTAAACTTAAATCACACTGTAACTGCTTTACAGTATAATGTTACTAACTGTAGTTTCTCCAGCTTGCATTCCGAACTGCTCAGCAGAAGCCCAAGGTTTTCAACTCCAGAGTCTCCTAGTTTATTTCCACTGAAATCCAGTTCTCTCAGGTGTGATGGGTTTGATTTCAGAGCTGAAGTCAGAGCTGAACAACCTTCATCTGTCATATCACAGTATCTTAACCTATATTTGGAGAAATTAGACAAATAAACTCTTCATTCTGTTTCATTCAAATATCAGTTTTCTTTGCTGTAGGTTAATGTAACTCACCTCAATCTCTCCAGTTTACAGTGTGAATCCTTCAGTACGTCATTAAAATGCTTCAGTCTTGTGTTTTTTAGTTTATTCCCACTCAGGTCCAGCTCTCTCAGGTGTGATGGGTTTGATTTCAGAGCTGAAGTCAGGAAGACACACTGCTTCTCTTCAATACTGCATTTACACAGACTGAACACAAGAGAAAATAAAAAGACTCAGATCCATGATGGCCATTTGATTAAGGACTACAGTAGGCAGATAGTGTTGTTCCCTTAGTAAACACAGTCAGACTAGTTCTGTATGCTGGAAACTGTTGTAGCAGCAGATGTGAATCTCATAATATTTTTGCAGAACAACATACACACATTTTAGTATACTGAAATTTGAATAAAATTTAATAAAATTCTTTAAATTAAATGCAATTACTAGACACCTAATATTAAGTGTGACGAATAGAGAAAGGACGTTTCCGTACAGGTGGAGTATTACAGTATAAAAATCAAATTTACGAATGTCTTAAAATAAATAACTAATCAGTGACCTTTAAATCACACTGTAACTGCTGTACAGTATAATGATACTAACTGTAGTTTTTCCAGCCTGCATTGTGGGTTCCTCAGCAAACACCAAGGTTTTCAAATCGGAGTTTCCTAGTTGATTCTCACTCAGGTCCAGTTCTCTCAGGTGTGATGGGCTTGAATTCATTGCTGAAGTCACAGCAGAACAACCTTCACCTGTCATTTCACAGCCTCTTAACCTATATTGGAAGAAAAAAGAGAGCAAGACAGAATATATTTTTTTTTTATTCTGTAAATTCACATAATCTTTATAAACAATCAAAAAGACGGAGGAAGAGAAATCTTTATTTCACTAAATTGTAAATACTATGGCAAATACATTTTCACAAATACTCAGGCTCTTTATGAGTACGTTTTGAAGTGATTTTAAACATTTGATTCTTGTATGTTACTGACCTCAAACTCTCCAGTTGACAACGTACATCCTTAAATATGTCAGATAAGTGCTTCACTCCTGTGTTTTTTATTTTATTTCCACTGAGGTCCAGTTCTCTCAGGTGTGAAAGGTTTGAACACAGAGCTGAAGTCAGGATGAGACACTGTTTCTCTGTAATACTGCATCTACACAAACTGAAGACAGAAAGAGAAAAGATGATGATCAAACTAAGGTTTTAGAGGTTTTGGGTAGTTTGTCTAACACTGTGGTTCCCAAACACTTTGCAGCTTGCACCCCTTTCTAATGCCACAACCAGCAACTTACTCTGGTTAAACACCACATTTTAACTGCAATAACTAAACACAAATATTCACTGTCCATGGCTTAACATTAGCTTTTTTGCTCACCAGCCACTGTGGCTAGTGGCTTTGCAAAATTACTAGCCACTCAGCATTTTTACTGGCCACAATTTTGTTGATGGGAATGTACATTTTATATGACTTTAAGGGATACTCCATCCCAAAATAGAATTTTGTCATTAATCACTTACCCCCATGTCGTTCCAAACCCGTAAACGCTTCGTTCGTCTTCGGAACACAATTTAATAACAGGGAAGCTTGTGACTGTCCCATTGACAGCATAGTAAATTGCACTGTCAAGGTCCATAAAAGTATGAAAACTTTTTTGAAAGCTCTCCTCTGACAGCAAGTGGCTGTCTTAATAAATGAGTCATTGAATCATTCATTGAAACTATTTGTTCAGACGGTTGATTCTTTCAAAAATGAAGAAAGTGGCTGTCTTTATGAATGAACCACTGAATCATTGAATCAAATGATTAATTCAAATGTAAATATTTCAGTAACGAAACAACTTAGCTATATGTTATAAATATAAAAACTAAATTTTACCACAGTATGTTTCTTCTGTGTGCAGTTTTTCATTTGTTTTGATTTCTCCACAAATTCTCTCTCGAATTCTCAAGCCATAACTGGTGCAACCCTGTTACTGTCAATACATTACTCATTATCAATTCCTGTTTACACCAAATGTAATAAAATCAGAATAATTCTTGCTGAAATGTCGGTGTTTCTCCAATTACATGTTTTACTCATATTAGCTGTCTGGTCAGGCAAGTAAAATTCTTTCTCAATTGCCCTTTCAAGTTCTGAAATATTCTTTCAAGAAGCAGACATTTTAGTTTACACCTTAATTTCAGATCAACTTCAAAACTGGTCATTGTGTCAATTTCACACTTAGTTTTCTCACTGGGGCAAATGTGTTCTGTTGTTTTCAGCCACATTTTTGAAGTCTTTTATCTATCACCAATATGGATCAATGATTTGATAACATCATACATAAAAATACATTGTATGGGTCAAAATTATCGATTTTTCTTTTATGCCAAAAATCATTAGGATATCAAGTAAAGATCCATGAAGATATTTTGTAAATTCCCTACCGTAAATATATCAAAACCTAATTTTGATTAGTAATATACATTGCTAAGAACTTCGTTTGGACAACTTTAAAGGTTATTTTCTCAGTATGCTGTATTTTAAAGGTCTATGGCAGAGATGAAATGTCACAAATGGTTAGGCAACCTCAGCATTAGAAACAGCACTGACAAGAAGAAGAGACATCAGTGTGCACCAATAGAAATGACAGAAATCACTACACATCAGCATGACGATAATGATCTCTGTTTTGCTGTAGTAATATACTAAAACTAAAGGGGGAATCTATTAGACTTAATGTTGTATACAACTGTGGCTGAATTTAACAGGATTGGCTTATAATAGAATTAAGATTAACATTGTTCCATAAAGATCAGTGACCAATTGATTGGTACGTCACTATTTGTTTTGTTCTGAAACAGGCACTAATTTGTGGTGCAGTTTTTTTTAACAAGCCATATGTTTAAGCAGCGCATTTATGCATCCATCAGCATAAAACATGCAAGTAAAAACTAGATATGAAATGTAGATATAAAATACAAGCTTTTATAATTAAAGCAAACGTTAATTTTTAGTCGCACATTAGTAGCCAGTGAAGGTTATTTTTTATCACTTAGATAGAAAAGACATCTATGTATTTAGAGCAGCTATAGATTTTTAAAATCACTTATTTGAGGAGTTTTTAAGCTCTGGAAGAAAACTATTGTTCTCTCTCTATAGTCACTGAAATAATTATTGAACTGACTTAGTCAATGGGTTAAAGCTTGATGTCACTTTTTGTTTTAATTGTCTGTTTAATTTTAAGACTTCTAATTGCTGTGTTGCTGAGAGAACTGCTCTGACTCAAATAAGGAAACAGTATTATCAACTACTGTAACAATAATATCAAAAGTAATATTTCAAATAAATTACTCACATCACTGTGTTGAGTTACAGTGTTTATCCTGCAGTAGAGCAGCGATCTGATTCACTCGTGTGTCTCCTAGTTCATGTTCACTCAGATTCAGCTCTCTCAGGAGTAACGGGTTTTTACCCACAATTCCAATCACAAACCGACAGGCTTCATCTGCAGCAGGACTCCTCAAAAACCTGCAGAAGGGAAGATGAAGCAGAATTCAGTCAAATTCTGAGCTAAATGTCCAGATGTCCAAAGATTCAGATGTTCTGCAGGCATCTCGGCTTTGTTGTCTTCTTGCAATAAAGTCTAAATTTGACTTCTGGAACTCTGACACCTGGGGCCAGTTGCATAAACTTAGCCACCATGTTAAGACTGTTTCTTAAGAACTAGTTTGACCAATAGCAGTTGCCAAGAGGTAATCAGTCTTACTTTTCCAATGCAAATAAGAACAATCTACCTTTTTCCGGCCCTGAGCATTATTTTGTAAGACAGAGATGACTTTTCTCTACAACAATATAATCACGTCTCACCTCAGTGTCTTCAGTGAGTAGTATTGATCCTGTAGTAAATCATCGAGCTGCTTCACTCCTGATTGTCCAGGATCATTTCCTGTGAGATCCAGCTCTATCAGGTGTGAAGGGTTGATCTCAGAGCTGAAGCCAGAGCAGCACAACCTTCTTCAGTGATACTGCAGTCTGACAGTCTAAAGAAATAAATCAAATAATATAATAAAATAATGTAATAATCAAAATGTGTTGTATGATTCATGTAATTAAACATTAAATACATATAAACATACATAATTAAAAACATTTCTTACTATTAAACAAATTGCATTACTAAAAAATTGAAGTTAATGTAATTAAAAACAATGGTTCATTTCACTCACCTGAGTTTCTGCAGTGTGCAGTTTGTATTTTCTAATCCGTTCTGGAGTTTCTTCACTCCTGAATCCTGCAGATTATTGTTGCTCATGTCAAGTTCTTTCAGACTGGAGTTTGATCTCAGGACTGTAGCGAGAGCTGAACAGCTTTCCTCTGTTAGACCACACTTACGCAGACTAAAATGATGAACGTGAGGAGAGATTTGCAAACACAATGTAATTGATGCCACTATTCAGTCATTACTGAAGAAAATTATTGTTCTTCGAGATACTTCAAATGTGCAGTCATAAAAAGAAAACAACACTTACATCAGTGTGTTGAGTTTACAGTGTTTATCCTGCAGTAGAGCAGTGATCTGATTCACTCGTGTGTCTCCTAGTTCACGTTCACTCAGATTCAGCGCTCTCAGGAGTAACGGGTTTTACCCAAATTCCAGCCACATACTGACAGGCTTCATCTGCAGCAGGACCCAAAAACCTGGGGACAATGATATTTTATAACATTGATATACATTGAGAAGTACATTGATATTTTATAACAGTACACTGCAGAGCTGCCTTCTACGATAATGAAGATCATCTCGATACACTTGGTAGGTTCTTTCACACCAAATGCACATGAAACAATGTAACAAAGTACTGCTGAATGGTCTAGTCATGTACATTTGCTCATGACAGATGGTTTTAGGAATTTTATAATAAGAGACTTAATATTTGCTGTACACATGTAGTGAAACAACTAAAAAGCACTTTTGTTTTTTTTTAGAAATCTGCCTTTGTGCTGTCTTTAAATAAAGGCTTATAATTAAACTTTAGCATAATCACGCTCATGCTAACTCAAATCACTTATTCAATTCAAATAATTTAAACCGATTACTCTTATCTTGACAATTAATAGCTTTTATGTACTAAAAAGGTATTTACATAACGGGTGTGGTAAAATAATGTTGATTTTGTCGTTAATGGTGCAGACACAGATAAAAAAAATTTAACTTTGATGGTTTAATTTCTTTTAGCTAAATCTTAAAACTATTGCATTATATTATTTGAAGAATACTCACCTCACTTTCAGTTGACAATTTGGATTCTGTTGCATATCAAGGAGTTCCTTCACTCCTGATTGTCCAGGATCATTTCCTGTGAGATCCAGCTCTATCAGGTGTGAAGGGTTTGATCTCAGCTGAAGCCAGAGCTTTATAACCTTGTTCTGTGATACTGCAGTCTGAAAGTCTGAAGAAAAAACACACACATTATATATATATTATATATATATATATATATTATAGGAAAGGTGACATGTAGCCAAGTATTGTCACAGAACAGTAGTGGTAGTGAACAAACACAAACATACCCCCTGAACACACACTCGGAGCAGCAGCTGAGGCGCCCAGGTAGCAGTTAGGGGTCCTAGCCTTGTCAAGGGTCTCACCTCAGTCATGGTATTCTCTCCCCCCGCTGGTCATTCACTCCCCTCATCAATCCCTGCCAGTAGCAAGACTCATACCCATGACCTTTGGGTTACAAGTCCGTCTCTTAACCATTAGGCTACGACTGCATAAACGGTTAGGGTGCCCAATCCTGTTCCTGCAGATCTACCTTGGAGCTGAACTTTGCAGGAGTGTAGATTTCCAGGAACAGGATTGGGCACCCCTGTTCTAAATTGTTGATTGTTTTTCAATAACTTTCAATAACTGCACTTCCAGGCAGGGCCTGAAGGCAGTGTTATTATTCTGAAGTAATTAAACTTACATTTTCACTATTAATAATTTGTAATTACATATACTACTAAGAGTGCACAGAATCAGTTAATACCTTTGTAAGGGAAATTGTATTACTGTCTTATTAAATGTGTTGTCTTTGTCAAATGCTTGAATTTAACCAATTAGGCTACTTCAAATCATCCACCAGATGGGGTAATTTGTGTAGTCTCAGCTAAGCAAAATGCTCATTGGCTATGGTTACAGCAGATTTGGCATGATTGAATTAGAGCAAAACAACTTAAAAATAAAGGAACGGTGACTTGTAAAATCAAGAATACCAGTGATGGAAAATGGTGTCTGAACAACAGGCTCAGCCGTGACATTAAATTCGGTAAGCTGTTTATATTTTTAGTGTTTCAGTACAACAAACACCCTGTCTACGCTGGATTATAAAACTCATTTTAATCAAGCATAGGGAGCGTGTATAAGGTTGTGCAAGGCTTAACCTTCCCCTGACCACTAGTCAGAAATTATATTATGCAGGGACATTTTTATCTGCTTATTTTGGAATTTTGTGGGTGTTTTTTGTTCATTTGAGTGGCATTTTTTTACCAACACACCCTTTATTTCCGACTTGGCTTGTGTATAAGTAGGATGCTTAACCTTAAAAGCATACCTCGAGTCTTTAGAAACCCAGGATACCATTCACTACCCTCCCTCCTTCAACTTTTAAAGTTAGATACATTTCTTAGTATTCCTCAGACTATTCATTATAAACATCATATAACAAGAAAAAAAAAAGAGAAAAAAACATTTAAAGATGTCTGTTATGTGATACATTTTTTTTTTTTTTGTAAAAAGTGTATAGAGTCGCTAGTAACCTGAGGTATGTAATAGTGTAAGTATATTTTTCTTGAACAACAACAATTAACTGTCTGATGACTCAATAAGTGCAATTCACCTTTATCCTCGAGGTGGCACTGTTGATACACAATGTTGATGTTGTCACGCCTGGACTGTCTTGTGTTTTGCTCTCCATGTGTTTTCTTCCTCATGTGTGACCTAGTTTCTGCAATTGAGTTAATCACCTTCATTGTGTTCACCTGTCTGCCACTCGTTATCCCACTATATAGTTGCTGTCCTTTTGAGTTCCAGTTGTTCGGTTATTGTTTATGTTACCCTATGTGTGTATCTCCTGCTTTTGAAGTTCCATTAAATCTCTTGTTCCCGTTGAAACCTTCGTCTCCGTGCATCTTATGTGTTCCCCGTACACGCAACCGTGACAGAATAACCGACCACAAAAGAAAAAAAAGTATAGCGGCGTGTTTCCCTCGTTTTGTTTCCGTTTTTTCCCTCAGTTTTATTTTTCCCTTTTGTTATGAATGACCCTGCCTGCCTTCTCCTCATGCTGGAGCAGAGGAGCCGTTCCTCGAGGACCATACAAGACTTCTTGGAAATCTCCCATTACACCCACTACCCGGACTATGCCTCTGCACATTCTACCGGATGAGCCTTAACGACGGGTGCAGAGCGCGGTTGTCCGGGGATGGTCCTCGAGGAGATTTTGCCACCTATGTGGAGTGGGTGCTGGTGTCTTGTGGATCCCCACTGACCGTGACCTACGAGGAGAATGACACCAGTACCACTCCGGACCCAGAGCCCAGCCTGCCATCACCCCGAGCCGCAGAGCGTAAGCCCGAGCCCACCGCGGACGGAGAGCCAGAGCCCAGAGCAACCCAAGAGCCATCGCAAAGAGGAGCGACTGAGCTGGAAATTGCCCCGGAGCCAGAGCCTCAGAGATCGTCCGATCAGGTGCGAGAGCCGGCTACAGCGCATGCGACGGTGGAAGTAACAGTGGAGTTTGAGGGTGCTGAAGGAAGCCCCGCCCACTGCACCACCGCTGAGGGTGAGCAGTCACTGGACTCTGGGAACTTAAATAATGGGGAAATTCAAGCAGACATGCCTTACATGCTCACGCCATCATTGGAAGTCTCTAACAGCCCACCTTTGCCTCCGCTGGTCCCGTCCAGCCCACCTTCGCCTCCGCTGGTCCCGTCCAGCCCACCTATGCCTCCGCTGGTCCCGTCCAGCCACCTTTGCCTCCGCTGGTCCCGTCCAGCTCAGAGCCTCGAGTGCCCATCAGAACCCGCGCTGCAAGAGCGCCCCTTGAATCCGCGCTGCAAGAGCGCGCCCAGTGCCTGCACCAAGAAGGCACCTCCTGTCTCCGCGCTGCAAGAGCGCCCCCTTGAATCCGCGCTGCAAGAGCGCCCGCCCAGAGCCTGTGCCACGAAGGCGCCTCCTGTCTCGCGCTGCAAGAGCGCCCCCTTGAATCCGCGCTGCAAGAGCGCCGCCCAGAGTCTGTACCTGCAAAGCGCCCTCCAGTGCCGGCTCCTCGAAAGTACCCCAAGGATTAGCCGGAGGCTCAAAAATGCCCACCTCCCACCCACTCTTGCACCCTCCACCGCTGTCGTCGGACAGCCCCGCTTCTCACTCTCAGCCCACCATCTGTGCGGTGGGATCGCCGCGGGTCTGCCTGTCTCCATCGGCGTCGTGGCTGGGGGATCCTCGTCTTCACCTCCAGCCTCTGAATCCTGGACTCCACTCGGCCCTCCGACAGTCGGCTCCACCTCAGCTCCTAGCCCTCATCTCCACCGCCCGTCGGCCCACAGCCCACCGGGCTCCTTCGTCCCTCCGGCTCCGCCTTGGTCGGTCGTCATCCGCCATCGCCTCAGGACTCCGCTCCTCCGGCTGTGCTCGTCGCTCCGTCCACCGGCGTTGGGCTCCCTCCCTCCCTCTAGCTCACCTTGGTCCTCAGTCGCTCCGGCTCCACCGCGTGCCTCCGGATCTCCGCCTCCGCCTCGGTCGCCGGAGCTCTCGGCTCCGCCTTGGCCCTCGGATCCTCGGCTCGCCCGTACTCTTCAGCTCTCCGGCTCGGCTCGGGCTCCTCCTCCATGGGCCTCCCCCCGTCGGCTCCACCTGGACCGTCTTCACGGCTGTGGCCTGGGTCCTGCCAGGCTCCTCCTGCTCCGGGTCCTCCTGTCTCCTCCCTGGCTCCTCCCTCCTTCGTCACTCCCTGGTCTCTCGTCAGCCGGCCCCTTCCGGTGGTCCGTCCTCTCCTGAGCCTCCACCTTTTGTTCCCACCCGTTTCCCTCCCCTCTGTTGTTCCACGGTGCGAGGACGCACCTTCCGGGAGGGGGGGGTAGTGTCACGCCCCTGGACTGTTTTGTGTTTTGCTCCTCATGTGTTTCCCCATGTGTGACCTAGTTTCTGCCATTCGCCAATTAGTAGTTAATCACCTTCATTGTGTTCACCTGTCTGCCACTCGTTATCCCCACTATATTAGTTGCTGTCCTTTTGAGTTCCAGTTGTTTGGTTATTGTTTATGTTACCCTATGTGTGTATCTCCTGCTTTTGAAGTTCCATTAAATCTCTTGTTCCCGTTGAAACCTTCGTCTCCGTGCATCTTATGTGTTCCCCGTACACGCAACCGTGACATCGTACTGTTTAGATTTTTGAAGGCACAAGCTTTTTGTTCTGAGCAAAAACAGCAGGCGGGCTTATTGAAAGTGCAAATCAATCCTCTGCCAACAAATCCACTGAAAAAAAAATTAATTCTTTATACTTCTGACTCATCCATTTTAGTTATTTCTTAAAAATATTTTAAAGGCTGAAATGTTAAGTTTGTCACTTTATAAAACTCTGTTTGTGAAAACCTGTATTTGAACTGCAAATCATGTTTTTTTTTTTTTGCATTCATTTTATGTTACCATAGATATTGCCCTTCCCCACTCATAAAGTATTTATTTGATTTGTGCAGGTCTTAAAAAGCCTTACATTTTATTTTTAAAATCCTGGTGGTACCCTGTAAATTATTTCTTTCCTTCTTTTTTATTTTATAATTTATATACCTTATGTTGACTATTTATATTATGCAATGCTATATGCGATCCAGACCGGTGGTTTTTAATAGCACAATAACATCTGATTTAAAGTAAAAAACTCAAGTGTGTATGTGTGTGTCAACATGTAATTTACCACAGTTTAAAGTGCTGGAAAATCTTGAAAATGCACCTTGAAAGTGCTTGAAAAGTGCTTGAATTTGAGAAAGGTGTAAGAACCCTGATAAAACTTGCTTAATGTATTATGTGTTTTCATACCTTATTTCTGCATGTATGAAAATGATAATAATACTAATTTGGAAATCAATCTCTTGTTTTGAAAAACTAAGTTACATAATCAAAAGTTTTTCCTATTTTTATTTTAAAATTTAGGCATGAATTCTTTTATAAAGGTAATTTTTCAGCAATGTTGTCTCTATTGTGTTTCTGATTAAATGTACACTGTTTTTAATTTATTTATTTACATGATTCCCAGTTATATTCACGATTTCTAGTATTTGTACAGGCTTTACATTTTTATTTCAATGTTGTAATTAGCAATTTGTTTAATTTGATCTTTTAAGCAGATTTGTTTCATGACAGCATTAATGGCTGTGCCTGTAGTATTCTAGACTACACAACATTATTATATTATTTTTTAATTATTAATATTTTAAATTATCGTCCCTGGATCAGTAGGGTACTCTGGCTGGGACAGATTTTAAGTACCAATTCTGCTTAAAAAGATGCTATCTAATCCTGTTTACATGAAATAAGCCTGCTCCCGAGCAGGTTTAAGCTTACGGACCTGTTGCTATGGCAGCAAGTCCAGGTTAAGCTTCGAAGAAGCAAATGATCCAAGATCAAGTGAGATCGTCAACAATCAAATCCAGCTAACTGAGTTAGCAACGTACGAAGAACGGGCCCTAAATGAAGTTTCCTCTTTTCTCTACTACAAACCACAAACTAGACCACAAACTACAAACATATTAGACTCTCTGTTCTCATATTCTCATATTTCTGATGGGAAAAATTAGCTAAGAGGATTTCTGTGCTTCTGTATTGTCACACTCCACTGTTCAGTAGAAAAAGCAACAAATATATTGAGTCTGAGAGCTTATATATTCCAATTTATACATTCAGTGTCCTTTCCACACTTTTTCACTGTCAGTCAATCTTAAACGCTGTCTGTACATAGAGGAAATTTAAAATGGCCTCTGCTTATTTTCCAACAATTTGATTGGCTGGTACCCTGGAGTGTGTATCAGGTCTTTGTCTGGGTTGACAAGAAGTCAGGCATGAAGGATATGACATCGTAATGAGTCACCGTTATCGCGGCCATTAGAAGGCCCGCACGCAGAACTTTGAGTGACTGCTGTAGGAAGGCAGACACTAACGGCCCGCGTGGATCCATCAAGCGCCTGCCATTGTTCGCCGCATTAGAGGGGCAGCTTTCTAATGGTAATTGAGTTGTTTCGTTTCCCGAAAGCAGGAAAAATGCCACCAGCTCCACTGATGAGGGTCCTTGATTAGGCCTCAGCTTTATTTCCCATTCTTTTTACACAACTGGAGAGACCGCTCCACATAAATGATGAGACAGGCTCTCTTCAGCAGGACCCCAAGGGAGTCTCGCGGTCCAGCGGGTCCCCCGTGCACGTGTAATGTGGGAGCTTTATGCTGATGTGAAATGCCAAGGGTGCAGGCATCCATCCATCATCGTTACGGCTGTGGCTTCTGTTTGGACTCAATACAGAAGACACATTTTATTCCCTATATTAATTATTTTGAACTCTCATTGCAGCTTTAGTTGCTTTCTCTCAGTGCATCTGGATTAGTGTTGCTCAGAACAGATTCTTCAGCTCATGTTCCTCTGATAACACAGTGCCTTTATTAGCGAACGTTAATAGATTTCTTAACCTTTTCCCCAGACATTAGTGGCTAATTATTTAACACAGGTTATACCTAAATTTACTCTACTCCAAAAATGCACCTATAGCCTTCATATCAACATAATCACATGACAGTTCATAACTAGTTTACATTTGGCAAATTGGTGGCTAATATTTATATTCATTCTCATTTTTACATTTTTGTATAACCCTCTGGTTTTGTTCATTTGGGGGTCACACTTGTGTTGTTCGCGGTCAAAAACTGACCAAACACCCGAAATGTAACTTTTTATTTCAGTAAAATCAATTTAAAAATCAATATTTTTGTTCCATAATATTTTTTATTTTGTATTTGAGAGAATTTCATTTCATTTTTTCTAAGATTTTGATATTACTTTTCAATTATGGCAGTAATTCATGTTAAAATAGAATTTTTGAAGTCAGATTAGTGCCATCTGGTCGGAGTAAAAAAAGAAAAACATCTGCAATTCCATGGTTTCCATTATTTTAACCATTTTATATAGAGCTAGATTTCTATAGCTCTATATAAAAGGCTTATAAACTCTCTAGTGGTTTTTAGGCATAACGACTTATTTTTTATTATGTTGTGGATCTGGATATATATTTAGACATTCTCAAAGACAACTTTTTGTAAAGGTTTAGATTTTTTTAGCCTGAAATTTTAGTTTTTGCAATAATTTGATACAGTCAAACCTGAACACAGAGAAAGGCATTTTGTTACACATAACATCAAAATGTAACAAATTAACAGGAAAGCTTTATCAGAGATTAATCAATCTGATTTCTTCTAGCTCAATTTGGCCATATGTTACAGCCACACCAGCTCATTTGTGTGTGTATAATAATGTGTGTGTGTTTCTATGAGTGTGTGCAAGTGTGTGTGTGTGTGTGTGTGTGTTGTGTGTGTGTGTGTGTGTGTGTGTGTGTGTGTGTGTGTGTGTGTGTGTGTGTGTGTGTGTGTGTGTGTGTGTGTGTGTGGTGTGTGTGTGTGTGTGTGTGTGTGTTTGTACTCTTGATGTTTTAGTGTGTAACCCTTTCCTTGGTGTCTGTGTTTTGACTGCATTTTTGGCCGAATTATTGATTTTATTTCATGCATTTGCAGAAACATGCTTTGTATTACAGTCACACTAATTCATATATGTGTGTCTGTGGGGGGTGGTCATTTTTGACCACAAACAACACAAGTGTGACTATTTTTTTTACCGCCATTTAGCTTTTTCGAATCAAGTCCACAGTTTTATTTTTATTTTTATTTTATTTTTTTGTGGTCACATAGCGACTGACATAAAAGTCACCAAGTTTCGTACCATTCCGATGAAGAATTTTAAAAATTAGGAAAAAAAAGATTTCCCGGTCCAAAATGACCAAACAGCACCAGAGGGATAATCTACTTACACCCTAGTGAAGGTTATATCTATAGTTGGAATGGACCTTTTTTTTTTTTTTGTCTTTTTTTGAAAATCTAAATTTTCCATACAATTTACACACAAATTAAAATGAAATTTTCCTGTGATATCAGGTTTTAGTTCAGTGAATTACATTCAATAAAACAGCCAACAACTGTTATTCCTTCTCATACAAGTTATGATTGCGAGTCAGATTGTTAAATAATGATAACAAATTTTCATACGGTTCCTTGCTAAATACTATGTTACTACCTTAAAACCACTTATATCATAGCGCATGAATTGTAAAGAAATGCATTTTAAAGTTTATAGCACATATCCAGCTCCATGTTTATGTTTTTTCTGGCATAGTAAACTTGCTCAGTAGCTCTTTTGTTAAGATTATTGGCGGTGTTTACTGTATAAAGGAGGGTATGTTATTTTTGAATGCAAAAGGGCATTGACCTTTTAGCACAACTCAGTTCCCTAATTGCTGAGATATGGCCATGAA